>CM070041.1:7650249-7671835 GCA_036250615.1 Ptychadena robeensis
AGAAATTATGATCAGTATTCAATAACAATATACATAGATTTTATATGGGCCCAAATATGCTCCCAGATAGTTATTCATGGGTGTATGGGAGTATACACCCATGATTAATATGGAGGTTAAAAGCGCCGCCCCCCCCCCCACCCCTTTCAGCGTCACCGATGACGACAAAGACACAGGACCGAAGAGGCTCTGTGTGCCTGCAGCTCTGTAGAAGTGCTGCAAGCAAACGGAGAGGCGGCGGTTGTGCCCGATCCCGGCACGGGCGCAGTTTGATTAAGGATCAAACTGCGCCCGTACTGGCTTCGGGCATAACGCCAAAGAAGGTTAAAAATCGAGCTGTGGATAAGACCTTAAGTCTGTCTCTTGTCATTTCTCATGGCATCTTGAGCCAAAAAAAACAATAATGGGAACTTCCTGAACCTTACAAACACACAAATCTGAATTGCGGAGACAATAATCTGCACTGTGGCCTTTTTCCCCAGCACATGCTGGGACTGTTGCTTTGTCAGTCCGCCATGTCTCCTCCAACTCACCCCCTGATGTCACCCAGGAGCTAGCTCTGGTGGGAATGTTCCTAAAATTCCTCAATAAGATCCTTGTGCTTCCCTTTCGGAAGCAGATTAACGCGTCGGTAAGAACCCAAACACACACATCGGCAGCAGCTGTTTGTGTTTACACACTACCAGAGCCTTGTGGATTATCAAAGGAGGGTTACAGGGAAATCAAGCAGTCTTGTGTGAGGACTGTGTGTTTATGCGATAAAATTGTCACTACAGGAAGCAAAATAAGATAGAGTAACAAAAAAGAGGAGTGATTCACTGCTGAAGTGACTGAAACGGCTTTTCATCTGCTTGTTATAAAGAACATTGTGCCCTGATCACCCGGCCTTATTGTTTAGCTGAGGAGCACTGCCAGTAACCATGTGGAATGTTCAAGGCAGTCACTACTTCACCTTTTTATATTGTTTAATGTTCACCTAAATCCAATAACAAAACCTCATAAAATTGTAGCTTATGCTAGGCATACACATACCGACCTACTCCGATATCTTCCTCCGATATCTTTCCGGGAGGCTAACGTGATGACGTCATCACGTTAGCCTCCCGTTGCATTCTGGGGCCCCTTCAATCGGCTGGGCACCCTTTGTGTGCCGGCCATAAACTGCAATGAAGACGCCGCTTCATTGCAGCTTATGGCATCTGCTTTTATCGGCTCCCATCGGCCAGAGAAGATCGGACATGTCCGTTCTCTGGCCGGCCGAGAAGTGGCACATGCCGATTAGCGGCCGATTTTTAACCTGTCCGACGGCGAGAGCGCACACGGCCGTCGGTCAGATAAAAAATTGGCCGCTTATCGGCATGTGTATGCCTAGCATAACTCTCTGCTTATTCCATCTTTGTTCTTCTTTCCTCCTTATGTTAATCTTCTGCCAATTTCATTTCTTGCTTATATGCTGATGGAGCTTCCCAAACACTAATGCTGGCCATTTACCGCACGCGTTTTTTTTACTGCACGTGTTTTTACATAGACAACCAATGTTACCATTCACGCGTTTCCGCATGCGTTTTTATAATCTCGCTGCTGTATGCATTTTTTACTTCATTTTCCATTAATTTGTTCAAAAACGCAAACCGCAAACGCATATGTAATGTCAAAAAAGCATGCGTTTTTGCATATATCCGGAAACGCATGCCTATAAAAAGTAAAGTAAAAATATAGTGTGAAATTTTTAATTGGTCTGGGAACATCGGGAAACTTCATACTGTTTTCATAGTGTTTACTGACCAATTACTGCCGAGGCTTCCCCTTTAAAAAATAAATAAAATACATCACAATGGGCGATATAAACGGCGAATAATTTTGATGACATTCTCGTAAAAAAAAAACAAAAAAATACGATCCTAAATTGGATTTTCAATGTGGTAGCTTTTTTGCCGAATATTACGATCCAAACTGATACCGCCGTCGGGATACATTGGTCTGTTTTATTGGATCGTAATTTTAATCTCGGAGTGTATGTCCAGCTTAAGGGCCATTTCACACTATATGCGTTTTTTAAAGGCATGGCTTTTTATAGGCATGCGTTTCCGGATATATGCAAAAACACATGCTTTTTTGACATTACATATGCGTTTGCGGTTTGCGTTTTTGAACAAATTAATGGAAAATGAAGTAAAAAATGCATACAGCAGCGAGATTATAAAAACGCATGCGGAAACGCTGCGTTTTTGAAAACACAACACATACAGTGTGAATGGTAACATTGGTTGTCTATGTAAAAACGCGTGCGGTAAAAAAAAAACACACCGCAACGCATACAGTGTGAAATGGCCCTTAAAGTTCTGACTCATGTGACAACCAAGACAACCAAGACATTGGACAGGTATCTAGACTTCTAAACCCCAAAATGATAGCTAGAAGACTATATACCATACTTTCTCAGAACATTGAGATGGTAGTCTATATGCAAGTCTTACTAGGAATGTTGAGAAATTAGACCATATCCAAAACTTACTAGGAGCACTGAGATAGGTCTTGTATATATTCTACTACTATGAACATCTGAGATGGAGCATTGAATTATTAGACTAATGCCTGGCATACACACGCCGATAAGCGGCCGATTGTCGGCGACAAAATCGGCCGCCAATCGGCATGTGCCCACATCACGGAACAGAGAACGGACATGTCGGATGTTCTCTGGCCGATGCCATTAACTTCAATGAAGACCGGCGCCGCACGGCTGATTAAAGCAGCCCCAGAATGCAACCTGATGACGTCATCACGTTTGCATTCTAGGGCTCATCGGAGCTTGTCTGTCTGCACCCGTCTGTGGGTGTATGGCAGGCATAATAATAGATGTTCCTAGTAGGTCTTCTGTGTGTGTGTCTTGGCTATGGTTTAATTTCTCAACGTTCCTCGTAAGTCTTGGCTATAGTCTAATAACTTTCTGCTCCTAGTAGGTCTTGTATATATTCTACTATCTTATTGTTCCTAGTAAGTCTTGGATATCAATGCTCCTAGTAAAGGCCCCCACACACCTACCGAGTGGGGGCCGACAGAGCAAGTCAAATCAGCTCGGGAGTGCAGCGTGATGACGTCATCACACTGCTCTCCAGAGCTGACAGTATCGGCCGGCACCCTTTATGTTCCGGCCATTACCTTCAATGAAGACGCCGGCCTTCATTGAAGCTAACGGCATCGCCCAGAGAATATTGCACCCCCGATTTGCGCCCGATTTTGCAGCCGAGCACACGCCCATCGGTCGGCGGCAACATCGGCCGCTGCTCGGTGCGTGTATGGCAGCCTTAAGTCTTGGATATATTAGACTATATATATATCCTACTATCTCAGTGTACCCAGTAAGTTTTGGATATTTCTCAACATTCCTAGATATAGTCTACTATCTCATACAGTGGCCATACACTATTTTTAAATAGATTCCCACACAATCAAATGCCGTTAGCGGTGATCAATTGTTTTTGAATTGATTGATCCCGTTCAAAGAAAGCTCGATTGAACAGGGAACTAACATGTTAAACTCTGTTTGCCATTACTTCGTATTGGGAACCGAGGGTCCCCATCAAAAGAATCGCACCGGTTCGGTTGCACAAAGTGGTGCGCATTTATTCTCCATTCAGTAAACGAAGAGATGAGTTCAGCATATGAAGGGAAATTGACCTGTGTATTTCCACCTTCACTAGAGACCTTGAGATAATAAACTATATACAAGACTAAGGCCACCCATACACCTTACAATCTTTCCATACAATTTCTGTACAATAAACTTTTGTTCTACCAAAACCATGTAATATGAGCGCCCTCTAAACCTTCCAATCACTATGTATTCTATCAGGGAGGACCCGGCACTACATAGCAGTGATATTTACCTTCCAATCACTATGTATTCTATCAGGAAGGACCCAGCACTACATAGCAGTAATATAAACCTTCCAATCACTATGTATTCTACCAGAGAGGACCTGGCACTACATAGCAGTGATATATACCTTCCAATCACTATGTATTCTATCAGGGAGGACCTGGCACTACAAAGCAGTGATATATACCTTCCAATCACTATGTATTCTATCAGGGAGGACCCGGCACTACATAGTTGTTGGTAGATCTCATGGAAATTGTATGGATCCATCTTAAGGTGTATGGGGGGCTTTACTAGGAACATTGATTTAGAAGACTATGTACAAGACCTACTAGGACCATTGCAAGAGATTATTTTCCTGCCAAGTTTTGGTTTTTTTTTTCATTTTAAATGTTTTTCTAAATCCTCATATCATCTCTATCTCGAGGACTTGAAGCATGGAGCTTTTGGAAAACATTGACTTTTGACATTTGCTGTGGAGGTGTAACCTTGGCTGCTGTCTTCAACAAAATCTAAAGGAAAATATAATACATGGAGACTTTGGTACCTGATCCAAAGTATTTCCAAAAACGACCTTAATGTGTGAAGTATCTGTTATTTGGCTTCCATTCTGAACGTTCGTATGGAGCGCTCACGTAACATTTTCTTGCATAATACAAAGTGTGTGCCTAGATTTCATTTCCATTGTGCAGGAGTTTCTTAACTTTAAAAGTTAAGTACTTCACATATATGTTCCAATTCTTGGGAAACTTAAAGCAGACCTACCACCAGGAATCTATGTTTTCATGAATGGCACTAGAAGTGCCAATAATAGGGAGGAATGCAGTGAAAATACCCCAAAACTTACCTGTAATGAGCGATTTTAGAAGATAATCCGGAAGCTCTCACTTCCTGGTTCATTGTCGGGAGAAATCGGCAGGACGTCACAGGAAGCAGTGATCTGCTTTGAAAATTCCAATAGAAGATCACTGAACACCCCCCAGTGGCCACCCGCGATATTGCACCCCCAGTTTCATGTGTTGCCTTCAGCGAACCCAGGAGGGGAGGGGAGCTGTGTGGTAATCTTGTTAAATTGCTCACTACAGGAATGTTTTTGAGGTTTTTTTTTAACTGCATTCCTCCCTATTTTTGGCACTTCTAGTGCCATTCATAACAACATAGATTTCTGGTGGTAGGTTCGCTTTAAGCCATTTTTATAGCACTCACTCAGAATTGTTAGATTTTCAGCAGCACTCAAGCTGAAGTAACCCAGTAGAAGTGTCTGTACATTGATGTATTTAATTCTAGGCAAACAATCGTTATCTCCAGGTTTGGTCATTTATCTGGATTACTTCCATGTACCTATTGATCAGCACAATCAATAACCAATCGGGTGCTGTTTTTATTGAATCCATGTAGAATTTATTAAAAATCTCAACCAATGATTGGCATACTTATGTCTCATGCTTAGTAAGGCACTCGTGTCATGTAATCCTTTTCTTGTTGGGTGCTCTGGAGAAAATTGCTTTTTAATGGTTTTCTAGAAACCAGTCAGTTTACACCAATTAGGAACAAAGGTCTGAAGACTTAAGAATTTTTTGGTCAAAAGCACACATATGTTAACTATGAACATAGCCTTCGGCCTGAGAGATGTTTGACATAATTACACTAAAGAATTGTTGTTTTGCTGTCTACTTCACCCTTCAGACAACAACTGAATGCTACTCTGAGATGTATGTATGTCAAGGGTTTCACTTTTCAAAAGAACTTTAATTCAATTCAGCTCTTTTTGTAATTCATACAGTTTGTGACACATCTTTTTCCTAGTTTAGCTTTGTTGCTTCTTGTGGCACCTGTTTACAAGACTATGAAGGGTGATGGCACGCTCCCATATTTCGTTGAGACTGGAATAAAGGTACCCTTACACGGGTTGATACCAGTGCGAACGATCAATCACATCAGGGTGATGCACAGAATAACAGTGAGATCGTTCCTGAATAACTTACCAACAATGCTGCCTGATATAGGAGGAGCTGGGGGCACAGTTCTACTGTGTCTCCAGCTCCTGGTCCCCAAGCAAAGCAATGGGCATCAACTGTGGTTTACGGTCATGTCTGATATTCTGGTTTTTGAGCGGGATTGATTGGTCCCACTTAAAAACAGGGATGGCCACATTAGATATGGGCCAGACCGATGGCCGTGAGCGCGCACAGCACTCAAAGCCATCGATCTGGCTGATACCTATGCGTGTGTTCCCAGCTTAAATCTGTAAAGCTGGGCATAGACGTTCCAATTCCTGCACGATCCAACTGCCGATCCGATGCCGTGCGCGCTCCCGCATCCCTTAAGGATCGGGTCGTGCAGGAATTAGATGCAGCAACCGACGGGAATTGGGCTAAAATCAGCCGTCCTGTTATCCGACAGGACGGTAAATTTTAACCCAATCCCATTAGTTCGGCTGGGGACGGCTGCCCTCAGCCAAAGTTATGAGCTGCATATAAAGAGTGCCGTTCGATTCTCGGCACTAGCGGGCGGGTGTGATGATGTCATAACGCCGCTCCTTGTGCAGAGAATCGAATAAGGAATAGCCGGTAAATAGTACCGTCTATTCCAAGCTTGATAGATCAGTAAAGATTTGTTGCTGGGATGCTAAGCTAGCCTGGTTATGTACCTCCTAGGTTCAGCCGATTGTCCTTTGCATAGAAAGTACTATTAAAAAAAGACCCTTAAAACCGTTTAACACTTAAAATAAAAAAAACAGACATACATTACACAGACACAATACTCACCTGTCAGCAGTTCAGATGAGAAACTGCTACACAAAAAAAACTCTCACTAAACAGCCTTCACGTGCTTGGATCTCTCATGCTGGCATCTTAGCTCATGGCATCTGCACACTTCTGCCCACACTGACCCCCCCCTCTCCACTCAGAGATCGTAGCTGCAGACACAGGAGGGGAGGGGGGGGGTGTGAAGAGGGGGATTCAGCTGCTGACGATTTCCTGCCTGGGAGAGATGTCCCAGACACCACTTCGGCTGCCTAGGTGAGACGTAATGCAGTGGGAGGGGGAGCACTCCTAACAAGCTCCCCTCCAGCTGTTAGAAGTTTTCTACATTCAAGCATTTCAGCATTATCGGCTTAGCTGCACATGATAATGCTAAGTGACCTCCCAGGTGGTAGGTCCGCTCTAACTGGTTATTAAACACTCATGTAAAGAATAACTATTCCTACCTACAAGGAGTATTTAACCTTCCTAGCGGTTGAGACAAACCCTGTTCGTTCGCCGTTCAGGGTCGTCTCAACCACAGGGGAGACCCGATGCCTCCCTGGAAAGCTGCAGCGATTGTCTTCATCGCTGCAGCATTTCCGGGGTTTCGGCACCGCCCCACCCTCCATGTTAATGGAAGAGCGCCGGCTTTCCCACTCATGCAGCTGGTGTCAATAATGACACCGGCTGCGTGAAGAGCCTGGGAGGGAGGGAGAGAGTGACAGGCAGTGTACTTTGCACACTGCCTTGATTGCCCGAAACAGCCAGTGCGCTAGGGAGGTTAATAGGTAAAGGGCATTTAATAAAAAAAAGTTTTTAATATCTAAAGGCCCCCATATACCTTACAATCTTTCCATACAATTTCTGTACAATCAACTTTTCATCTACCAAAACCATGTAATATGAGGACCTTTCTTATCCTTCCAATCACTTTGTATTCTATCAGGGAGGACTCGACACTACATAGCAGTGATATATACCTTCCAATCACTATGTATTCTATCAGGGAGGACCCGGCACTACATAGCAGTGATATATACCTTCCAATCACTATGTATTCTATCAGGGAGGACTGGGCACTACATAGCAGTGATAAATACCTTCCAATCACTATGTATTCTATCAGGGAGGACCTGGCACTACATAGCAGTGATATATACCTTCCAATCACTATGTATTCTATCAGGGAGGCCACTTTACTACACAGTTGTTGGTAGATCTAATGGAAATTGTATGGATCGATCTTAAAGTGCATGGGGGGCTTTAAATACTTTAATAACTTCTATAAATACTGGGCAGGGGGAAATATCTTTCTTTTATTCAATGTTCCCCATTATATCTTCCAGTGTCAGTGCTGCCTTAAATGGACCTATGCAAGTGCCCCTTCTCGGGTACTACATGTCCCAAGAGCTCCTGTATAGATTACTTTCTACGCATGCATGTACACAGCAATCCTGCACATATGCTGATCGTGCAACAGGGACTACATATGGCTACATAGAGTCTCAATAGCTAAGGTAACTCCTGCAAGAAAAGAAAGACAAGGTGACAGCAGAACACGCAGTGAAACACATGAAAGGAAAAGGAAGTGTATGCACCAGATTTTGGATATTTATATAAGGGGTTAATATCCTTTTAGTAGAGTTTTTTTTTTTATAAATCACTTGCCTATTTCTAGCAATAGTAGAGTGTTGTAACGTGTTAGCCATCGATAAATATAGAGAGTTTGGAGTTCAAGTGATACCATTTATTGGCTAACTGAAGTCATTGGAGAAGCAAGCTTTCGGGATATCGCAGATCCCTTCTTCAGGCTAATACAATTCTGGTTTTAGAAGCTCACATTTATACACGAAAAGTTACAAGGACATAAATATTGTAAAAAAAACAAATGTTTTCTCAAGACACACTGGACTGATTGAGGTGAGAGTGAAGGATTAGTTAGTGGAGATAGTGATCAGAGTAATGCCTGGCATACACATGGCGATAAGCAGCCGATTTTTCACCTGACCGACAGGCGTGCGCGCTCGCGCCGTCAGTCAGCAGAAAAATCGGCCGCTTATCGGCATGTGCCCACATGGGGCGACAGATCCCTGTCGCCCCACAGCTCGGCCGTCCAGAGAACGGACATGTCCGATAATCTCTGGCCGATGGAAGCCGATTGGCATTAGCTTCAATGAAGACCGGCGTCTTCGTTGAAGCTAATCGCTGGCACACAAAGGGTGCCGGCCGACTGAAGGGCCCCCATAATGCACCAGACAATTTCTAAAAGACTGCTTAGCTGATCGAGGCTTTCATCTGATTTTATTGTCCGAATTGTGAACTTTTAAATGATTTTTATAATGCTTGCAGTTACAAAGATGAATGTGGCTTGTTTTTATTTCTTAAGAATATGCCATTCCTCCTGTAGCATGTGAGATGTTGCTCGAGGTTAACTTGGTCAGTAAGCGAATAGATTGGCTGGGGTGCGATTTAATTTGACCAAGCTGTTGACAAAGAAGGAAACGTTAACAATGCAACCAGGAACCATTACACACACTCTGACCAAGTGTCTGATAAGGTAAGGGAGGGGGTTCCGAAGAGTCGGTGACAAATAGCCGAGGGAGAAATAAAACACATTTGGAAAGTGACCAGATAGTATTAAACGGTAAGCTATGATTTTACAGTGTGATAAGACAGGAAGGAAGAAAACAAATGCCTCATTGTAAAAGTAAAGAAAAGTTTGCAGAAAATGAGAATACACCCTGAGCAGTTTACGGAGGGAGTGGGTGAGTGACCACATGGAGGAAGAGCTGTGGCTACACTTCTCACCCACCTTCTCCTCTGCCCTGATCTCACTCTTTGGCACAGGAGCCTGACATATTTTCTTGGTGCTGATAGAGGTGCGGTATCCTCCACTTGTGTGTCAAACCACAGTTCACAGCATTGTGGGGAGGGATTGCTATACAAATCCAAGGAGGGGGTTAGCCGCATTTGTCAACTGACACATCTATACAAAGCTTATGTTGGACATAATAACGGTTAAGCCGACACTACCATAGCTGCCAGGTATATGAAATAAAGAACTCCTAGAAAACCTGACTTGAAAATAATACATAGTTAGTATTGTGGATTTTATCTCCAAAGTGGGAATTGCTTGGATTTCACGTGGACCCGTGTATTTTGATATTTGTAAAGGGTGATCTGAAAGCAGATTAGTCATTCCAAGATCACTTCTTGTGTGTTTATTCTATATTGGTGATTTGGAGATTGGAAAGCACCTGAACACAAATGTTTTCAAGAGTTCCGTGATTAATATCTGCATGGCAAACAATAAATGTACTTTTAAGCACTTTAAAACTCTTGGTTTCTAAAGTGCTTAAAAGTACATGAGGCAGTAGCACCCACCTAAAAGCAAGGAACACACGGCTCGATATAGGAGCCGTTCGAGGTTCCCTGCAGCAGTGAGATGACGTCATCACGCTGCTGCCTGATATTGGAGGAGCTGGATGTGTCTCCAACTCAGCCGATGCTTTGCATGGAGACCTGGAGGTCTCTATACAAAGCAATGGACATCTACCATGGTTTGCGGTCATGTCCAATATCCCGGTTTTCGAGCGGGATTGATTGGTCCCGCTCGAAAACAAGGATGGCCACATTTGATATAGGCTGTGAGCACGCACGGTGCTCGAATCGGCCATTGATCTGACTCATATCTATACGTGTGTTCCCTGCTTAACTGGCCAGAAATGTGAAAGTCTGGTACACAGCTCAAAACAATGGCATGGTTTCCTTGTTTTACAGGAGCATGAAGCTGAGGACATTGGATTTCCAATGTTGCCATCTAGATCTGTCGTTCTAGTATAGTAGAGAAAAGGTATTTAAATGGCTCCTTTCATCACATATACCAAAAACAAAAAACAGTTACAGCCTAAAGGTCCCCATACATGGGTTAATTTTTAGCTAGATTCTCAAACCACCAATCGCTGTGTGTGTTTGCGGTGATCGATTTGTTAACGAAAAAAAAAACGGGCACCATTTCTATGAGCGGGATTGATTGAAGAAGAAGAGCGCTCGATCGAACAGGGAACCAACATGTTGGTAAATCCCTGTTTGATGACTATTACTTTGGAAGGGACCCAAAGCATAGAACAGAAATGGATTGAGCAAAGTTGTGCACATCTATACGCCATTTTATCAATGATCGTTGTAACACCACCATGCTGAGCTCGAGCATTCATCGATCAAGCGGGTATTGACCCAAATTTGGGGACCTTCATACAGAAAATGCAAAGCACTACATATAGCTATAGTTCCAGGCTTGTTGGCTAATGTAATATATGAAACATTGCAATGGACACTATAGTTCCAGAGATGCTCACACTGTGCATTATTGCCAGTTGATTGTAAAGCCCCTGAACATGATATTATTACCAAAAATGCTGGAGATGGAGTTGTGGGAACATTTGAAAAAAAATGTATTGCTCTAGCATATATAGCTTTTTTTTTTTTTTTTTTTTTTTTTTTTCAATAAATGAACTTCAAAAAAAAAAAAAGGTATCGCTCGAACAGTTTTTTTTTATTAAGTATACCCTGGACTCTTCTCTACATCTGCAGCAAATTTAGTGGTGATGCCATGTTCAGGTGCTTTGCAATTGACTCACAAAGTCAAACTAGTCGAATTCTCAAAATGAAATGTAACCATCTCTTATTTTACTACAGAATAACTAACGCACTTGCACTATGCAACACAATGCATATGAATAATAGGGCATCATAACACACAGATGTGAACCAGATGTGGTTACTGGGTATGTCTGGAAATAAATGTACATTGTAATGTGTAGGCAGCACAGTCAAATGTAATGGGCAGCCTACTGCAAAGAATGTTAACACACTAAGTACCGCACATTGTAAGTAGATGGGAATTCATATCCTGGGTATGTTTGGTAAAGCATTGTTTATCCTAATTAATTTAGATTTTCCCTTTTCAGAAAGTTTTTATTTTTCACATCTTTTTTTTTTATCCTCTGTCATTCTGAAATCTTTTAGTCCATTCCTGTCAACATACAAAAACTCCATCAAGTCTCCAGTTTGGGCTGGGAAACGGCTGTATTTTGCCCCTCTTTCCCATCGCTCTTGCAGATTAGTATTTTCGCATAAATCTCCCCTGAACTCCCTGGAATACTAATGTGGGAGGACAACAGGAAAAAGGAGATGGTGAGTAGTCTCCGTTATAAGGTTAAGAAGGGAGGGGAGTTACCCTCTCATCTGTCGGGGGGGGGGGGGGGGGGGGGGGGTTTGGGGATGTGCAGGGTGGGAAGTAAAGCTAGGAACATACGGCTCAATTTAAGCATACAATTGATGTAAGATTAGATGAAGAACCTCGATTTTGGCATTTTATCAATTGTACTGTGTGCACTATAGGGTCATACAATCGTAGTACAATATCGATGTAGAAAACATTGATTATTGACTAAAATCGTCGATGCCATTGATTCCCTACAAACAGTAAACTATCACTTCATCGAATACAATTGTAATATGAAAAAGTAGTACGATCATGGTACAATTTGACGATAATTTTCCAACTAGTCCAATCGATGTAAAGCTCTTCATCGAACTAAAATCGTCGATTGTACCATGTGTCCGTGCTACGATTTTGGTACAATCGATGTAAATTTTCATTGATTTACATCGATTGTATGCTTAAATCGAGTCGTGTGTTCCTAGCTTTAGGACTCAACCTGTCTTATTGGGACTCTGGACCTGGGAAGATGTGCTGGGTGACAAGTTAGGAGGAAGGGGGCCGTTATCAATACCCTGTGCTATGTCACTTCCGGGATTTTGAACATGTACTGTAAGTTCTGGTTCCAATGGTGGCACGCATGGCACCCTCTCCAGGGCAGGATGGCTTTGATGTCACTTCCAGGGAAATGTTCCTTATTTTAAAATGGGAAAACTTGATACAGCTGCACAAATTTAGATCAGCTTTAAAAAAAATTATGGCAATGTGGAACTATTATTATGTGTGACCAATGTATGGCTTGGGAGGCTATTTTACTTCCTGTCATATCACCAGATATTGGTTTAAAGCAGTGGTTCCCAAACTTTCCTTGCAGGGCCCCCCTTTTCTATTTAAGAACGTTATCGAGCCCCCCCCCCCCTTTCCCTATTTAAACACAGGTTAAAAATGAGGGTCAGCGCCCCATTAGAACACCTTCGAGCCCCCAGTTTGGGAACCACTGGTTTAAAGTAACCTCACTTTCATCAGAAAGCCTCAAGTGAAAGCAACATGATAAAGCTTGGATATTTTACTTTATCTGTGTATAATCTATTGAAAGAGGTAAGATCCACCGGGGTTCTGCCCATTCTGACCAGCACTGTAGTGGTGGCCCCCGCTATGCAGGGGTGCCATGTCCTGCCTTCCACTCCTTGTCCGTGATTTTACTTAATCCGATTAGGCGTTTTCTTCCCACATTAATCTCAGATTCACACATCTTCTGTGGGTGCACAGCCTGAGGAAGCCAAATTCGAACGGCGAAACATGTAGCTGCCTTATGCACCCCACAGTGTGGATGCTTTTATAGAAAGATTGCAAATAGAGCATGTGTGCACATTTTATTTGATGTTGAAATATGTGGATTAGACCATATCGTCTGCATTTGGATTTGTATGTGCTTTTTGTATAGCATCTACTGTGACATTGCTTATGAAACTTAATAAATTCAATATTTTTAAGATTATGACTATATTTTATATAAACAAGGGAGTCGGTGTTCCAGTTAAAGTCCCATGAGGGTATTTTTCTTAGTTCTGTGTATAATCTATAATAGTATAACATGATAATATAAATTAGAATGTAAAATAATAAATTAGAAAATGTTGTAATTTAGTAATGCTTACAAGCACCCTATTGGTTCATGGTAAGTATACATCTTAATATGTTCACTTAAACCTCAGGCTTGATAAATGGGTGCTTTTGTGAAACCTGTGGTTGACCCTCCATGAGGGATAGGAACTATTATTATAAACCATTTGAATGGTAAATATCCCCTCAATGCATTCGGAGAACACTAGCTTGATGTATTACTCCTGCTGTGGGCTATCCTCCGCTTGGCAAGGGATTCCCTGAGATGGTAATTCCATTATCGATTCTCAGGGCTGCCTAAACAACGCTTAACACTATCACCACTGACAAGTTCTTAACGCTATAATCCAGAATGTGGCGAAACTATTTTTTCTTCAGAAAAATTTACCGAACCGCAGCATTAAATGTCTTCCTTGAAACATGCCACGATAGCAACGCATTCTGTGACCTATAGCAGATGTATTATGTGTGATAAAATAATATACTATACAGACAGTGACTGGCTTCGCTTCCCTTAGGTTTATGTCACTCTGACACTGTGGCTAAAACCACTACATAATCTCTTTTTGTGTTTTGGAAAAAGTAGTGGTTAGTGTTTCTGAAATTCCAATCAAATCAACTGAAATCACAACACAGTAGTTAACTTTTTTTTTAACTTTTTTAAGAAGTTCAAAAAGTCATCAGCCTATATAGTGATTTATGTCCTCCAATATAATGATAATGAAGCTATGGACACCATATGGTTGTAGAGAAGCCTTGTGGTTGCGGTAACCTCTACATTCAACTAAAATTAGCAGGGAGTCAATATTCAGTCTGCGCTGACCCCGGATGGATGCCATCCCCTATGCTGCTCCTCCTTCCTCCCGTATATAGCGAACAGTCATACAGACCCTCCAGGCACCGATTTCCACTCCTGGTGAGGCTGGGCTGGTCTGGGTAGGGGCTTCCTGGTTCCCCTCCCCCTCACCGTTCGGGACCCGTTTTGGAGCCATTCTGTTTGGGCCAACATGCTTTCCTCCCCCACTGAGTGTGGGGACACAGTTGTGCCACCCGGATGATCCGTGGCCCCCTGCACCCCATCAGCCATCTCCTCCTGTGTACTATTGCATCACTCGTGAGTTTTGAACTCCCGCTGTCCAGATGGTTGTATTGTCCTGAGGAAGCCCAAGTTTACATGGGCGAAACATGTTGACAACAGTAACCTACAACCTGTTTCCCTAAACACAGCTAACAGAGTGTTACCAGAAAGTCTGTACCCCCTTTGGGGGATCTTTTGTCATCTGCTTTCTAATTTTAGATGTCTATATTCTTATGTTGAAAATAAAATGTTGTAAACCGTTTATTTTGCTGTTGTAACAATAACTACAAGGTGGGTCTGCCAATTAAAAGTCCCCACTGAGGGTACTTCCCTTCTTCCTAATTACCACTAAAGGGGATGGGCGACCTAACCTCTTGAGCACACCGTTAACCTTGGCCCCCCTCGATTCAACTACATATAGAAGACAAGAAGGCTACATCACTGCTAACATCAGGCAACCCCCTATTCATTAAGCTCTCTTGCTTTATATTTGATGTCTACATGAATATAGTTTAAGAGGTTTGTGGCACTTCCTTGTCTGGATGGACATTTATTGCAGGTCAGGATCTGGGGAAATGGCTGCCTTTGGCCGCCTTTGTTCTGTTTATCTTTCCTTAGGACTCTATATGTCCTATATTAGTAAGCTTTCAACTGCATGCCTAGCAGGTAAACTCAAAATGACCTTTGACGTGACCCCGAACAGTGATGTTCTGAAGAAACTACTTGTCAACCTTCACATTTAACACCTTCGACCTGCTTAGGTTATTCAGCATTGGCTTAGCGATTTGGAGTGCCCCCATACCTTGGAGGAGTCTCAGACAAATTCTCCAGCCTAGCAGTTAGATCCTAGGTGCCCAACCTGTGGCCCTTTAGGCGTTGTTCAGCGGCCCCCCTTGGTCCTCCCCATTCGGCCCCCAAAACCTAAAGCAGCCCATACACGGGTCAGATTTTCAATCAATCGACTTAAAACGATCAATTTTTCAGTCGATTGATTGAGAATTGAGTTTTGCCCACCTGGTTAAATCGACTTAATCCGATCAAAATTGAGTGAAAATTCAGTCGTTTTTTGATCGGACTGGATGGTAAATTTTGATCGGTCGATTGAAAATTGGTTCCGTATTTTGAGAACCAAGTGTGGTCAACCAATTTTTGATCGTTTTTTTTTTTTTTTTTTTTTTTTCTACCTCACTTCTGATTGAAATTTCAATCGGACTATTTTGGATCGATTGTTTTGTGGATTGAAAAAAAAATCGATCAAAAATCTTGTACTACATATGGGGCATGATACAATCGACATACAATTTTATACCGACTTAAAAATTGATCGTTTTAAGTTGATTGAAAATCTGACCTGTGTATGGCCTGCTTTACTGTTATTGCATAGGCCACAGCAACTTAACTGTGAAGTGGTCACATGCTGACCCAGCTTTCCTAATCAACTTTGGTGGCAAAATTGGCTGGAGAGGGGTGGTGCTGTCTGGTTTTGACTGCCTGTTGGGATCTGGTCCACCGCCTGCTAAGATATGTCGATGGGGGAGGAACTGGATTGATGTTATGTGCTGCCCTTTAGTGATGCAGAGGGCCGCACTTGTGGCCCTTCATATCAACTCAGTTGCCCACCACTGAGTTAGATGGTAAAAGAAAAGGCAATCGAGATGTTAATGCAAAAGATTGGCTGGGAATTGTTCAGGAGGTCAAGGCTCTGCCTGGGCTGTAGTTCCAAGCATAAGGCAAGTACAGTAGAGCTAGCCATACACAGGCGAGTTTACGATTGTGCCAGTCTAACATGGATCAATCCTACCACCACAAAGTGTGATCGAGTTAAACATGATCGATTAGCAATCGTATTATGGAGCGGATGTGTTGTATGTTTGTATCATTGTAAACAAAATACCTAGTAAACCCTTTATAGATATTTGTACAATCAAGAAGAATTTACCAACATGTCCGATCAATTTTTTTTTTTTTGTTTTTTTCACATTTCCAGGTGTGTGGGCAATCATTTTCTATCTGAAAAAAATTGGTTGGTTTTTAAGTCGATCTAATGCAAGTTTCGAACTGTGTACATCTAGCTTAACTTAAATCCATGCATTGGGATCCCTTATGACCATGCACTGTGCCAGGTCCTGGAAGTTGGGCAGCTCCATGAACAATGGAATCCAGTTCTCCTATCCTTGGCAGCATATTTCACAACTCTTGTTAGGGCAGAAGTGACTGTGATCAAGCATTCGGTAGGACTATCTGTACAGTATCTCCTTGTATTCATACAATCGGATTCCATAGGGTGGTAGAAGAACAAGAGTTAAAAAAATCCGCTAATTCAAACAACATATTTACCATATACCACCTCACGTGTAACCACATATATTGGCAGCAAAAATGTACCGTTAATTACAGCTAAACACGAATATCAATGTACTTGTGATGTCATTGAATAGAGCTTAGTGTTTCTTCTGGCCCCATCATGTTGGGATTGAAGCCCTAGTTGTCGATATGTATTGGGTCTGTCTAAGTGCATTGTCAGGGGAGTTCTCTTTTTTTTTTCTTCTGTCATTGTATTAAGCAGGGCATACAAGCTTCAATTTTTAAATTCGATTGATTTAAAAACCATTATATTAAAAAAAAAAATTATGCAAATCTAAATTTAACATAAATATGATAGAAAGTGATCAGATATGTCATTTTCAGCCGATTGTTAAAGTATCTGAATGGTTTTCTAGGTATTTCAATCGTTTTGTATTGGATTGTACTAGGGAGCATGCGCACGGATCTAAGGAAAGGAATCAATCCTGTTTTAAATCAATTACAAGGGGCACTAAGACTTAAGGCCCCCATACACCTTACAATCTTACCATACAATTTCTGTACAATCAAATTTTCTTTTACCATAAAACCATTAATATGAGGACCTTTCTAAAACTTCCAATCACTAGTATTCTAAAAGGGAGAACCACGGCACTACAAGCAGTTAGTGAGATACCTCCTATTCCTCATATATTCTATCAAGAGGGGACCTAGCACTAAACAAATATGAAAAAATAAATGAAGAAAGGATAAAAATATAAACTGCTATGGTTCGGGTCCTCCCATGAAGAATACATAGCAAATCAGGAGGACCCGGCACACATACAGTGATATATACACTTACAATCACTAGATTCTATCGGGAGGACCCGTGCACTACATAGCAGTGAATATACCTCCAATCACTATTATTTATCAGGGAGGACCTGGCACTACATAGCATATATATACTTCCAATCACTATGTATTCTATCAAGGAGACACGGCACTACATAGCAGTGAATAACCTTCCATTCACTATAATTCTATCAGGAGAGGACCTGGCACTACATAGTGTGGAAGTATATATCACGCATGAGCCGGGTCCTCCCTGAAAATACATAGCAATCAGGGAGGACCCGGCACTACATAGATGTTAGTAGATCTAATGTAATTTGTAGAGAGGGATCTAAAGGTGTATGGTAGGCTTAACCCTGAGGGGATGTAGTGGCACAAGTACCCGGTACCCCCAGAAGCACAAAGTACTGTGATCTGAAGTAAGATGTCATGGTCAAGAAATAGATTTACAAATAAGCGCATGAGGAGAAGGGTACATAGATGGAAGTCATATTACTTTAATGATCATTAATGCAAATCTCTAAAATAAAAAAAAAATAAAAATAAAAACCATGGTGTCTATTTATCTATAGAAATTCACATGGGGACTATTTATGAATATTTTCACTTCTGTTTCAAACTTACATTTATTTAGTGCAAGTATAAAGATGTTATTTGATATCTATTAGATTGTAAGCCCGACCGACAGGGTCCTCTACTCCTAATGTGTCATTACCTGTACCTGTGTGTTATATTGTGTTGTATCTCCACTCTCATGTATTGTACAGCGCTGCGTAATATGCTGGCGCTATATAAATAAATAATAATAATCCTTAAAACATGCAGGACTATAGTTATACAGATTATACAGTTCACAAATTTTGTCTTCCCACTGTACTTTTTCTCTGACTAGATCCATGTAATGGCAATTTCCCACATTTGTTTATATGGTCTTTCTTGTAAATGTCTTGAGTGCCATGATATATCTGCACTGACATGAAATATGTGTAGCTTGGAGAGATCTCAGGAGATTGCTTGGTAAAACTATGTGAGTTGTAGTAGTAAGTTGAAGACAACACATATATTGCTTCCAGGACATTCTTACATTCCTTGTTATTCAAGAAACACAGAGCATTCCAAGCAAACACACAACTCGCCCCTGTAAACTAATATTTGAATAAGCTGCTGTTCTGATCTGTTTTGCAAAAATAGATTTCTTGGCAAATTAACAGCAAATGATGATAAATACAGTTTGTCAATTTTATCTCTTTGTTAAGGCTGGCATACACATGCCGATTTCTAACCTGTCAGGTTAAAAATCGTCCGCTTATCGGCATGTGCCCACATGGGGCGACAGATCCCTGTCGCCCCACAGCTCGGCCGGCCAGAGAACGGACATGTCCGATATTCTCTGGCCGATGGAAGCCGCTGCCATAAGCTGCAATGAAGACGGCGTGGGTAAATGTTTTGTGTATTAGGGCTTGTTTCCATTACGTCGGGAGCCCTCCGCTAATCGTACACGCTTAGCGTGGGTCCCCGACGTAGCAGATAGACTTACCTGCTCGGCGGACGGGTCTGTCTTCATTGCGCCGACCCGATCCGCCGGTGTCGGGCTGAACGTAGTCGAGTACGTTCAGCCTGTACACCGGCGGATGTCTAAACAGACCATCCGCCAGCAGGCTGAGTCTATGGGATACGTCGGGACCCCTGCTTAGCGTATACGCTTAGCGGAGAGCTCCCGACGTACAATGGAAACAAAGCCTTAAGGTCATCTCTTCATAATAAGGAACTGAAAGCAAATGTTCTCAGACCAACATGAACGAATCTGAAATTTCCTAATGCATTCGCCCTTTCAATTAGAAAATTATATATTTTTAATAATTTGATCAGGCACATTAGATGCAAATGTGTATATAGATTTTTCAAAGTACTGTAGTAAAGACAACTACCGTATAAACTTGAATATAAACTGCCCCGAACATAAGCCAAGGTACCCAATTTTAGAAAGAAAATCTGGAAAAACTGAATGAGTTGAGTATAAGCCGGGGGGGGGGGGGGGGGGGGGGGGGGGGGAGGCGCTAAGATTTAGAAACACACAGCAAATGTGCTTTTGTGAGGAGAGGTTGTTATTATTTAATTCAGTAGACTTGTAAGTTAATTACGAAGCATCTGAACATGATGTCATCACTAGAAGTGCTGGAGATGTAGAGAAGGGTTGTGGGAACATTGAAAACAAAAAAGTATTGCTCTAGCATATCAAGTTTTTGCAAAAAAAATCTAATTTTACTTGAATTTGTACATAATTTATGCAAAAACTACATATCCTAGAGCAATCATTTTTGTTCCAAATGTTCCCACAACCCTTCTCTACATCTCCAGTAAATTTGGTGATTAAAGCATGTTTGTGGGCTGTGCAATTCACTCATAAGGTCCACCTACAAAATGCCACGATTTTCTTTTTTAAACGCGAATAATGGCCAAATTTCATTTTTTGAGCACATTATAGGTGCTGAACTATTCGGCTTATATTTGAGTATATACTGTAAATATGTTTCTGTCCATCTCTTCCATTGGATCAAGCACAGCTTGGAACTTTCTTCTACAGTGGATATGAGTGGTGGTAGTGCTTACTATTTACTTACTTATTATTAACAATTATAACTTTTATTTATATAGTGCCAACATATTATGCAGCGCTGTACTTTAAATAAGAGTTGAGATGCAACACAATATAACGTACAGGTTATGACACAATAGAACCCAGGTGCCCAACCTGAGGCCCTTTGGGTGTTCTTTGGCGGCCACCCTCGGTCCTTCCCCGAAACCTTACTGATATTGCATAGGAACTCACCTGTCCGCCGAACCCCAGATGACGTGTCCTCTCCCAGGAACTTCTTAGAGTGGGAAGAGGAGGAGGGGCGATAAACGTACATGATAGGTGCACGTAAAAGCCAATCAGCGACCCAGATGGTGCCTGAGCAAGTCCCTTGGCTCTATTGTTGGTGGGGTGTCGAAAGACACGTGAGGGCTTATGCTCCCACTATTTCACCAATGAACGGGGGGGGGGGGGGGGGGGGGGGGGGGGGGTGATTGTATAATATATATTGCTGCACATAAACTTTAAAGGCAGTGTAAAATGAAATGTTATGTGCGGCCCTTTAGTGATGCTGTGGGCCGCACTTGTGGCCCTCCATATCAACTCAGTTGCCCACCACTGCAATAGAAGTTGAGGACCCTTACCGATCGGGTTTACAATCGAATAGGTTGGGTAACACAGTATTTATTGGTTCATCAGGATAGAGATACCGGTCAGTGAGAAAGTCTTGATAAAGTGTGCAGTGTTCTTGGGAAGAACTGTCTAGACCTGAGGACTAGTAGACAGAAACTCAGACAGGTTAAGCCGCTTCCATATGTGTAATTAGCCTTTTACCTGGACTTCATCTTTTAGTGGTTCCGCAAGTGACCATTTTATCCTTGCCTGCTGCCGCATGGTGGCTCGTACATGGCTCGGGGTCCCAGGTGCTGATTATAGGATGGGGTAAGCTACATTTAGCATTAATGGCAGGCCTGCCCTTCTAGAAACACAGGACGTTGGAATTTTCCATCTTCCTGTCCAACACCATCAACATATGCTATAGAACAGTGCAGTGTCTGTGAGGAGGGGGCAGTAGATTTTGTTGGCTGTATTCTGCATAGCTGACCCGCTTCTTCTACATTCTCAGAACAAGTAAGCAGATGGCTGGAGTGCTTTACATTTGTGTCACTGTTTTCTTACATATAGGAAAGCATGATTGTTCAGGATTATGAAATTGACATCATACAATCTATATAAAGCCCCCCATACACAACACACAATTACCATGCAATTTCTGTACAATCAACTTTTCTATGACCAAAACCATGTAATATGA
>CM070041.1:7671935-7682859 GCA_036250615.1 Ptychadena robeensis
ACTTCTAGTGCCATTCATGAAAACATAGATTCCTGGTGGTAGGTCCGCTTTAAGACAAAAAAGTTCTACTTTGGTCTCATCTGACCACATTACTTTTTCCCATGCCTACTTTGGACATGGATAAGACGGGCCTGGACATGTGATGACTTTAGAAGGGAAACCTTCTGTGATTTGAAACCATGATGATGTAGTGTTTTACCCACAGTGGCCTTTGAAACTGTGGTCCCAGCTCTCTTCATGTCATTGACCAGCTCCTTCCATGTAGTTCTGGGCTAAGATCTTGTATGGAGCCCCAGTACAAAAGAGGTTGACAGTCGTCTTCAGCCTATTCCATTTTCTAACAATTGCTCTAACAGTTGATCTATTTTCACCAAGCTGCTTGGCAATTGCCCCATAGCCCTTTCCAGCCTTGTAGAGGTCCACAATTTTGTCTCTGGTGTCTCTTTTTGGTCTTGCCTCAGCTTTTTGGTCTTGCCCAGGTTTCTTTTAATTGCTCAGACAGGTTTCTATAAAGAGCTCAGACAGGTGCTACTAATTTAGATTAATGAGTGGAGTAGAGGTGGACATGGTGATGTTGAACCCTGGGGACATGTCTTTGGTCTTCTGCTTAAAGTCCCCAATTCTCCATTGCAAGTTGCTGAAATTATCTCAAGAATGAGCATCAACACAAATCACTTAAACTCCAACCTTTCTGCATCCCCACAGACAGGGGCGGTCCTAGGGATATTGCCCCCCTGGGCGAGTACTCCCGCTTGCTTTCTATTCCTAAAGCCCCCCATACACTTTCCGATTTTTATCCTGACCGATTTTTAGTCCGATCGTGTCACCTGATTTTCACCTAAAATGTTATGGTCGGTCGGCTGGCACGAAAAATCGGAATTCGAATTATCACCGACCGATCGGCCCGACATAATTTATTAACAGCAAAATTTACAGACCGGTCCGGTCGGGTACATAATTCCGCATTCAATTAATCTACTGACCACGTTGGTCGGTCGGGCAAAATTCGTACAAAAAATTGGAACGAATGAATTAGAGGCTAGTATATGGAACGCTGTCTACCATGTTCAACAAATAGTATGCTGTTCTAAAAGCAGTGCAGTGTGGATAGTGCCAATGAGCCCTCGATGTTCTGAAGGATGGATGCCCCCACACATTCCCTGCACTCATCCTGAGTGTAACTCTGGAATACCACTTTTGGATATTAACCTTCCTAGCGGTTGAGACGAGTCCAGCTCGTCCAGTGCTGACGTGCAGAAAGTGGACTCGTCCAACACTGATCGGAGCCCCGCGACGCTCACTTACCGATCCAGGCGTCCGCGGCGGCTCCGATCTCACAGATGACTTTTCCTTGACGGAAGAGATCCCTCTGCCACCCCCCCCCCCCCCCCCCCCCCCCCCCCCCCCCGGCGGCGTGACGTGATGATGTCACATCCCGCCGGGGCAGCGGCGGGAAGTTATTAAATGGGAGCAGGCGATCTCTATCTAAAGCCAGGAGCCCCCGCAGCGCTCACTTACTGTCTTGTGTGTCATGATGATGTCACATTGGTGGGCGGTGGGAAATTCAAATGACTGCAACCTAGATGACAGATCACTGAGCAGCCGGGATTCTGCCCAAAAGCCTCCAAGCCGCCGCTGCCGACACACAACACAGAAAGTGAGCGCTGTGGGGCTCCGGGCTTTCAAGGCGATCTACACCTAAAGCCCGGAGCCCCGCAGCGCTCACTTACTGTCTTGTGTGTCGGCAGCCGAGGCTTCTTGATGCAATCCCGACTGCTCAGTGATCCCTCCGGTGTGACACGATGACGTCACATCGGTGGGCGGCGGGAAATTTAAAAGTGAAATAAGTTTAATAAAGGGAATTGTACTGGGCTCAGTGATTACTGTACCCAGTACAATTTTTAAAGTAAAAAACACAACACTAATTTACATTTAAATAAAAATTTTATTACATACAACAAACAAAATTCTAATTATACTTTAAATAACTTTTTTTTTATGTAATTTATTTATTTTTTTTTACAAAAAAAAATTCCATTAAAGTTTGTGCTGCGCTTTTGGTACAGAAATCTGTGCGCTAGGGAGGTTAAAATCTACGAGCCACACATTCAATTGTCATTTACCTCCTGGGCGTTGCACACGTGTCACTGGAGATGCCGGAGTTATGCTGTAAAAAATACATAGTGATTGGAAGGTATATATCACTGCTATGTAGTGCCGGGTCCTCCCTGATAGAATACATAGTGATTGAAAGGTATATATTACTTCTATGTAGTGCTGGGTCCTCCCTGATAGAATACATAGTGATTGTAAGGTATATATCACTGCTATGTAGTGCTGGGTCCTCCCTGATAGAATACATAGTGATTGGAAGGTTTAGAAAGGTCCCCATATTACATGGGTTTGGTAGAAGAAAAGTGTATTGTACAGGAATTGTATGGTAAGATTGTAATGTGTATGGGGGCCTTCCTTAACATTTTGGAGAAAGTCTATATCCAGCACTTTGGCTCCAAAAGAAGGTGCAACACATGGCAACCAAACTTAATTTCGCAATCCCTAAATGAAGTATCTGGAGATGGTCACTGTAGGTTATGTCATTTTATGAAATAATCCCCTTTTGATAAATGTCTGTGATCATCTGTACTTGGCCATGGAAAGGTGCCAGTGCAATCACCGGCCCACCCCTGACGACGGCGGCAGCGGCGATGAAATCTGACAGAATTAATGAACCCTGCTGAGTGACGGTATCAGTACTCGGCAGATGGAATCCCCGCAAGGACACAGGAGTTTAATTTTCCACAGGGCTTCATCTCTCCTTCCCTCACATCAATGTGTACAAACACACACACATTGATACAACAACATGAGTGCAGTCTCCAACACGCTATCGCACAGAACAAACGCACAAACAGTACAGGTACTAACACGCACGCACTGAATCCTGTATAATCGCTTCATCTTCAGCTCTCCATTTTTTATTTCCTTTTGGTTTAATGGGACGAAAAAAGAAAGCAAAATATTTTGTTTATAAAGTTGCCCCGCTTTGTCCCACACATACTTCCCACACACGGCTGTATGATTTTCTACTGTCTCTATCATTTCCTGACAGGATGACACACAGAAATCGCTGGGGATTTAGTATGTGTGTACGTTGCGGTGTTTTTATTCCTTTTTTTTTGCACACAGGACGCCTGTTTATGAAATGGATCGGTCATTGTGCAGACCCCCTGCTGTTTTGGCTACTCTAGTTTGGTGCGGTTGCAGTATGGGTAGCAACAGCAGGAAATGTTTTTCTTCTTTCCTTTATTTTTTATTTTTTTGAAAAAGTAATATAAAACTTTGGAATGAACTCCGGTTTTTCTCTTCTTCTGTGCTTTTTATTGTGGACGTTTTATGAAAATAAAAACAGCTCCAAGCATAACAGTGTGAGCTGTAATGGGCATTGCAATCAGTGAGGAGGAGCAGACATTTCTGGGATCAGCTTAGGCCCACACAGCTTGGCCGGCCAGAGAACATCCGACATGTTTGTTCTCTGGCCGATGCCATTAACTGGCGTCTTCATTGAAGGTAATGGCCGGCACACAAAGGATGCCCGGCCGATTAAAGCAGCCTGGGAATGCAGCGTGATGACGTCATCGCGTTGCATTCTGGGGCTCATCGGAGCTCGTCTGCACCCGTCTGTGGGTGTATGGCAGGCTTTAGGCCTGAGGTAAAAGCATCTCCTGAGGGTCTGTAGGACGGGGCAGGATTGTTGTCATTTACAACTACTTTTATTGCTTCCTTCTTCATTATGATAAAAAAAAACCTATATCTTTTTTTTGTATTGGCAATATATTCGTTTTTAAATCATTTATATAATCATTAGCTTTAAATGCAATTACTGTATTACTGTATTACTGCACTAGAAGATGTACCATAGACCAGAAGACGTACCCCATAGTTTTGGAGAAAAAAAAAAGTCTGAGACACAGCCCTTTACATAAACAGTGAATATACAGAATGTTCCAGCAAAGTAGGCTCATCTGTCCATGCAGTATTCACTCTATATTCATCCAACCAAGCCAAAAGGCCAGTGCCATGAGGCAGTGCTTATCTCCAGCACAATGTGCAGGTCTGAAACTTTAGCATGCGTCTACATTCTGGCAGTACCCATTATCTGAACCCACTGTCCAACTTATCAAGAGACACATTTTACAATCTGGCACTTACATCTTAAGCCCCCCCCCCCATACACCTTTAGATCCACCACCATGTAGTGCCAGGTTCTCCCTAAAAGAAGACATAGTGATTGGAAGTGTAATCATATTACATGGTTTTGATAGAGACAAGTTGATTGTACAGAAATTGTACGGCCAGATTGTAAGGTGTATGGGGGGCTTTACCCATGAGCAGCTATTTACATGAGGATGAATGAGTCTGTCATTTGTAATATTTTACTACAATACAGAATGTTGTTGTGTATATACTCATATAGTCATGCTATCAAAATGTCCTCAATCCACCCAGCTGGTTGGTCAGTGTGTACTGCTAGTGCTAGTACAGCTAAAATCTCCATTTTGGCTTGAGGGAATGGAATACATTCTAGCCTACTGGGATGCAGATCTATTGCTCCCAGGATCTTCGGGGCGTTCTATTTATTTGTTTAGTTAAGTTTTACATATTTGGACCATAAGACGCACACACATTTTCCCATTGATTTTAATAGGGAAAATGTTTTTTTATTTATACAGTACAAAATGCTAAAACACCCGGAAAACTATTCTCATCTTTAAAATAGTGAAAGTTAAGGCCCCAACACACAATGCGAGCGGGGGCTGACAGATGAGCTGTGGAGTGCAACGTGATGACGTCATTACGCTTCACCCCATCGCTCACAGTATCGGCTGTTTGTTTGAACGGAGACGCCGGTCCCCATTCAAACTGATGGAATCGGCCAGAGCTTTACGGACATGTCCGTTCTCTCGCCGACTGAGCCACGTGGGCACGCACGATCCGCGTCTGATTTTGCCACCGACGACCGCGAGCGTGCACAAACAACGGCATGAATATAAAGTCTTCCACAATGTACATAAACACAGTTTGGGTGGAGATAACTTTACATATATTTCTTGTTGTAAGTCAACATTTTGTTAATGGCTTTTTGTTTTTCTTCTGCAGCTTGCTTGTTTCGTTACAACGCGTTATCGTTGATCTACCTGCTTTTCCTGCTGCTATTACCATGGTTCACTGGTCCTTCTGCTCAGAGCATGCGAGGTAAGCCAAGACTTTATGACTTATTTATTAAAGTAAAACAACTCTAAAGCTAGCCACACACGGGTAGATTCCCGTGCAATCGACCACCTATCAATCACAGCGTGGTGACGTCACCACGCTGTGATTGATCGGGGATCAATTGAACGGAAATCAATGTGCACCACATGGGCACATCGATTACCGTTTATTGAAGACGGCTAGCTCTCTGTAAAGCCGAACACGCTGGAAACTGTAGAGAAATCCACCCTGCTTCTCCCCATAGAGTCCGGCTGCAGAGTGGAGTGCTGACTCCGCCCCCTTCACACAGACTCTGCTCTGAGCGCGGGCTGTCACTTCTCTGTGATGATGTCGGCTTTCCCTGCACTCTACATGAAAATTCTTTCATGTAGAGTGCTGGTGATTGAATGTGATTGAATGTGGTTTTCCAACATGTTGGAAACCCATTCAATCGATGTACTTCGAGGGGGCTCTATTGAACCCCCTCGAAGGACAGCACACACAGGAAGGATTGTAAGCAGATTCGAGTACAATCAATCACCGTGACCGCGCACGTTGATTGATTGTACTCAAATCGTTTTACAAATCTACCCGTGTGTGCCTAGCTATAGGAACCAGTTTTAACTGTGTTAAGTGATCAGATATAAATGGTAAGTGAATTTGAAAACCATGTGCATTTATTATTTCCTTTTCGTACGCCTACCTCCCCTAATTCACCGTTGCCTTCTGCCGATCTATTCCTACTGAGATCCAGGGTCCTCTTCCCACTTCTTTGTTTACTCTTCCCACGTCTTGTGTCTACTCTTTGCGCCATTGACTTTTTCTGGTGCCAGATGTCATCGCGCTGCTGCCCGATATCGGAGGAGCTGCAGACACAGCACTGCTCCAATATCCCTGTTTTCGAGCAGGATTTATTGGTCCATCGATCTGGCCCATATCTATACGTGTGCTCCCTGCTTTACAGTGCAGGCACTAGGAGAGATGGGGCCTGGTGCTAGAACAGGGTTGGGCAAACTAAGGCCCGAGGGCCAGATCCGGCCCTTTTAGCTTTCTTTTCCAGCCCTTTGTCACCTTGTTGAAAAGATTCTCCCCTCTGCTTGTTCTATGCAATGAGTGCACATAATGCCTAGAGGTGACGCAACATTGCCTTGGGGACGATGCAGTGTTGTGATCATGGGCGCATCCTCATGATGACAACAAACAGCATTTTCACAGGTCACCTATCACACATCACCGCCATCATTAGTGATGCATGGAATTGGCACACCCATGGCGGGTCGGAAATTAGAGACTCTTGGTCTGGTCCCTTTTTCAAATTTAAGAAACCAATGTGGCCCACTAGTCGAAAAGTTTGCACACCCCTGCGCTAGAATGTCAACCAAGTAGTGGACCAAAGCTTGCAATATAGGTCTGTGAAAGGATAGGTGGATAGAATATCATGAACTTATCCTTTTAATGGTTATCATACCTTACTTCAATTTTCAACTATCACTGGCATTTTTGGTAATTGGCAAAGGACACAGGCTGGGAGTTGTTAGTAAGTATTTTGTGGGGTTTTTTTTTTACACTTGGGGAGAACCAGGTAAGTGATCCACATCTGTGCGATAACAGTAGCTTACCATTCCTAGTCATGCACTCATAAACCAGTTTGTGGTCAAGTTAAGGCCTTGTGCGTAGCCTACCTATTTGTAGTTTTTTTTTTTTCTATTCTTTTAAAAATATATTTCCTTCTTTGTAATTCATCATTTATGACTAGACCTATATCTAACATCAAGATATTGTGCAACCTAAGATACTTGCCTTTAATCAGATCACCCTCTCAGTGATCCATGTGAAAGCTCTAAATCTGTGAAAGAAATACCGGTTTATAATGTCAACTTGGAAAAAACTTTTTTATTTTTTACAATCAATAGTTTTTTTTGTTCGAAAAACGTCATTTGAATGCTGAAATCGAACCATGTGGGGCTAGCTTTAGAAGGAGCCAGTTACATGGAAGCAGAGCCAGCCTGTCATGTCATCTGAGGTCACCATAAGATCACCATAGAGCGAGGAAGGAGCTGATTAGTAGCTGTCACCCCGCCTGTGAAAGACGACTTCTCACGACTCTTTATCTACTAATTACCCTTGTTTTAGTCCTTTTTTTATTGCTTCCTTTTTTACCGTTGGTTTTCCTCTTGCAGCCTCTCCCCCCCTTGTTCTATATGTGTCTGTCTCCTGTGCTGTGTCTACACACAGCTTGTCCCTGACCCCCTCTGCAGCTGACTGTATACTGTTTCTACAAAGGTTGGAAAGTTGAGTGCAATGTTTTCAATCCTGCTGGTTTTATCAGACATTCTTGGGATATTCTTCAAGTTACTCCTCTTTCATTTCTTCATGTGGAGAACTACTGATCTCTGGTTATGGATCCCTCCTCCCCTCCACATACTCTGCCAAGCTTCATGTTCATATAAACCTTCCCTTGTTTGAGCTCCTCTCCGGTTTTCCTCAGCCCTGTCCCGCTGTCTTTACAGTTTATCTTGAGTAAATACTTTTTTACATCATGATATGACCCTGCATGCTCTACGTTGCTTCTGGCAAAGGTTTCTTCCTTGGCACAACTGGCTTTGCTAAGCCTGCGTCTATCCCTCTGAAATAAGCCTTCCAAAAATATAGACGGATCCCATTTTCTTCTTCTTTGCTTCAATCATTTTTTTTTGAAAGGGGGGGGGGGGGGGGGGGGGGGGGGGGGGTTGGATAGAAGAATGAGACTTGCTCCTTTTTCCCATTGGGGAGATTTCCCTTTTACTTCCTGTCTTGGACGCACAGCACAAAAAGCTCATCATCCACTTTAAACCACATTGCACCGCAGTGTATGAGGTTTTGTGCATTTGTATAGTCTTGTCAAAATTGCAACACAATGGAAACCCCACATTTTGAGCATATTTGAAAATGCTTACCGCTTACAGATTAGTTTTTAAAGCAAAAGTATGGCCATATCGCTACGATTTACAAATGTCTACTTAAAGCCCCCCACACACCTTTTAGATTCCTCTATACAATTTCCATCAGATCTACCAACACAGAATACATAGATAGTGATTGGAAGGTATATATCACTGCTATGTAGTGCCGGGTCCTCCCTGATAGAATACATAGTGATTGACAGGTGTAGAAAGGTCCTCATATTACATGGTTTTGGTAGAAGAAAAGTTGATTGTACAGAAATTGCATGGTAATTGTATGTGGTGTATGGGGGGCTTTAGGTTTGATCGGCTCTCGATTCAATGGGAACATGCAATCGAATAATCGATTGATTGCAAAGTGCACACCACCTTGGTTAATAGATTTATTGTTGATCTCTGCCCAGAAATGATCACAGGCTACCAAAAAGGTAGATTCGAAATTATGTCAGGGTGGGTGTATCTGACGTGCTTGTATATACTAGACTAGTCTCATGGAACAGGAATTGATGGAGGGTCACCACAAACGGTACATTGATCACCGAGCAATCAATCATTGGTTTTCTGTTCGATCTCTTCGAATATCGTTTTTTTTTTTTTTGGCCGAATGTGCCAGGTGGTCGGGAATCAATTTTTGGTTGATCTACCTCACCAAACATTGAAAAATAGACAGTTGTATGGCTAGCTAAATAAAATATTTTGCTCTTTTCTCATAAATCAATCCATTTAAACATTTCATAAGTTATATCAACCGAGGAGGTTGTCCATGATTTAGCTACTTGTATGAAGTGACATATGATGGGGCGAAAAGGAATAATTTGCATGGCTCCGTCCACTGTTCCAAGACGAAGGCTTCCACCTAAAGTTTTGGGATTTGTGCTGGATTGGACTGTGTAAATACCTTCTGTTTTAAGAAGGCTTGATTGTGCTATGCACTGCTCGAGTTGAGGGCTTTTTGATTCCTTTCATCCCTTCTCACCATAACCTTCACGGGTACCTCTCTTTGAAGTGACATATTGAAATTCTTCATAAGGCAAAAAGGCAACCTACAACAAAAGAGAAGTTGGCTGTTGCTTATCTCTGCTCTCTGAAATGTAATCAGTGGCTCTGGTGACTTTGCAAGACCATGTCTCCATTTAAGCAGGGTACTGACGTGGAGATATGGGTCAAATCGATGGCCGCTTCGAGCGCCGTGTGCGCTCACGGCCATCTGTCTCACTCATATAATCTGCCCCGATCACTGTTTTCGAGCGGGACAAATCAATCCCGCTCGAAAACCGCGATATCGGACATGACCGTAAATACGGCCGATGTCCGATGCTTTGGCTAGAGACCGCAGATCCAGGGAGAAAGCAGAGCCTTTAATCAGGGTACAGAGGACTCGATATTCGAGCCGTCCGATGTACCCTGCAGCAGCTTGATGAAGACATCTCGCTGCTGTCAGATATCGGCTGGCTGGGGAGAGACTGCTCTGCTCCCTCCCCGGCTCAGCTGAAGCTTTGCCTGGAGACCAGCGGTCTCTAGGCAAAGAATCGGACATCGGCTGTAATTACGGTCATGTCCGATAAAGCTGTTTTCGAGCTGGATTGATTTGTCCCGCTCGAAAACAGCAGTGGGCACAGAATATATGGGTGAGATAGATGGCCACGGCGCTCGAAACGGTCATCGATTTGACCCACGTCTCCACGTCAGTACCCTGCTTTAGTGTTCCTGACAGGTTCACATTTACCTATCCAAAAACGCAGACCCCTCGCTGACATGCGTGTGTGTACGTTCCCATTGCTATTCAATGTACACATGAACATTTTTTATGCGTGTTTTAATTCAAATCGAACTTGAGAATTTTTGGCAATTAAGGCAGAACTCTTAATATTATAGATTCAATAATACTTGATTCAGTTAACATGACTTGAAGAAGATTCCAGACTTTGAATATACTGTTCACAGGAGATAGGGGTATCGCTATTATAGTGACTGTTCCATTGACCAATTTTAAATGAATAACTAGCACCAGAGGGCAAGAATGACATAATTATGTATCGTTGTAAACTTGCAGTTCCTGTTTCAGAGAACCTTTAAAGAACCATGACATCCCAAAATTTGGGATTACAAGGGTTCCACATTCAACACAGCCCAATAAAAAGGACGTGTTAAAATATTTGCTGTGACAAGGGACAGCGGTCCATTGTTCTATCTTTTAGTGAAGCACGTGTCAAAAGAGCCTTTTGGTCAAGAGGTTAACAAACTGTGAATTTTACAAATGAAAGTGTGGCATGCTTTTTGCAGCGTAGTTGTTAATTAACATCCTTAAATGAGGTATCCAGTAAAAGGGGACAGTCCAGCTTTTGTTCCAAACTCGGAGGCATATCTGTGCCGTTTCCTTTGGGTATTATCTGATCGGTGATTTGGGGATGTTTTTACATGCACATGTGATTCACACACTTCATTTCCTTCCATTGATGCCTCCAGGGATAGGCTTCTGTTCCGGTGGCATCCTGATTTTCTGATGTACTGAATCATTGCTGAACTTTAGCTCCATTTATTTCTTTTCAGCTGAATCCTGTTTTTCTCTGCCTCATCCTTCAAGCATTATAATGTATGTTATTATATATTTAGGTGTACATCCGCTTCCTTCGCATGCGTCACATAATGGCGATGATTTTTTTTTACAGTGTTGAGCTGTTTGCGGCCTTCTTGACACATTTTTTTAAACAGTATTGTGTCCTCTTCTCCTC
>CM070041.1:7690725-7703802 GCA_036250615.1 Ptychadena robeensis
ATATATATATATATATATATATATATATATATCCATTGTTAGTTTGTGTGTGTATGTGTATATATATATACTTACATGTGATTTCACATGAATTTCCCCATTGTTGGCAATCCATTGTTGGTGGTTGGGCTACCAACCATATAAAAAAGGTATATAATATACTATAGTTCCTGTGTCATGAGAATGTACTGGATTCCAGTATGCCTATTTGCTTGTATTTAATATACAATAGTTCCTCCATGAGAATGTTCTAAATACCAGCATGCCGGTTTAATATACTATAGTTCCTATGTCCTGGGAATATAATAGATGCCAACATGCCTATTTCATATATGGTACTATAGTTCCTCTGTCATGAGAATGTACTAAATAGCAGCATGCCTATTCACTGGTATATAATATACTATAGTTCCTCTGTCATGAGAATGTACTAAATAGCAGTATGCCTGTTTAATTTATTATAGTTCCTCCGTCATGGGAATATACTGGATACCAACATGCCTATTTTCTAATTAATTAATAATACAATAGTTCCTCCATGAGAATTTACTAAAATCCCAGCATGCCTGTTTGCGGCTGTTTGTCCCAGAAGGCTGCAGTTCTGTAAAGCTGGTTTGTAATTTACATGTATTGTGAATGTTGAGCCAGAATGATTACTGTTCTCTGATACCTATGTAGCAGTATTTCCAGAAAGTTACATCACTGTCCTGAAATGGTTTAATGTTTTTATATGGAATAAAGTAGCCCCTCTTTTTGACTTGGGCAGGGCTGACCTGAGGAGAAAGGAGGAGAAAAAAAGAGGAAGGGAGAAGCAGAACAGGCAGAAACAACCATCACTTCCCACCCAATACTCTCCCCTTAACTACCCCTCCCCCAGCCCTACCACCATTACCCTTCTAACCTTTAAAATAACTACACATGACACCGATCTGGAATTTTAAGTGGATTCAAAACTTTTTTGGCCACAGCTTTATTAACAACATACAAAATTAAATAACAATTCAGCAAAAACACAACCCTACTCCAGGTCCCAGGACGGTGTCCCCCGCTTTCCGCTGTACCAGCCACTGGCCCCTAAACTACTGGCTCAGTGGGTACTACCAGTGCACTGACTCCTTCCACAGTAACGAAATCCCAATCAAAACCCCAAAAACAACCAAACGGGTCATTGACCCAGCAAGAGCCCAATGTAAAGTCTTGGTGCCTGCCAGCAGGTCACCCAACACTGCCACCGCTTCTTCTTTATGGACGCCGTCCTGGAGCCGCCTGCTGCAACAAAGAAAACCCCCCTTACAAAGCCTACAATTCCCCCTCCCCCAGCTACACCCACAATACAGTAGGGAGGGCGGGCAGGGTCCGATTTCTTCTGGCGAAAGAGGGGGAGGAACTTCCGCCGCCGGGTATTAAGCCCGCGCGGCTCCGCCCCCTTCCACCGCGTCACCTCCGGTCCTGCTCCTGACGTCACCGGCATCTTGACACGCCGGAATTCCTCCCTGCATCCCGCCCCAGTCAGGCACCCCTGCGCCTAGGTGCCCTGGCTGGGGGTGTTGATTTGTTTAATTGATAAAACTGTTTATTAAAAGCATACTTTCATAGGGAAAAATTCAAACTGCTGTACACTCTTATGTTTTAGGTAAAAGGAATATTTAGGACAAAAGGGCAAAATGTATTTTTTTTTTCCCAAAAACACTTTCTTAACAAGCATAGAACCAAATGAGAATTGGAAGTCAAAAGAGATATAAACTTGTCATTTGTCACACTGCACTAAACTGGTAAAACGTTCAGTACACTCCATACTAGAGGAGTGAAAGTAATGTAAGATGTGTGTATGTAATAGGCTGTGGTCGTTAATTCATTTTGTAATCCGAGGTGACCCTGACTGGGTTGTAATATTATCTACTCCAGCCTTCATATGGTAAAGTTGCAGTCCCCTAATCCTAATAAAGGGTCTTAGCTAATAAATGGTGATGGGGAGAGTACATAGGCTCAGACTACACTTTGCTATGAGACATGACATTCACTTGCTCTCTCCCTGCTGGGATTTGGCTCTGGTCAGGGAGACGCGTGGAACCCGATCAGTGTTTGGATTACGTCTCTGGGGGCCGTGTTGCAGGATACCAGTCGTTGCGTCCACTTGCACTGGTCGATCTGCTTGTGATGACAGTATATAACACTCCACCAGGTCATAAATAACACTCAATCACTTTTTGGTCAACACCTTGCTGAAATCATAGGTATACGATGCTTTGGTTGTCAGATATTTTTAGATGTGCTTCCAGATATGAAATATTTTTATAGCTGAGCATAGAAAATGACATCAGCTGTTTTCTAGGTTGATCCAAAAAATCCAGAAATATAACAAGCAATATGCAAAGCTTGTCTGTGTTGAAAAGCTGCACGTTTTTGTTGGTCGTTTTCCCTTAAGGTCTCCATTGTGTTGAAATCTATTCAGCATGTGGCAAACGTGGCCCATTACATTCTATTTACCTGTCTCCACAGACATGTTGTAAAATTTTCCACAGTGTGACCTGTTGTAAAAAAACGTAAACATAATATATTCAGGTAACCCTATCTGAGACCTTCCTGCAGGCTACACTGTGCATGGGCTATACCCCAGGTGCCCAACCTGCAGCCCGAGGGCTGCATGCAACCCTTTGGGCGTCCTTTGGCGGCCCCCCTTAGTCCTCCACTTGCGGTCCCCGAAACCTGTTATTGCATTGGGTATAGGAACTCACCTGTCTGCCGACCCCCCCACTGACTGGTCCTCGCCCGGGAACTTCTTAGAGTGGGAGGAGGAGGAGAGGTGATAAACATATGTGATAGGTGTACGTAAAAGCCAATCGGCGACCCAGGTGGTGCCTGAGCAAGTCCCTCGCCTCTTCTTTAGTGTTGGGGGGTGAATTCAGCAGACTGGTGAGTGCCAATGCTTCCACTATTCTATCAATGAACGGTGGTGTGATTGTAATATATCTTATCCCATAGATAGAGGATTTGATGATATCTGTGAGGCATGTAACCTTTGACGATGTATGTGACACAAAATGTGCATTACCATACTACAGTGTTCCCTAATGTTTTAAATATATATATATATATATAATATAATATAAAACAAGTTTTGTTATTTAAAAATTAAAAATGTCTTGCTCTGCCTGCTGTCTTTTTTTTATTAAAAATGCTTATACAAGTCCGTATAGGTTGAAAGTGTTATGTGCGGCCCTTTAATGATACTGAGGGCTGCACTTGTGGCCCCCCATATCAACTCTGTTGGCCACCACTGGGCTATACGGTACAGTATGGTCTGCTCTAGGCTACACCTCTGTCTGTTATAGGAACATTATATTTCAGTACACATATGAGGGCTGCCTTGTATTCGCCTATCAATATAAGCATGTTCAGTTTTAGGATGACACTGTGCAAAGTAACAAAGCCTTGGTTGGTTAAAAGTGCTTACACTTCCCCCTCAGGTTCTAAATCCTGAATAACACAAAGCATGTATGTAAAAATGTAAAATTGGCCGCCAATCGGGGGTGCCCAGATCCCTGTCGCCCCACATCTTGGTGACAGATCCCTGTCGCCCCACATCTTGGCCGGCCAGAGAACGGACATGTCCGATGTTCTCTGGCCAATGGCGTTACTTTCAATGAAGACTGACATCTTCATTGAAGGTAACACCCGGCACACAAAGGGTCCCCGCCGATGCAGTCAGCTCGGGAATGCAGTGTGATGACGTCATCACGCTGCATTCCAGAGCTCATCGGAACTGCTCTGTCGGCCCCCACTCGGTGGGTGTATGGCAGTCTTTAGTCTCTCTTAGAACATGGTTTGGCCTTGACTTCACTTCAACTTTGAGTCACATCTGACTCCACTGTTTTTGGATAATGCATAGAGTATTACCCAGACCCAGTGTACTATATAAGACTTAGTTCGTGGAAAGATGGCTGGAGTAGGTCATTGTGCGGACCCTTATAGGGTCACATGCTCTGAACAAACATCTGAGGTGGCTTTTTATAGAAGGTACATCAAAGCATTTGGGGGTCAGGCTATAAGGACCAAGGGTCCTTATTTCTACTGAACATCACCCTTGGAAGTGATCAGATTTAGTGGGCCCACTGTGTCGAATTTCTCATGATGAACCCACTACAGAGCCAAAAATCAGCACCAAGCACAGCTTGAGCATTTCTGTATACCCTGTACCATTTCATTAAAGCTTCGTATTTGGAGAGTTAGTACCGGTACCATGGCAGAAAGCCATTTATGATTAGAGTTGCTTTTGCAAATGAAAATATTGAATGAGGTTACGATGGGTACGTTTTGGGTAGCTTCAAGAAAATAAAATACACTTGCCTTATAAATCAGCAACCAGCATTCCTGTACACATGCCACAGTCTGATTTCTTTTTAGAAGCTTGTTATCCCAAAGGTGATTTGGTGATTTTTAAGTTCTAACTCGTACGGGACAGCTGGAAACCACAGGCTATAGTTACAGTAAATAGAGCAAAAGGGGGCCCTAGCGGCAGGCCATGCGGACTGTGCCAAGGAACTGCTTTTAGTTGGTAGCAGAGTGTATGTAATACCACAGTCCCATCTGTAATGCTGACACCCTTCAAATTCCGTTTCTTTCACAAGCTCTGTAACCTGCCATTCCCTGGAGATAGAAAAATTCCATTCCAACGATTTATTTACTGTGGCGCTGTACAACTGTCAGCGCCAGCATACAAACTATACCCATGCAGCCTCCAATCCCTGCTTGGGATTTTCCTTAAAATATAGCTGTGTGTGCCCCCAGGAAACCCTCTGTCTAAATATATCCTTGTGCCAAATCATCAGACCTCTGTCCTATTCAGATAAACGAGAGGAATTCCCGGGAGGGTTTAAGCAGTGAATCTGATTTACGAGACGTTGATGTTTTCGCAGTAACTTGGGTGTAGGTTACAGAGTCATAATGTCTGGAGACTGCATGGTTTATACCTCTCCTACCACATTGCTCGCTGTCCTTTTCTTTGTCAGCTAGGAGGGGGACAAAACCTATAGTACATCCACAGTGGAACAGTGCAAGTAAAATTTCCTGGACATCACATGTGTAATATTACAATGACCATGTCTACAATGGTAGAATACTTTTGGGAGAACTTGTTGAATGGACTTAACTGAATAATAATAATGGATTTTGACTTGGCTTTGAACCTCATTTGTACAAAAACTGTTTGTGTTAGAGACATACTTTCTTTTTTGGAGTATACCCCCAACCCTCCTCTACATCTCCAGCAAGTTTGGTGTTGATACCATGTTCAGGGGCAATTAACTCGAAATCGTCTAAATGGTCGAATTTTTTAAAAAAAAAATAGAGGCTAGAGATGGTCAAATTTTTTTAAAAAAAATTCGACCATTTAGACGATTTCGAGTTAATTGCAAAGCCCCTGAACATGGTATCAACACCAAACTTGCTGGAGATGTAGAGGAGGGTTGGGGGTATACTCCAAAAAAGAAAGTATGTCTCTAACACAAACAGTTTTTGCACAAATGAGGTTCAAAGCCAAGTCAAAATTTCAAAAATCAGATACCACCTAATGGTCCATTCACACAGTGACAGATGACCAGTCTGTCACAGTAGCCATACACTGGTCAATCTCACAAATTAATATATTTTTTAAATTGTTCTTTTTTGAACTTTTCTTTATTGAAAATGCGGGTAGACTTTCCATGGAAAGACTGTAGCCGCATCTATCATGTCCCTCTGTGTGCAAGAACAGAGTAGAAGGGGACATCCAGCGTGTATCGTTGGGGCCTCACATCGCTCATGCTGTGTGGTGGTACCAGCGATCAATGTTGGACCCTCTATCGATATGATAATTGCACAGATTGATCAGCACTGTGATCCATCTGACAATTATCTAACCATGTACAGCCAGCTTTAGAATTGAGCATGCCAATACAATATCAACGGTCCGCCTAAAATTGTTTGACAGTGTGAGTGATTTAAAAACAATTGATACCTTAACTCAGTCCTGTGCACATGCCCCATAGTAGTAATGGATACAAATTGATCAAAATACCTAGAAAACCCAGCAGATACTTGTATGGTCTAAGAAATTTACCATCATGTCCGGTCACTTTTTGATCAATTTTGGTTGATCAGTTCAAGGAAAAAGCAATCTATTTTATTTCAAAACGATCTACTTAAATGATCGTATTTTTATCTTCTTTTTTTTTTTTTTGATTGAATGGACAAATGGATCCAGGTATGACCAGCTTACTGCCTACTTCACGAAAAACTGTGTTTTTATTATGAAAATCCCTGTCTGTGCTAAATTATAGGAATTGCCTGTACTTATCTCATTACAAATTCATGAACAGTGCTGTTTCAACCTTTAAAGCTTGACATGTACTGGACCTTCTATAGAGGAGGAGAGCAAGTTTTAGGTGTACATTTTGGTGTATAGGATATCGGGTAACTACCGATAATTAATTTCTATTACTACTATCAATCAGCTCCAGATATGGTTTGGATTCAGTTCATGTCAAGTTGGTAATTACTCAAGATAATAAACAAGGGTTTTGGCTGATGAGCTGAAAATTTAAGTGTAAATGTAAGATATAACTCTGGTCAGAACACATGTGGGGGCAGAAAAATGGGGCTTTTTAGGCACATAAATGTCTCAAAAGACTTTTTAAGATACTTAAAAGATAATAAATCTTTATTCACATTATTCCTACATTAAATACGTTTAAAAACAGATAGAAAGCATCATACATATCAATCACAGTGTTAATACGAAAAAACCTTTGTATCCCCCTGATTCCAAGGCCAAGTTCGCCACTTTACCAGCATTACACAGCTCTGGTAGGAAAGTGCGTTTTCTTCTTGGTCCACCAGGACCTTTCTATCTGTTTTTAAACGTATTTAATGTAGGAATAATGTGAATAAAGATTTAGTATCTTAAAAAGTCTTTTGAGACATTTATGTGCCTAAAAAGCCCAATTTTTCTGCCCCCACATATGTTCTGACCTTCTGTATATCACAGGGGTGTTGGCACACCAAAAGCCTACTATCTAGGGAGCGAGCCCTCACCAGAGCCGTTTGGTGCTGGTAGATGCTTCGATGTAAGATATAACTCTGTTCACACTAAAGTACATTCCAGAATTCCGATCGATCGGCATGCACTTTTTGCGGCGGGAATCGAACACTGCCCACCTTGAGCGATTGATTCCACTCCAACAAAATATCAATTTAACAGGGAACCAACATATCGGTATTTCCCTGTTCAATAGGCATTACTTTGGAGGGGCATCCATAGTATCGGCCAGGGATCAATACCCCAAGGTGGTGCTCATCGATTCCCAGAACAATTGTTGTGCAATCGTTTACAATGTTTACGCCACCACATTGCTATAGATCGCAGGGGAATTAAAACGTGTGTGGTCTGCTTAAGACTAGAGATGGTCGAACTTTTCGACTTGCTAATTTCGTGAGCTGATTGCAAAGCCCCTGAAAAAGGTATCGCCAAAATTACTGGAAATGTAGAGAAGGGTTGGAGAAACATTTGAAAAAAAAAAAGTTTAGCTCTATCACATGGAGTTTTTGCATTAATTAAGTTTAAAGTAAAATAAAAATTTTACTTGACTTTGAACTTAATTTGTGAAAAAACTATTTGTGTTAGAGACATATACTTTCTTTTTTGTAGTATACCGCCAACCCTTCTCTACATCTATATATTTGGGATGGACCCTGTTTGATATAGAATCCCTTATCCTGACCAATGTTTCTAACTACATTCATCATCTACAACCACCAACAACAAATGGTCATGTACTATATGGACTATGTTTAGAGATACCGTTATATTCCTTCTGTGTGCTGTATCCTGGTCAGCCAACAATGCTTTGCTCTTTGTTCTTAATCAAATTGCGTCCATTAAATATGCTACGGATGTTTTACCTTAATATTCGTTGTTTTACTCTTTCTAACTATGAATAGTGGCCATTAAAGTCCCCTTGCCCTTGGAATTGTTCCAGGGGGAACTCTTTCTGGTTGTGTGCTTCTTCTTGCCATTGTCCAGTAAACCCCTGATCTCCCTTCTCTACATCTCCAGCAAGTTTGATGTTGATACCATGTTCAGGGGCTTTGCAATTGACTCAAAACCGTTGAAATGGTCGAATTTTTTCAACCATCTCTACTTAAGACCCCTTAGGCATCAGTGCAACATCCCAGCAAGACACTGTCCATGGATTGTCCACTATAAGAAAGGATCATGCAGGTCTTCTAAGAAAGTTATAACGCATTAAAGTCTGTAAGCAAATACAATCCCTTCTGATGTCTGAAGAGCTCTTTTTTTCCGTCCTTGGGTGTTGACATTAGTAGGTTGAGCATCAGTATATCAGTGGAAGGAAGCAAGTCCTTCTAATTCTTTTCTTGGAATGTTATCTTTCTGATGAATGTTGGTTCTTCATTCTTAGAAGACTAAAACTGGGGTTTGAACCAAACTCCATCGAGGCTCTTGGCGTCATATGTGGTTGAGACTGTAATTAAACCGCAGGAAGCAATATCTCTAAATTGTGCTGTTAATTCTACACTGTGTAAGTGTTTTGATGCCTTTACCCCCTTGAGAGACTTCCCTCTCTCCCATTAATAGGTCTTATCAGAGTATCTGAAAAGGAATCTGCCATCCCATTTCTCTTTTTTTCCCACAATGCAGATTCCTAAAGTTTTTAAGCAAAGAATCAGGACAATTCAGCCTTGCCATGGCAGACAAAATCTTAGTTGAATCAATGAAATCCTTATTTGGTACCTCATTTCGGTGCTACCTAATCACCTAAACATATTGCGATTGCAGCTCATAGGCGACGTGATTGTCTCCCTGCATCTTCAGGTCTAGCTCTAGAACCCTTCCAGGAATGCTATCTGTATGGAATCTGTGTATGCGGGTGGGGGGGCCCAAGGGTCTGATGTAATTTTCGATTTTGCAATACCCAGAGAATGTTATGGCATTGGATTTATCCATTATTATTATTATTATTATCATTTATTTATATAGCGCCAACATATTACGCAGCGCTGTACAATACATTAGAGTGGAGATACAACACAGTATAACACACAGGTACAGGTGATGTCACAGGAGGAACAGAGGACCCTGCCCGGTTGGGCTTACAATCTAGTAGGTTGGGGAACAGAGTATACAATAGGTGGGGGGTGGGACTGGCATGGTGGTGATGTTAGGAAAGAGAAGATGGATAGGCCAGACTGAAGAGGTGGGTTTTTAGGGCTTTTTTAAAAGTGCCAAAAGTAGGAGCAAGTCTAATGGGACGAGGGAGAGAGTTCCAGAGAGTAGGTGCGGCCCTAGAGTAGTCCTGAAGCCTTGCGTGTGATGAGGTTATATATCCATTGAAGTATATATTTGGGATTGATACTATTGGCAGGTTTTTTGTGTTCCTTTTACATTTTTGCTATATGCTCAACAGTTAATGAGAATATATTTGTCCAACGTGAGGGGACCCCCTCAATGTTATTAAGGTAGTAAGTAAAAATTTTGGGGTTTTGTATCCCTACAAATTTCAGTGAAATTGGTGATCTAAACCAGAAGTAAATCTTCTTAAAAAGACATGGGAGGAAAAAAACAAACATGTTCTTTACTGACAAAATATTAAATGATTTTGGCTTTTTATATCTTATACCTAGCTTTGCAAAGTATTTTTTTATGATTTAATGTTTTCTTTAATGTTCTTTGAAAATGTGTCCAAACTTACTAATTAGTTTCCTCTTTTTTGTTCCTAGGTCACACAGGACGGCTTTTAAAGTCTTTGCTTGCCATCAGCATCATTTTCATGTGCTCACATCTCATCTTTCAGCTTTGTCTCCATACGGTGCCTGGACTGGATGACCTACTGGGTCACAACTGTACGTGTGGGCAGATACATTTTACAGTAAAGATTTTAAAGATCTATTTAATAGATTTGTTTTGATGAACTGGTATGTGTAACCAAGAAACCAGTGTCAAACCATGTAGGCTATCCTTAAACTGTTATCCATATATGCAGAATGGCTTGGTCATGGACACGCTTTTAGACTGCTGAGTAAAGAGGGAGCAGCAGCGTTGTTCATAACCTCATAACCCATTCGCACAGTTTGTTGGAAAAATGTCTGGCGAACAAGGTTATCGGACACTTGCTAATAAGGATTTCAACTGGGTGTCTTTCAGTGATTGGCAACTGCCGGCACAATGTGTGCACACAGTGCAGTGGTTGCCATATCAGGCCGGTGTCACCAAATTCCAGAAGTAACTTTTTGAAGCTACTTTTTTTTTTTTTTGCTTCTTCAAATTCGTATTGGTATTTTGTTTCTTGCTTCACTTCAAAAATGTATTAACCAATATACTATGCCATGCTTTTGATTATACATCATGTTAAATATTTTGTTTTTGCTTTCCAGGTAGTGACTGGGAAGTTCTGGCTCGCCATGTTGGTGTAACCCGGTTAGTGTTGTTTGATTGTTCTTAAAGGGTATGAAATTCAACACATTTGTTGTACTCCTAGATCTCCTAAATAATTCGGGCTTTGGCTTTATGATGTGTTAGGGGAGGTCCCAGTAGATGACCTTCTTGGGTCTCATACCCTTTTCTGTTTACTGCAGAGAGCTTAGAGCAGCAGTTAACAGTCTTTTGTAATTAAAGACCTAAATAGAACAATAAAAATACAAACTTGGCAGTCAGGCTTTGTTTAATTCCCAGTTAACTGATGACCCATCAGAAGCAGATTCATGCTGACCTATAGCTTTAAAACTCTGACTCATGCTCCATACATGGGCTGTCATCTTGAGTAAAAATCTTGTCTGTTCCTTGGCTAGTTTCTTGTTTGCCTATCGGATCAATGAATATTCAAGCAGAAATGAGACCGGCATTTTTATATGAAGGATGACAAAGCCAGACCCCTCTGGCTGTTCTTCCAGCACATCATTGAGCAGGCTAATAAGCAGGGAAACTTTTTAGATCTGCGACCCCGGAAGTGGCATTGCACCCTAGATTTGGAACATAGACATACTGGTGTAGTGTGTCACTTCCGCATTCGAAGTATCGGAAGTGACACTCCGAGATGTCACTTCCGGCAGATCAGGTAAGTGTAATGTCCCCTCCCTCCTATTTTCCCACCCCGCTTGTGATGATGTACGAGGTGTGAAGTTAGAGTGGAGATTAACGCCCCATCCCTCCTACGTTAGGAGGGATCATTGATGTTTCTCTTAACTTGCAATCCTGCTTGTGGGCATCAGTGCTGCTACTTGTTAGCAGCATCTCTGATGCTTACAACGAACACAGTAAACCCCTGTGAAATGGTCCCATGGGGGTTGAGAACCGAAGCTCTAGACCCTTTATATCACCATAAACAGATTGATTTTTCATTTAATTCCCGAACGATTGATCGTTGTGCGGTTTGGCGGAGATCATTCGGGAATCGAACACGGCCATCCTTTCTTCGATCGACTGAACGTTGATCGAACAGTGAACCAACATGTTGGTAAATCCCTGTTTAATCGCCATTACTTTGGATGGAGACCACTGTACCCAAAGTAACAAAGTAACTATTTGCATTTGCAAAGTGGTGCACAAGTCGATGAAAATCACCATGCTGCGATCGATCTACAATCTGTATATGGGGACCTTTACAGTATATTATTTTAAATGTAACCATCATCTGTGTGTATTTCAAATCCTTATCTCTAATTAAAAAAAATTCTTGATTCTCCTCAGGTTAGACATCTACGACATCCCCAACACTGTGCGACTAGTGTCTCCAGATTTAGGCATGTTCCTGGTATCCGCTGTGTGCCTGGGGTTGTGCAACCGCTTGGTGTCCAAGCAATCCTCTCTATCGCCACGAGGGAGAGTCCATAGGTCAACAGATGTGACGGAACAGGTGGGCAATGTGTAACTGGACGGAGGACAAGATAAACCCTTGGCACTAGCATTGTTGATTTGTGTCTCTTACGCCCGCTCACTTCCTCTAACCTAATTTTTCTCCAAAGTTTTTATACCAACCTCTCCATACCATGTAATTATATACACCCCCGGGTCCTGATTTATTAAACATCTTGTCTAGGCCAAGATCGGATTCTGCGTGGGATTACGCAAAGGGCAGGAGCAGGCCGTACTGAGTAAAAAAGCTGTTGAGTTTAGCTGCCCCTCACAGTTCTGTTTATTTTTCTGTCATTTTTCATTTTATGCAGCTCATTCCCCCCCCCCTCGCTTCCTTCCCCCTCTTATTTCTATTTTTCCATACTCCCCACCCACCGTGAGTGCTGAAATGTCCGGCTAAGCTCCCAGGCTTGTTTTCCTTGCCCGAACTTTTTATTTACATTCATGTTGGCAGAGCGAGCCAGGCAGGACCAGCTGTGCCAGTCATGTGCCCTTCCTTGCTGTCTTTAACCGTTTGCTCTGACAGCTCTGAGAGTGCATGTGCTCCGATGTCCTTTACCGTCTTGTTTAAATGTGAGGGTGGTACTGGTTAAACTGATGCAAATCTCCCTCACACCCCATATTTTATTATGATACCATAAAACGTTGTAGGATGGTACAGACTACACTCTCTATTAAGATCAATAACACACAGTCCCCTTTAATGCCAGTACTCATACCCTACACTGAGATCTTCTGCCTGGTGACCAAAGTCCTTATGTCCTGAAGTTCTCATATGCAAAAGTGTTGACAGCTGAGGAATTTAGGATGTCCTACAGATTCTACAGTGGGGTCATGAACACAAACACATTTATGCCTTCTGAAAGGCCCTTTAAAATGTCATCATGCCTCACTATATACTGTTTTCCTAAGCTGATAATTTTTATATGAATAATTGAGTTGTTCTGTAGTCCACTGAGACGACTAATGTTGGCCATACACAGCTTGACTTTTTATACATTTTTTTCATGATTCAATCGACAATTGTTTAACCTTCTGAGCGTTTAGCTCGAATTAACTCGGGCTGAGTTTTATGCATCATTAAACTCAGCCCCAGTTAACTAGAGCCGCGTTCTAGGTCTCGCCGTCTGCTTATGGCGGTCGGGAGCATCGGCATGTATGCCGATGCTTCC
>CM070041.1:7717403-7733190 GCA_036250615.1 Ptychadena robeensis
TCTTGTGTTACAGAATGTATGACATATAACACAGGCTTTTTATTGCAGACTATTTGGCCTGAATGACATTGTTAATCACTCCAACTGCACGGGCAGCGTTGATCAGCTTATTCTGAACCAGAACCATGACTGGCCAGTTTACGTGAACCCCGGCATTCTGCTGCTGCTTTACTATTCAGTCATCTCACTGTTGAAGCTAAAGAACCCCAGCAATGTAAAAGTTAGTGTTGAAACGCTCCTAATTTTTTTCTTTTCTGCCACAATGGTTGTCCTTTAAAAGATTACCATATTATTCGGACTATAAGACGCACTCAGTTTTGGATCCGACAGAGAACCAACATGATTTCAACATGTTGGTTCTCTGTCGGATCCAATTCTGAGCCCCCGATCAATTGGACGCGATCACTCGGACAAGGTGGTATGCAGCGATCGGATCCTCTTAATTGGCTGATTGATTGCAGCTCCCATTCCCGCTGAGATCGCCAGAATCAATTGGGTGAGTGATCAATTGGCCATGGAATCCGACACGTGTATGGCTAGCTTAATAACAATTTAAATTTCCAAAATGTACAAATTTTAGAACCAAATGAACCACCAATGCATTGAAGTGTTTTTCTATAGAAAGATTTTTTCCCCAATAAATATCACCATTTGTTGAGCTAGACTCCCTCAAATGTCTGGTGGGGAGATCCTAGAACTCCGAACAATGGTTACTCCACTTAATCTCCAAATCGGCGACTTTATTCCAGTTATCTGCCGCCAATGAAAACATCAGCCATAGGTAAATCAGAATCTCTCATCTTTGTTTTCTTCTTCTTTATGGTATCATGTCAACTGTTTCACAGAAGCAAGGTGTCCAGGCTGAAGACAGTAATACTCAAAGGCCTGTGAAAGATTACCTGGAATTGTCAGAGATGGAGTCATGGTCAAAGGAACTTGGGGAGGAGGCTAAGGTGACTTTCAAGTTTTGTTATCGACCTTTATATTTGACATCAAGTGACTTATTTTAAGCTCCTCTCTATCCTCTGTATTCCACAGCCTATGTTGCCAACTAGCAGTGAAGCAGCTAATGGGGAAGATCAGCAAGATTGTACAGTCCATGACATCCACCCAGCTTCTACTACAAATCCGGGTATGATGCTTTTGCTTAAAGGCCCCCATACACGTGTCGGATTCCCACCGGATTCGGTCACGATCGATTCCGGGCGCGTGCACGCGAAACGATCGTGCCGGAATCGCATGCAGCCCACCTTGTCCGATCGATCAGGTCAGATCGTTCAGGGGCCCAGAATCGGATCCGACAGAGAACCAACATGTTGGTTCCATCAGATTGATTCTTCCCAGATCAGGGGGAGTTGCCATTTGTGAGGTGGACAATCGGACACGGAATCGTCCCGGAATCCGTTGGATTAAGGTGGTGTGCAGCGATGGATACTCTTAATTGGCCGATTGATCACACCTGCGATTCCCGGCAGAATCGCCGGAATCGATCAGGTGAGTGATCAATTGGCCATGGAATCCGACACGTGTATGGCTAGCTTAAGAGATTGTGGTTGTGTTTATTAGAAAATGCACTTGACCATGCATTGATGCCATTTCTATACAACACCGTAGAATGCACAAGCACAAACTAAATGTTCTTAAGAGCACAGTAGAGATGTATTTTTAAATTGTAGAGCTCTGGTTTCCATGTTTAATCCTCTGTAGATGCCAGTCTTCCAGTGGTGTATGAATCGCAGTAATGCTTATGGCCACTAAAAAAGATATAATGGTTTTTAATGGTGAAAACGTAGCTTTGTATGCTTGTAAATGGGAGTTGATTACTTCCTTATAGTATGTGTGTGTGAGAAGCATTGCGTGGAGCTTTCTAAAGAGAGGGGAGGAACAGTGAGGGAAAGTCAAAAGAATCTCATTACAAGTATGGATCAGATTGTCTGCATAATAGGGTGTTTGCCAGCATCGCACATAATACAATAATACATAAACCCAGTTTTAAATCTGTTTTTATTTATCTTTGATCCCACTTCAGAGATTCTTCTTCTGTGTGATTCCTGAACAATATATGGGGGGATTACTTTGTAATGAGGACAAAGTGGGCAATGAACAATATTAAATTTCCTCACAAAAAAGTAAATTTATTTTTTTGAAAAGAAGGAAAGTAAGGTAAATTACACAGGTGTCATTTAAAACTTGACAAAGCTTCTAATCCTCAGACCTGTCAAGCCTCCCGTTTTGGCCGGGAAAGTCGTGTTTTTATGGGGCTGTCCCGGCCAAATCCCGATTTCAAGAAATCCCGGATATGTCCCTTCCCGCACATTATCAGCATAAATGCGGTGGGAAAAAGGCAGGGAGAGTAACGATCCTCTCCCTGCTAGATCAGCTCAGGCCGGCAGACGCCGGGAGTGACATCAGTGACGTCACTTCCTGTACATCCCCCGATTTTTAAATGCCCAAACTTGACAGGTATGCTAATCCTTTGCTGGAATTTTCTTGGTTCATATAGTTGTCTGGCATCCATCACTTTCAGTAAAGCTTAATATGGGGTAATGACATGTTTCTGTAGCGAATGAACCATTGGTTGCCCACTGTTGGAATACATTTCTGTACAAGAATGTCCCAAAGGAGCCCTTTTGTGTCACATCTGCACATAATGTCCAGCACCTGGTATAACTTGCTCAGCAAGTCTGTTGTGTTCCGAAAGAAGGATCTGAATGGCAGTTCAAAGAGAAACATTAACCACAAACCTTGTTTGCTCATCTTTTATCAGGAATCCACAGTGGAGCCATTTACGGAGTTTAACATGAAGACTCCCTGTGTACACTTGTGTTTTATTAATGCTCTCCAGACCTCACTGCCAGTGTCATGAATGACACTGGCTGTGTGGAGAGGGGAAGGGGGAGGGAGGAGATGGCAGGCAGTGTACCTTGTACACTGCTGCCATTGCCTGTACCACACTGTTAAAAACGGTGCGGTACAGGCGGTGCGCTAGGGAGGTTAAAGCAAATTCCCATAGAAAACCATTACAAACGGACTGACTGACGGGCGTGCGCGCTGTCGGTCAGCGGAAAAATCGTCCGTTTATCGGCATGTGCCCACATGGGGCGACAGATCCCTGTCGCCCCACAGCTCGGCCGGCCAGAGAACGGACATGTCCGATAATCTCTGGCTGATGGAAGCCGATGCCTATAACTTCAATGAAGACCGGCGTCTTCATTGAAGCTAATGGCCGGCACACAAAGGGTGCTGGCCGACTAGTGCAGCCCCATAATGCATCAGGATGCAAACGTGATGACGTCATCACGTTTGCATTCCGGAGCTCATCTGAGCTGGTCTGTCTGCACTCGTCGGAGTGTGTATGGCAGGCATTAAGCCACCATCCTACCAGCTCAGAAGAAAGTCAAACTTATATTTTACATATATATATATATATTTTCATATTAGGTATACATCTGCTTTAAGCAAATATGGGGTAACACATGGCTGATTACTCCAAAGCCCTATGTGACCTCAATGGGCCTCAAAACTAGTGTTGTCATGTAGGATGAAGAGGTAAGTATGTCACATGGGTCCTCAATGCCTAGAAGCATACGTGATTTCTCTTTTTTTTTTTTTTTTTTTTTTTTTTTTTTTTTTTTTTTTTTTTTTTTTTTTTTTTTTTTCTTGCTGTTTAACAGATTGGAAGAGTAACCTAGAAAGAGAGTGTATGTGTTCTGGTAGAGGAGGGCTTTAAAACTTGCCTGTTCAAAGGTTTGCTTTCAAGGCACACACAACTACCATACAATGCTGTGTAGGACTCCTGCTGTGTCCATAAACTGAGCTAATCAGTATAATTTGGAACCCACCATTCCAACATTACCGATGAGTCTGTGTGTTGATTTAAAATAAAATTCTTCCTGTACTTATTTTTCTTGGGCGACTTTTAATGGCTTTTTCCATTTTCCGCCTTTTTGCAAAGTTTCCTGACTGCCAAAGTTGAGCTGTAAACAGTTTTCATGCACCAGTTCACAGTGCTGGCTGCACGTCATGTTTTCTGTTCATAAGTCATGTCCATTTGGTAGGAACCTGGTAAGAATAAACCAGGTATTGTGGGGATTGCAGTTGTAGATGAGAAGAGAAGTAGATTTCACTTGCAATGGGATTTTAATAGGAAATTGCCCATCCCTGATCTGTACACAGGTAAATCATAACAAATCCAAGCCCCTTAAATATGGTGGCTCTATCTTTTTTCAGGATTTTTTTAATGAAAATTGGCTGCCATTCTATATTGTGGACTACAGATAAATTTTCTGCCAAGTTACAATGTGAGTAATTGTTCCAACTTATTCCAAAATATCAAGCGGTAAGATTGATAGCTGCTCACTTTGAGTGATTAACCTGAAGAAAACGATCGAACAAGATGCAACATGTCAATATTTTCTGTTCTATCTCGATGACTTTGGATGGGGACCCTCAATGGAGCAGAAATGGATTCCCCAAGGAGGTGTGCACTGTGCACGATCAATCGCTGATTTTGCGATCACGTGCTCCAATTGATCGTACAGGGAATGCAGGTGGAATCGTGACGTGTATGGCTAGCCTTAGTTTGCAAAACAGCTCTGATCTCCTTTAAGGTCCCCATACACGGATCCGATTCCCAACGGATTCCGGGACGATCGATTCCGGGCGCGTGCACGCCAATCGATCGTCCCGGAATCGTGTGAAGCCCACCTTGTCCGATCGATCACGTCTGATCGATCGGGGGCCCAGAATCGGATCCGACAGAGAACCAACATGTTGGTCTTTCTGATCCGATTCAGCACACATCAGGGGGAGTTGCCATTTGTGAAGTAAGGGATTGGACACGGAATCGTCCAGGAATCCGTGGGCCAAGGTGGTAGGGACAGGCTTAATTGGGCGATCGATCGGACATCCGATTCCGTCTGGCATCGCGGAATCGATCGGATGGGTGATCGATTGGCCATGGAATCGGAACATGTATGGCTAGCTTTAAAGTTTTATGGTCTAGTGATTTTCTCTAAGCCATAGCAGGACATGGTAGAGGTTGCAGTAGGCTCCTGTCGTCACTGTCATTGACCACTTCATTAAGATCCCCATTCACAGATCGATTTCTTGCACGATTGATGATGTGAAGCCGTGTGTGTTTGCGATCCCGCAGGTCAGCGTTTGCAGCTTGGGTTGATACCCTTTTAATTGATGACCTACTCAAGCACAGCGTGGTGACATCACCACTTTGTGCTCAAGCAGGTCATTGATTGAACGGGTATCAACCCATGTATGGCCACCTAACTCGAAGAGTCTTTATAAAAAAAAAAAAAGTTCTGAGAGTGTCAGATGCCTGTATCCCTTACTACTGCTGTGGTGCGTGCTACTGACTGGTCACTACTGTGCCCTGAAGAGGGTTAGCAGCCATCAGACCAAACCATAGCACACCATAAAGTGTATTTGTTAATATAATTTTGGCAACCATGGCAGTACCAGAGCACCAAGTCATTTCCTGTATAATAAGTTCTGATCTTATCGCTTGATATTTTTAAGTTGGAATAATTACTCACATTGTAACTTGGCAGCAAATATAGGGAACTAAATGTGACATACAGGTCTTGAAACCGGGAAATGACATTTCAGAAATTAAAATAATCTTGTACCCTTTTAGGGTTATTTACCAGATATAAAATATATAAACATAAATAATGTAGAATTCATTCATGTATATTTTACAGTGTTGTCATGAATTTTTCTATGCATAGTACATGCCATTTCAATACATTTTCCACCATACTTTCTTTTCTAGTCACAGACTTTTAGAATGCAAAACACTTGTAAAATTCATGAATAACGCTTAAATGCATTTTGCTGAATATACTTGTAAAAAGCATGCCTACTTAGTAGAAGAGGAATCATTTAAAATAATATATTTTTAATTGTCACGCTATTTTGCTTGGGCCAAGTCAAACCTGATTGGCCAGTGGTCAGAAAATTCTGATGGAATGTACTTTATTCTACAACTGACTTCTATAGAATGGAGTAAAGATGATTAATGCAGAACATTTGCAATTTAAATTTATTGTCATTATAAATGATCCAACTGGGCAGTTTGATTGGTTCATTTGCAATATGCATGGATTCTGTATGCTATGATGTCTTTTTTGTTTTTCTTTCGATTAATCATCTCTTTCTTTTAAAGTACTGTATTTTTTTGGTTTAGAAGACGCACTATTTAACCCTTAAAATCAGAGGAAACTGTGCATGTGTCTTATAGGAGTCTTTGCAATCCTCCCACCAGCAGGCCAAGCACTGAGCTTTGTTGGCAAAGGTGGAGGCGAAGAATCTCTGCCCACTTGTGGTTCTTCTCTCTGCTCCTCCATTTCATGTAACTCATGCCCAGCTGGTAACTGGTAGCAAGGATCGACCAGTGCAGGCCAAGCTTAAATATCAGGAGGTTGAAAGCGGGGAAGCTGTTTGAGGAAAGATGCTCCCATGGGTGGTCTTCGCCTCTACTACTCCACATCCTGGAACTCAGGTTTGGTTGGTGTTTGCGGAAAAGCCAGGTACTTGGCAATTACCTCCTCCTGTACTGGTCAAAGCCAGCCACCCACAGCTGACGCACACAGCTCAGCATGCACTTCTGTATTGTCTTCTATTGCGGTGCTACTTCTACCCCACAAAATACATAATCGCCTTTCCTTCAGTCACCTGCTTCTGTTTAGCTTTTTGAAGTAAATAACATGCCCAATATTTCCAGGAATGAAAGTTTGTAAAATTAGTTTGAAAGACAAGTTTGTAAAATTAAGCAAAATGCGCTTGTTGCTTCAACCACCAAAGGCTACTGAAAATCCTAATTTGTGATGTATTCTTTGAACAGAAAATAAACCTGAGGCCTCAAGAGACCAACCACCTATTTACCTTCTGGCTAACGTCATTCTCAATCAAAGCTACATTTGTGCACTTATCGCCATGATGGTAAGTGATCCAAAACTGTTTTACACATCTGTTAGTAAATTCTATTGCAAATAATTTTTTATGCAAATTACTGTAAGTATCCTGTGTATGTAAGGACCAGAGGGAATTTGATATATTAAAGGAATTTGAGTATCCGCAAACATTACTGTAAATACCAAAGGAGATACTGTTTGACCTGCTCATTGTACAGCCCTGGCAAGTCTTTCTCCATAAACTCTACACATGAGTCTATTCATGTTTATAAGCTACACAATGGCTTATGTCTTTTCACTCAAACGCTGCACCTGTCATACTTCAAGACGGTGTTTTCAGGATTTTTATGCTTCAGTTCAAAATCACAATGATCTAATAGTGTACTTATTCCACAGAGGTCACCGTTCTTGAACATTCACCGACTCAATTATGGCGAATATATAGATTTTACTTTTACAAAAATGGGGGACAGGATCAGTCACATGTCTCCCTCCTTTAAAGGGGCGTAAGACTAGGGGACTTTAAATGTCAGAAGACATACATTTATTGTAAGTAATTTATAGCATCTTTTTAACCTCCCTAGCGCACTGCTGAGGTCCAGATTTCTGTACCGAAAGTGCACCACTTGCTTAGCACTTCAATGGTACATTTTTCTTTATGTTGTAGGCCTGTAACTTCCCAAAATATGTCCGTACAAGGGTCTAAAAGACATCCAAATCTCACCCAAATAAAGTCTCTGGTGCCCCAGATGTTCCCATTTGCAGTAAACACTCTCTAACCTGGTGTGATGGATGTGATAAAATCACACCAGGGAAGAGAGGGTTACTGCAAATGGGCACATCTGGGGCACCAGAGACTTTTTATTCTGACGAGATTTAGTACATTGAAGCACATTGACATATATCTACATAGAAAACTGATTTCATGCACTGTACTTTCAAATTTGCGGCCCACCTCCCAGATGAGACATCATCACGTCACTCGGGGGGGGGCGGGGTAGGGTAGGAGCTGGCAGCCTTGTCACATCGGGGATACTGGGACAGCGCAGAACTGTGAGTATGCGCTGCCGGAGCCCCGATGTGTACTGGACGGCACCATCTCTTCCAGTGCTATAGTAGCAGTAGCAGCGCTGGACAGGATGGTGCCGTCCCGACTGCTAGGGCGGTTAATAAGAAAAGATTTTTTTTTTTTTACTAACGTGTAATACAATTTGAGCAGAATCTTATGAAAAACATGTAAATACACATTTAAATGTATAAAGTTGCCTGAGTACTTGTTATAATTTATATAACTGCATTAATTATTCGGGTGACCCAGGATAATTGCTTTTACCTAGGAGACGGAGGGAAAAATCTCCAATGGCAACAAAGATGGTTAAAGGTTTTTTTTTAGCAGACCACAGACTATACTACAACCACTGATGTAATATAACATTATAATATTATATTATAATAATATTATAATATTTTGTTCCAGTTTCTTTGCTTTTTCTAAAGCCCCCCCCCCCCCCCTCTAAGCTTTAACAATTGTTGCTGTTACCCTAATTGAGCCCTGGATAGCAGTAAAATCTGACAGGAGTTCTAATCCTTCTCCACTGTATCCCACAAAAGGTTTTGGCTTGTCTCAATGGTTAAATCTTTTATTATGCCAAAAGAACTGAAGAAAGGAAATCATTTAATTAGATTTTCCTTATAAATCTGTGGGGAAGGGCTACATGACGACACTGTCTCCAAAGCATTTCACTTCTAGGTATTTGTCAGAGGATGATGCCAAATTTCCCAGGCAAAGTCCAAATGGTGCTAGAAGTATAGAAGAGCGCTTCACAAAGGTTTTGTCATGGAAATTATAACGTAATATTTGGGAAGGAATGGCCATTCACTTACACTGATGTGTTTGGCAGCTATGATGCAAAGCTGGCCTTTGTTGACACCTGTCTGTTGGAAAGTTTGGGTTGCTAAGCAAAGTATATTACAGTCCTAAACGTTTTGCTTTCTTTTAGCCATTCTTTCTCTTTTTGTCAGCTTTCATTGTCATGGAAACAAAATGACCAGAGCATTGAATGAATGCATGCATGCCTAAGGGCTTGTTTCCATTGATGCGATTCAGGGCATTTGCAGCCGCGCGGCCGAAGCCACCGCCAACCGGATCCATTGGAAACTTCAATGTAGTTTCCACTGGTGCGGTTGTGCGAGTTCGGGTGCGGATGTGGTTTAGGGCGCGTTTCTGAATGCTAGCTGCAGCGTTTAGAAACGCATCCGCGCCCCAACCGCATCTGCATCTGCAATACAAAAAAAACGCATCGCAAAAACGCACGACAACTTGAGGCATGCGTTCAGCAGCGCGGCTGCTGTGCGGTTACAACCGCGCGGGAACGCTGCAATGGAAACAAGCCCTAAAGAGGGGCATAGCCCAGGATTTGGGGTAGAAGTAGAGGGATCGATTTTTCTCCAAAATCACACATATTTATTTAGATTTATATTCAGAGATCGAGATGGTGTATTATTTTTATAGTTGTCTCATCCCCAGGGTGTGAGTAGGCACAGACTGATTTTATGAGCATGAGAAAATGTAAACATAATTCCAGGTCACCAGAGCTCAGCCTGAAGTGGTTCTGGAGCAATGCCCACAGCAGCATTATCCTCCGTCTCTATCGGAACACCATCTGATGGAACCACCGTCACAAGTTCTTCTATCAGAATTCTGGGCATTTGTAACTTTTCAGTAAAGAACCATCTAAAATGTCAAAGTGGTCTTTGATAATGTGGGCTTTTACTGACTTATCAACTTGACCTAGATTAAATAAATTAAATCTAACTTAAGCCATCCATACACGTTCCGATTTTTCGTACGAATTTTGACCGACCAACGTGGTCGGGAGATTAAACGATCGGGAGATTAATCGGATATGGAATTATGTGCCCGACCGGCACAAATCGGTCGGGAACGCTTCGGACCTGTCCGTAAATTTTTGGTCGATCTGCTGTTAATAAATAGGGTCAGGCTGATGGATCGGTGATAATTCGAATTCCGATTTTTCATGCCAGCCGACCGACCATAACATTTTAGGTGAAAATCGGGTGACACGATCGGACGAAAAATCGGTCGGGAGAATAATCGGAACGTGTATGGGCGGCTTTAATTTTTACATGAAACACTGATGCCTCATGTACTCTCCAGGAAAGGGCTAGACAATTGGTTATGTGATCTTATCAGCATGTGAACAGCCCTAAAGGGAGCTTGGAGCAGCATTTTTTATTTCTTCTATCTCAACAGCATTAGTAACATTGATTTATGTTTCCATTTACAGTAAGTTTGGCTGAATTGAATACCCCTTATGTATTTGCTGGTTTTAACATTTACCATAACTTTATAGTCCTGAGGTAGGCTTTAGGTGATGTTTCCACCTGAACACAGTTGTAGCTTTCCTCAGCTATGTTATCACTGCTCCCCTGATCCTTGTGTGTGCACATAATGATATTCTTGTGGCATACATTTCCCTTTTTAACATGAACATAATGTTCTTACTTAAGATGGAGAAAAAAAGTAAGTCCAGTTATAAGCCCAATGTTCAACCCTCCAGTCCCTTTTCCAGCACCTCCTACTGGTGTCATACCTACTTGCTCTGTCTCCGAATGCATTCCTTCAGTCCTATGCAAAGATTTCCACTGCCAGGAGAAACGATGGTTAGAATAAGGAGAACTCCAAGATCTTAAACAAACAATAAACTATTGCAGTGGCAGAGTAGGAGGGTTATCAAAACCCAGGAGTGTCAGGAGTTCAGCCTAAACTAAATACATGCAGTGATCAAAAAAGAAAGGTGGAATGGAAAAGGAACCAATATGTCGAATATCTAATGAGTGCATTCATTATATGTATGGATGGGCTTGAAAATACAAATTCAGTACATCTCTGTACAAACACAGAAAAATGCACGAGCCCTTCACTTTCTTTGAACACAATATTTTCCCTGTTGTCATACACTCCCCATGTGCATAGGTTTTTGTGTCACATCCCATAAATTCTATATCTATAAGAGGGGAAAGAAAAAGGAGGGAGGGATTGAAGAAATTATTTTCCCACCTCTCCACCATCTTCTTTAAGGAGACTTGCACTTCCTGGACTTTTAAGGCACAGATAGTCATAACATTGCTAACATGAGTAAAATAAATAATTTGTTTGTATCATACAAATTCATGTCAATAAAACACATTCAACAGATGTTCCATGTACATATACATCATTTATTCAAAGGCACTTGAACATTGATCTCAACGCGTTTCGCATTTGTGCTTCTTCAGGAGATATATTTTTATGTCCTCAATTACTTAGAATGTGTGTAATGAGGATAGATAACACAGGGGCTCCCCCTAAGGTGGTAGCCCACTTGGGGTTACATCCAGGCGCACCCTTATAGTCACATGTCACTTTCTTTAGTGATCTTGAAATGTTGCCCCTTCTGCTGTGAAACTAGAGACAGTTCAGTTCCAGTTCGTCCCTTCTGGACTACAAAGCTACCACGTAAATTACAATATAATATTGTTTTGCTATTTGGAAAAAGGGGGAGGGGGGGGGGAGGAGAACGTGCTTATATAGACGGTTTAATTTGTGCCACACCCCTAGTAGATTATAGAAAAAGAACTACTAGGTATCCAGTGTGGAGGTTTAAAGAGAGTCCTCCATCACTGGGTAATAGTAGAAAAAGCCCCACTTTCTTTTCTACTATTACCCAGTGATGGAGGACTCTCTTTAAACCTCCACACTGGATACCTAGTAGTTCTTTTTCTATTGTTTTGCTATTGTTGTGAAGCTGCCCTGTAATCTGTTTTTGCTTTATTGAATGTGATCTCTGAATATTCTCCATAAATACATGAGTACTGAGCTTGCAAGGTCCCTTTCTATAAATGTTTACTTTTCTCAAGTCTTTATACACACTTCAGCACCATTTGTGTATTATACCGTTATGTATTACTGCGAGTTACCTTCGGCTGGTGTCTGCTATTTACTTTTAAATGACAAGTGTTAACATTATGAGTATTTAACTCACTCCCAACATTTCACAGATGCATGTCCCAGTCATTATTCTGGAATGGATTTAAAGGATCAGTCCATCCATAACTGATGTCTGAAAGGACACTATACTTTCTTCTAGCATTATTTTTATAATTTTTTAGTGAATTTACATTACAATGCTACATTACATTTTTACCTGCATGACAGTTGATCCAAAGTTTGGAGGATCTTCCTCTAATGGCTACCTGGATGTCAGATTTGTAAAGCCCTATAGAATCTTCAATATATCAGCTTAGTGAATTACAGGCCAGGACAGCTATAGTTTATTAAAAATTTTCCCTGACAGCAGCTGCTGAGGAAGACCCTTGTTCTCGCCTTCTTGCAGAGGTCTGACCTGCCCCCTACTGAATCAGAACATGTTCATTCTGCATTCTCTTTGGATAGTTTTAACTGTGATTCAGCAATTGATAGGGGAACCTCTACAGACATCGCTGCTTCCCCCAAAACAAGCAAGCATACTCTTTGTTTAGGAAGCCAACTTTTTGACACTTTTTTAACTCCATAAATTTATCTGATTCAAACAGACTATTTAGTTGGGCTTTATGTCAACCAGTGAATGACTGATTAAAATCCATTTCAGCACAGGCCATCTAAAAAATGTATTGTGCTTAAGGCATACTATGGTCAGATTTTGAATCTTAGGCCTAGACTCCACTAAAGCTGGCCATACATGTGAAGATTTTGAGAAAATCGATATTGATTTTTATATCGAAAATCTATTTGTTGAACATCTATCTTTTTATAAATGTACAACATGAGGAGTAATGAATAGATCTCTGTTAATCATCAAATTCCAGTTCTGTAGTGTTAAGGCTGCCATACACACACCGATCAGCAGCCGATTTTGACGCTAACTGACGGGTGTGCGCGCTCGCGGCCGTAGCTCGGAGGCAAAATCGCCCACCAATAGGGGATGCCCACATGGGGGGACAGATCGCTGTTGCCCCACAGCTCAGCCGGCCAGAGAACGGACATGTCTGATGTTCTCTGGCTGATGCCAGCCGATGCCGTTACTTTTTGGATTTCATTGAAGGCAACAGCCGGCACACAAAGGGTGCCCGCCGATGCAGTCAGCTCCGGCATGACGTCATGTCGGCACCCACTCGATGGGTGTAGGGCAGGCTTTAGTCATGCCTCGAATGCTTCCTCGATCAGTTCATGTTTGGATTACACTGCAATCCATTAAAATTTACGAGATTCAGTCCGATATCAATTACATTTTCCTCGATCAAACTAATTACAAATATAAGATAAAGGTGCAATCGATCTTAAAATAAAAAAGCGACAAGTGTATGGGCACCTTAAGTCTTTTAGACATGCCCAAAATTCTGGCCATTACATTCAATGCGCCGTGCACGCAGCACACACTTTTGTTTTTACTTGTTAGCGAGTTTTAAAAGGAGCAGTGCATTTGAAATGCGCCCTTAGAGAATGTTAAAATGCACTCCTGGTGCTTCAGACGCTTTTTTAGAGGCATGGGTGGGGAAAACAAATCCAAATCGCAACTAGTCGCACCTAAAAATTAATGCTTTTGAACATGCATTTTTTTTTTTTTCTGTAGTGGAGTCCTGGCCTCAACCTTGAGCAGCACCCGCACCACATCTGGTGAATCCTCTTCTCATTTGGAGCCCGTTAAATGTCTAATTCTTTGATCAAATCTTGTCCAATTCAGAGAAAATCATTAGAACTTGCTTGCCTATAAAACTTCTAAAGTAAATGCTTTGAGGCATCATGGTCCTGTTTACATCTTTAAATTTAATTGGCCAATTAGGTGAGTTGTTATAAAGGCCTTGATGGAATATAAATGTAGATTACCATAACCACTCTATAAATATATTGTTTCTTTAACAATTTGCACCAGAGGGCATATTTGTAGGAGCATCACAGAATTGTGTTTTCCCTGCTCATTCACTGAACAGCAGCTGGTAGATCTATAGGCCGGCTTGTTTGTTAACAATTTGGCATAGTCCCCAGAGAACCAGGGGCAAGAGGAACAGGCAACATTGCACACGTACAAGTTGTCTCACAGAAACCCCTGTTTCCAGAATTTGTAAAGGAGAACATCTGGTCAATACAACTAACCAATCAGAGAGAAGACTGGCCATGACATCATTGTTCGCTTGACAGCCCTGTGGAATGTACTCGGAGTAGGAGGAGGTGTGTGTATGGAATGGACTGGACTTTACACAAGCATAGCTCTGTGATAACCTTCTCAATGAATGAAAGACATCTCTTACATAAGACTTTTGTACAATGGCTCCCCCGTGTGTGGAGACAGTGAATCTTCAAAGGTGTAAACATGCCAACATGCTGTGCTCACACAAAAAAGTTTACTCCTCAATTTATAGTAGTCAGTCGAGCTACACAAATCATTATTTAAATACCCTGGTCCACCAGGGCATCAGTTTCATCCCATAGCAGTACATAGTTTTCGTGTTCAATCATTTTTATTGCAGTACATAGTTTTAAGCCAAGCAAGGCGTGAGGGTCCCTATTGAGTCAATAGTGCAGCTAAACATATCGAACCAAATAACATATATTTAAATATATAACAAAATACAAATGTTCTAAAATTGCATTGTAGATAGATGATGATTTATCAGTATTGGATAAAAGCACTTCAAGGATGATTTAAATTCCTTTACTATTCCATATAGCAACTTTAGCATAACTTAATCCAGTGGTTTCTAAATTATGGAGGTGCAGAGGTATTCTGGGGGGAAGGACGCAGCTAGGGGGCTGAGGGAGGGACAAGTAGAGAGCCAACCATGAAGGAACTAACTGCAGACAATAAGTAGAGTGCATGTAATGCAAAGACATCAGTGTGTGTGTCTCTATGTAAATGATGAATGTTTCTGTGATTGGTGTGTGTATGATGCGTGTCTCTGCATGATTGGTATGAAAACCAAATGAAGTTGTAGGAGTTGTATTTCAAATAAATTTTGAGGGCCATTTCATACTAGTACACAATACTCCAACACATATGCAGCTAGTGTAAAATAGCCCTCAATCGGAACCTGTGTACCTTTTTTTTTCGGACTATAAGACGCACCACGTCATCTCTACACTGATCTGCAGGAAGGGTGGGGGCTGGGCTGTCTCCTGCTCTGCTTTGCCGATCAGCTGTTACTGCTGTAACTGTGTCCATGGGGGCTGCAAAGTGATTGCAGTTCCCACGGACAGGAGAGCTATAGATGGGAGTTCATCTGTATCTCTCTCTTTATTGTCTATGCCAGTTCAGGGCTCCGGGAGAGCTGGCGGGAAGCCAAGGTGCGACTGAGTGGCTGTGGGGGTCGCGCATTCGGACCATAAGACGCAGGCACTTTTTGCCCCCAATTTTCGGAGTAAAAAAGTGCGTCTTATGGTCCGAAAAATACGGTAGATTTGAATGGGGGCAGTGTGTCCTCGATAATGTCTCTATCTATAAAGGGGGGCTCTGCAGGAAAAGTTTGGGAACCACTGGCTTAGGCCGACCTTTCAATGTCTTCAGACACATTTAAGCTTTATTAATCTTACCTTGTTGCTACCTTATCTTACCTTCCTGTTGTCTTCCAAAATCATCTGTTTTTGTGTAATTTCTAAGACAAAAGTATGAACATAGTTAAATTTTTTAGGGTGTGGATCCTTTTTTAATGTAGTGCAGCTTTTGACTAAATTAATTATTCTTATGGTTTACTATGAAGAATACAAATTTTTTTTTAAGGTAACCAAACGCTTTGCAATGTATTCCGTTGTATTGCGTTCCGATAGGTTTCAAGGTTTGGGTGAAAAGTTAGCAGTTTTA
>CM070041.1:7741477-7767470 GCA_036250615.1 Ptychadena robeensis
TTTTTTTTTTTTTTTTTTTTTTTCTGGAAAGTCAAAAAGTTAAAACATTTTTTTTTTTTTAGTGAGGAACTAAAGGAAGATGAGCGATCTGATCATGGTAGTGGCGCTGTGGAGGAAGAAGTGGAGTGTGCTGAAGAGGGATCTATTCATGAAGGTAAGAGCTGTCAAAGTCCTAAAACTTAAAAAAATGCCACTAAACAAATAAAATATTTTATCCAATGTAATGTATGTGCCAAGACAATCTGCCACCTAGATGTCTAAGGCCCCCCATACAAGTCTAGATTTTCTGTTCAATCAACTTAAAAAGATAAATTTTTGGGGGTCAGGGAAATCGGTGATTGATTGTATGTTTGTCAACAGTAGTAACAGATATTTGATCAATTGTTTGGGGATCGACTGAAAGTGTAATCAATTTCAATACAACCAATTACAATTTACCAACACGTCCAATCCTTTTTCAATCATTTTGTTCCCAATTTTAATTGATTAAGGTTGATCTAACCATGTGGGCTGCCATAGATTTTTAATCAACCAAAAAAATTAATTGAATAAAGTTGATTGGATGAAAAATCTAGACGTGTATGGGAGCCTTAATGGTCACCATACATGGCTCAATACCCGCTAGGTCGATTAATTCTAGAGTGCAGCATGATGGCGTCACCACACTGCGCTGTAGTGTTCATCGATTGGATGGCGAATCGATGCACACCACTTTGCGCATTTGAATCCAGTTCGATACTTTGGGTGGGGAATCTGGTATCCAAAGTAATGGCAATCATACAGGGATTTACTAACAAGCTATTGATCCAGCTTGTTGGTAAATTAGCTTAAGCAATTTTTCTGTTTGATGGACTTGTTCTCAATCATAGGGGAATCTCGGAAATGGTAGCTCTGTATTTCTCCCAGCACAAGTTTTCTTTAAATCATATTTAACCTTCTGAGCGTCTGGCCCGAGTTAACTCGGGCTGAGTTTCATGCATCATGAAACTCAGCCCCAGTTAACTAGAGCCGCGCTCTAGGTATCGCCGTCTTCCTACGGTGGTCGGGAGCACCGGCATGTATGCCGATGCATCCGGGTCCGCCCCCGATCGCGTCACCAGCGACGCGAAGGGGGCGGGGGTAGGCGGCGCCATAGACCTCCGTCAAACTGGAGGGGCATCGCTTTTCTTCAGCGTAAGTCCGGCGTCTCCAGTGACGCCGGGCTTATGTTAATGACCTTCAGCTGAGCAGGAAATCACGGCGGAAAAAAACAACGCTCAGAGGGTTAATGACCAAGATAATAGTTGTGCTGTAGCATTCTTTCAAGCCAGAAAGTTAATACCATTGTAATTGCTTTACCATTCAACCACTGTTTTTGCACGTTTGACATGCCTCTTTCATAATGCATCTGTTTAGTCTGACATGTAGAATGTATTATAACTGCCAAGTAAGATTTACTGTTTTTTCCAAATGAGGCAGGAACAATTCATTTGTTGAATTTGCCACATCCTACTTATTCAACTTAATTTAATTTAGGTCTATGTTACAAGACAATAGCTTAACTGTTTTCAGTCAGTAGAACGATAATTACATTATGTAATGTCTCTGCTCTGTGTCCAAAATATTTTCCCCTTGTGTAATTAAAAAGAATTTAAAGCATTTAGGGCCCTTTCATACTACACCCGTTGCAGCAGTGATGTGTCGCATTTAGGGCCACACATGGCAGTGTTAGTGCAAGGTACACAGGATTCCCTGTACCTTCATAAACTAGTATGGGAGACCTAGTACAGTGGCAATATTGCGAACATGTCTATTGCCAGTAAGTACTGGGCTGCACCCACAGCGGGGGTATTGTGAAAGGGTCCTAAAGCAGAACACTTATATATGTGAAAGCACGTGGAACACTTGCAGAGTAGTGGGAAACCAAATATAAGTTGTGTAACTTGTCCCACTTAACTTGTCCCATGTCCCCTTGTCACATTACTATGTGACTCTAAAGTGGATTCCTTTTTACTCAAATCGAAATGGAGCATAACATCCATTGATAAGTGACCGTCATTCAATTATCTGACAGGTTCTCTTGGTATTTCGATAGATTTGCTTTTCACACTCAAAATAACATAACATAACAGACATACATTAAACAGACACAATACTCACCTGTCAGCAGTTCAGATGCTGGGAAACTGCTACACAAAAAAAAGCCGACACTAAACTTTCTTCACTTGCTTGCAGATGGCATGCTGGCATCTTGGCTCCTGGCATCTGCACACTTCCGCCCACACTGACCCCCCCCCCCTCTCCTCCCCTCTCCACAACACCTCCTGTGTCTTCTGATTGGAGCTGCAGAGACTCGTAGGAGGGAAGGGGGGGGGGGTTGTGAAGAGGTGGATTCTGCTGCTGATGATTTCCTGCCTGGCAGAGATCTCCCAGACACCACTTCGGCTGCCTAGGCGAGACGTAAGGCAGTGGGAGGGGAGAACTAACCAGCTTCCCCTCCTGCTGTCAGAAGATTTGTTTACTACAATCAAGGATCTCCGCATTATCGGCTTAGCTGCAGCTGATAATGCTGAGTGACCTCCCAGGTGGTAAGTCCACTTTAAGTGTGTCACTGTCAGAACGAGAAAAACGCAAGTTAAAGTCTTTACTTTTAGGACTTGTAAGGTGCGACACAATTTTATTTCTGGCTCCTTATTACTGTTTGGTGATAGGAGGTATCAGGTAACTTCCTTCCCATCAAGATTATAGTCTTTAATAATATTGTAGTCTGTAGTTGTTGTTAATAATCCAAATAAAACTTGTAACTGTTGTCGATCTGTTAAAATTAACAGATTGAGGTTAAGTCCTCACAAATGCCTTCTTTTTTGTATCCCAGAGAATCTCAGCAAGTGGGACCTGGTTGCTCAGCGTCTCACTGTTCTCTTCCACAAGTTCTCTGAGCTCCTGCATCGGGTTCAGGTCTTCCTGTGGCGAATCTTAGAGCTGCATGTGTTGAAACTGGTGGCCCTGTACAATGTGTGGGTGGCCTTAATGGAGGTAAGCAAAACTGTATATGACCTGTATGAGATTTTCTTTTGTAATTTTTTGGGCCCCCCAGCTGAGGGCTCCACGGAATGTTTACCTGCTTTGTAGCCATGCAGGACAGTGAACCCAGTTGCCATGCTAACGCCACAACAACAGTGGCGGGCATGGTACCAACTGGGCAGCTGACCGCCACCCCCCTAGATGGTTGGGCCCAGCCAGGTAGGGCCCCCTATACCAGTCTGACGACGGCCCTGTATACACTTATGATGCTTATAAAGCACCACCTCCATGTTGAAAGTAATGGGAAATTAATGGTAAAAGTGTATCAGTACCTTCTAGTATGGATCAATGGGTCAGCCATTCGTACTACTATTGCATTTAGGTTCTAAAGCCAGCCATACACAGTCGGATTCCATGGCCGCTCGATCACCTATCCGATCGATTCAGGCGATTCTGGCGGTAATCGCAGGTGTGATCGATCGGCCAATTAAGAGAATCCGATCGCTGCATACCACCTTGTCCAACGGATTCCGGGACGATTCCGTGTCCGATTGTCCACCTCACAAATGGCAACTCCCCCTGATGTGTGCAGAATCGGATCAAAAAGACCAACATGTTGGTTCTCTGTCGGATCCGATTATGGGCCCCTGAACGATCGGACGTGATCGATCGGACAAGGTGGGCTGCACACGATTCCGGCACGATCGTTTCGCGTGCACGCCCCCGGAGTCGATCGGCCCGGAATCCGGCCGGAATCCGACCCGTGTATGGGGGCCTTAAAACGTCTTCAAAAAAGATGATTAGATCTGTGAAACTTTCACAAATGTACAATTATTTCTGTTCACTCCATCATGCGCTTGTGGGAGAAGGACATATACTACTGTATTAAAATGTCACTGTTCAAAGCTATAAGGGAAATTAGAAATTGGTGGGGGAATAAACCCACAGTTCCCAACCTAAAAGCGAATTAATAACTTAAATAACTTATTGTTTTTATTTTTCCTAACATTACATTTCATATAGTTACGCTATAGCTGTGATAGATACACTTATTGAGAGTACAATGTAACTGGACTTTTCAACTTTTTGTTCAGGTTTCAGTCATGAACTTCCTCTTTGTCATTCTGTGGGCATTTGCTGTCCCATTTTCACGCTTCCAACACATGGCATCCAGTCTGTGTACGATTTGGACCTCCATTATAATCGTGTGTAAGATGTTATATCAGTTGACCATTGTGAACCCAGAGGACTACTCTATTAACTGTACACAGGTGAGTGACAATGGACCAGACAGTACTTTGCTGCACAGTAGAAAAATAAAAAGTGCCTTGGTAAGAAGAACAGTAAAGACCCCCATACACGCCCCGATTTTCCGTCCGATCGATTCAAAACAATCTATGTTTTCCGATACGAGGATCTTTGATCGATCGGACTGTATTTCATTATACACCCAAATAAAGCAACCAATTATTGTCCGATTCTACCTACTTCGATTGAACATTTTCCATCGGCGGATTTTATGTTTGATCGGAAGTGGAAGGGTTATGGCCGGGAGCAGCAGCTTGAGGCACACAGTTGTACCACCCGAATGGGAGTTTTGGCCAGGGCCAGGTATCTGTGGGTGTCTGTTCTGGGGGTGGGGGGCTTTGCCTTTGATGGGGATGGCTAATCATAGGGGAAACAGGGTCTCAACTTCAGTTTAGTTCACATGAATACAAAAAAAAGAGAGAAATACAGAATGTTAAAACATATACACATCCTAGCACAACCTGGCAGATGATTACACACACCACAATGTTTGAAACAGGAAGTAAAAGTATGATAATTAGTTAGATCGGACCTACATTGGTCGGTTAATAAGAAATAGTAGCCGATTGAATACAATTTAGATTCGATCGCGAAAAATTTTCCAACATGTCCGATCACAGTCCGACCGATTATTCCCAAAAGTTCGATCGAAGTTACTCGGTCGAACCATGTGGGCATTGACCGATTTTTGGAAGACCGATGCAAAAAATCCATTGTTTTTAATCGATCGGACGGAAAATCGGGGCGTGTATGGGGGCCTTAAGTTTTGTTTAGATTCCAGCTACCCCAGTGTGGGATTTAAAGCTATACCGACCTTCATTAAAATTTTGTTTTGTTCTTGCAATAGAAGAAGAAACATTTTAATTTCCTGCTACATACCCTTTCATTTTGTACTCCTTGTGGTAATATAAAATTGTAGTATTAACATCCTGTGTTAGTACTTTGTACACCTTTGTTAACATGTAATGCAACCCAAATGGATACTAAAGTATGATCCTGTAATAGCAATACTGTATAATATCAGGCAGAAGATCTGTGTGATGTGATTTAATTTATTGTTTAACTCCCCCTGACGGTACCAGCTCATCCTTCTTTGACCTGTTAGAACTGCACTGGATGAGCTAGGTTTGTCCGGTGGAGATCAGAGCCACAGGATCTGTGTGGCTCCGATCTCATGAAGAAGCAGCTGCAGGGGAATCACTATGCATCCCCCCCCCCTGTTGTGATGATGTCGCATCAGGGTGCGGGCTGGAGTTTTAAATAAAAATCATATTGAATAGTGTTTTCTGCATTGAAAACACTATTCAATATGATTCCCTATGTAAAATACTCACCTGAATAAATGATCCAGTGTCCCCCAAGTCCTCCTACAGCTGTCTTCATTCTGCTTCTCTCCCAGTGTGACAGACAGGGGTTGGAACAGAACTGAATGTACCGTAATACATTGACTTCAATGAATAACATGTTGTCCTATGTAACCTGGCACATCTGCAGCGCCATCTAGTGGTTGCAGCTCTAATTTACCTGATACAGTGAATTATTGAAGTCTTCATTATCTGATATTGTGAGTTAGTCACAAAGCATCTGAACGTGTTATATTCCGGATGTCACCAGACTCCTGTATGGACAGACTTTGGGAAGTTACAGGCCTACAATGTAAAAAACTTTTTTCCATTAAACTCTATGGTGCGCTTTTGGTACAGAAATCTGTACCTCAGCAGTGCGCTAGGGAGGTTAAAAGGCTCATGTGCAGATGAAAAATAGATGACTGCTCCTGTTTATGTTCCTGTGGTGTTGAAATCTTAGCTAAAATGTTTGACTTTTATCTTAGCTTGTAAGTTACTTTTACAAAGGTTCTTTCTAGCTCATACTTTAAAAACCCTTTTCTTTTTGCACACTTTTTGCTAAAGGGTCTTCTCTCTATGCATCACCCTCTCATAAATGAGAGTCATGAATGTGACAGGCATTTTTTTTAGATAGGCTGAACAGAAATATTTGATCATTTCATGTTTTATAAACAGCAGAGACAGGCCTGTTATCAGAGGCAGAGTAATGCTATGTTACCAAAGTGTTGCTGTATTCACAAAGAATATAATAGAAGAATGCAGCGCTGGCAGAGGTGGAATGATGACATCATAGTAGGGTATTGTGCTGCCAGAAATCTGTCATGTTGCTTGGCACCTCACCCTTTGGTGCTCCTTGTTTTTAGGGTTGCGGAGACTAATCTAAGGCCCCTCCTAACTCCCTGCTGCATATACACAGATTTACATGACTTTACAGCTGGACTGCTGTGCATGCCTCAGTTTCTGCTGTTCACTGCTCCATCTTCAGGCTCATACAGACACGGCAGTGTCACTTGCTGGAGCAACCTAACCAAATCCATTCACATGCTTAGAAAGTCATGGAAGTTTGCAGAAGCATGATTTTCCACTATATTTTAATATTCTTGTAAAGAGATGAGTTTTCAAGGGGTCCTTGTAGGTCGCAGCTCAACCACCTAGGGATGAATTGAAAAATTGGTTGAAGGCTGCCCACCTGGAGCGATCAATCCAGCTCCAAGAAGATGTTGGTCGAACAGGATGCCAACATGTTGGTAAGTCCCTGTTCAATCGCCATTACTTTGGGTGGGGTACCCTAGATCCCCATCCAAAGTATCAGCCAGGGATCACGCAACTACAGTGGTACTCACCGATTGGATGAACAATCAGTGAACGATAGTTTGACTATTTTTGCACCACCAGTTTGTGAACGATCGTTCATCGATTGCAAGCGAAACGTTATTAAATTAACTTCATAAATTTATTAGTGTATTGCTACCTTAAGGCAGATCATAGTCTAAGGGTCCTTTCACACTATATGCGTTGCGTGTTTTTACATAGACATCCAATGTTACCATTCATATTGCATGTGTTGCATTTAAAAACACAGTGTTTCTCCATGCGTTGTTTAAAACTCCCTGTTGCATGCATTTTTGATTCACTTATCCTGCATTTTTTTATTGATTTGTTCAAAAATGCAAATGCAGTTTATGTAATGTGAAAAATGCGTGCATTTTTGTATATATGCAGAAACACATGCCTATAAAAATGCATATAGTGTGAAAGGGCCCTAAGAATACATTTACATGGTCATTTGCTGGGCTGCTGTCAATCGGCAGCAGCCTGGAAAAAGATAATCCGGTGCTGTTTGTGAGCACCTGCAAACTTGTGCAGGCACTCAGGGGGCTGTTGGGTGAAAGCTGAACCAGCCAGCCAACGCCTCAGGTCGTGTTCAGCAAGCGGTTGTGATATTTGCTTGTGAACAGGCGGTTAAACGCTTGTGTAAACAAAACCTTAGATGAGGTAATAGCTTAGCTGCTACCATCACTGTGATTGACATTTATTGCATATTCTGTGCTTGCATTGCCCTATCCGACCCAAACCTCCTACCTCCTATCAGTAAGTCTACTGTGATCTATAATCTTGTATTGGTGGTCTTGTTAAATTTCTGACGTCATCACGTTTGCATCCCGGAGCATATCGGGACTGGTCTGTCTGCACCCGTCGTATGGCAGGCTTTAGTAGGCAACAAAGGTGAATTAGGCTTCAGATACTTTATCAGTGGTGGGCAACTGAGTAGATATGGAGAGCCACAAGTGCGGCCCTCAACACCACTAAAGAGCTGCACAAGAGTTGTATAAGCATTTTTTTAAGCAAAAATTTCAGCACGCATAGCTAGAAGACATTATTTTTGATTTTTAAAAAAACAAAACTTTTTATACTTTTAGGGAGCACTGTAGTAAGGTAATGCACATTTTGTGTCATATATATCATCAAAGGTTATGTGCCTCATATATATCATCAAGGCCTTTGAATCTTTGAATACTCTGAGGTTGTGTATTACACAATCATCCCCCATTCGTTGGTGAAATTGCATAGGCCCTCACTTGTCTGCCGACTGCTCCAGCTGGCATACATGAAAACCAATCGGTGACCCAGACAGCAAGTCCCTCGCCTCTCCTCCTCTTCCCACTAAGAAGATCCCGGGTGAAGACATGTCAGCAGGAGATTGGCGGACAGGAGTTCCAATGCCCTATGCATTAATAGTTAGGTTTTGGGGGTCACAAGTGTAGAACCTTGGTTGGGCACCTGGGCTTTAAATACTGCATAATGTAATCGCATTGGAAAAAACATTAACCTTCTGAGCGTCCTGCCCGAGTTAACTCGGGCTGAGTTTCATGCATCATGAAACTCAGCCCCAGTTAACTAGAGCCACGCTCTAGGTCTCGCCGTCTTCTTACGGCGGTTGGGAGCACCGGCATGTATGCTGATGCTTCCGGGTCCGCCCCCGATCGCGTCACCGGTGACGCGAAGGGGGTGGGGGTAGGCGGCGCCATAGACCTCCGTCTAACTGGAGGGGCGTCGCTTTTCTTCAGCGTAAGTCCGGCGTCTCCAGTGACACCAGACTTATGTTTACATACTCCAGCTGAGCAGGAAATCTCGGCGGAGCATATTGTGCTCCGCCGCGATTGCCCGTGGCACGGTTATGAAAGAACCGTACCATGGGCGAAACGCTCAGGAGGTTAATACTAGGAACAGGCCTTCGTGGTGGCAGCCCAATTTTGGCACACATGCATAGGAGTTATCTGTACTTTAAGTTATTATTTTATGGGCAAGTTTTTATAAAATAGTTTTATTTCAGTACAGAAAAAAGTCTTGATTTTCCATATGCAAATAAAAAAAATACATAGGCTTTATATGGGCTTTCCGGAACCACTTGAAGTCATTTCAGGTTCTACAGTCTAATGCTCTATTGTTGCCTCTACCGCTGTTATTAAAATGAATGATTACACTTATTGTAATTATCTGTTCTATCTATTTCAGCCTCTTTCCAATGCCACCAACCTCTTGGAGGAAGAGATTCAGAATTCAGCATTGTACCAGTCACCAATTGATCCTGCCAACTGGTTTGGAATTCGAAAAGGGCATCCTAACTTGGGCTATATTCAGGTAAGCAGGGGCCCTCTAATATTTTAGATTTTTTTAAATCTGCTCTTTTCCATAGGTCAAGATTTTCATAGGTTAAAAGAGGGTTAAATAATTACAATGTTACTCTCAAATGTAGTCTGTAGTTGTGAATAGTGTCCTTTTTCCTTCAGCACTATTGGTATTGGTCACTCCACAACAAAAAATAAAGAGAAGGCAGGATCATTCTGCTATATTTATAACATAAAATTCGAGAAATGTTCTATTTGAAGTGTTCTCAGACAGTCTAGCCATATTTCCATGTTTTTGAGTTAATTGTCTGTTCTATCCCTTTAGAATCACCTGCAGGTCCTTGTTCTGCTAGTATTTGAAGCCATAGTTTACAGGCACCAGACATTCTACCGCAAGCGCTACCAACTGGAGGTGCCTCGCAATCAGACTGTGTTTCCGGAGGTTTGGCGAGAACATCTTGATATTGGTCTCCTGAACTGCATCAAGTATTTTATCAACTACTTCTTTTACAAGTTTGGCCTTGAGGTGTGTTCTGCAAGGGATTAAAATGCTAATTGTATTTAAAAAGAAAAAAGGGGCATTACTGTACTGTATAGTGAATTCTGTACTGAAAGAAGGCTCACAAATGCCTGATATTTCATTTAAACAGGATGGTGTATATTTGCTTTGCATGATAAAAGATTCATGTGTGGTTTTTGAAATGTTGACTTGTTTTCTATCAACCATGTCTGCTACCAGTACTCGCCTATTAGCTTTGAGAAAAGGGAAAATCATGAACCCACACTGCTCTGGCTTAGCGATGTTTTCCAGATTTTCTAAACCAAAATGCCACAGTTTTACCTACTGCTGCTTGTAATACACTTTTATCCCTGTAGTATGAGTTACTATCCTTTAATTGTCTCTATAGTGATAAATTTGACCTTTCCTGTTAAAGAAGAATGCCCTTAAAGTGGACCTACCACCCCCGCGTCTTCCTTCTATTAACGGTACCAGAGGTGCCTCATAATAGGGCAGAATAGAGGTGAAATAAAACAAAACTCACTGTTAAAAGTGTAAAAATCCAGCGATGCTCTTAACCCACTGTGACCGATGCAAGGGAATTTGAAAAGGTAGACGTCACTGCTGATGTCTACCCTCACTAGTCCCCTTGCTTCTGGCATCCGGCCACATCTGAATCCATTGAGACGGGAGGGGCAGAGTATAACCAGATTCAGATCCGCATTGGTGGTAGGAGCAAGACCAGAAGAGTCTCACATCTTGCTGCCTGGAGGACCGAACACTCCAGACAAAGTGGAGCAGAACAGACAGAAAATCATTTATTTTTACATAAGTGGATATATTTTTTTACAGTCCTCCCTTTTTTTTTTTTTTTTTAAGGGGGGGGGGGGTCTTATTTTTTTTTTCTGTGCTGGGAACAATCCATCACCTTTTCATCCTGTGTTTCAGATTTGCCATTTTTTTCTGGTCTTCGTAATATCAGCATTTCAGTATTTTTCAATCGCACCTTTTTCATCTGACTTTAGATTTGCTTCCTGTTGACTGTGAACGTGATTGGCCAAAGAATGAACTTCACTGTGATCTTCCACGGTTGTTGGCTGATTGTGATTTTGACTCGACGCCAGAGAGAAAAGATCGCCAAATTGTGGCCCAAGTATTGCGTATTTCTGTTGTTTTTCCTCCTTTTGCAGTATCTCCTGTGTCTGGGCATGCCACCTGTTCTCTGTATAGGTAGGTCTTCTCTGGTCTTTTTTTTTCTGCGAAAGATTATCACATAGCTGGCAAAATAATGACTTGCCACATTCCTATTTCTTTCTTTCAGAATACCCCTGGAGGTGGCATAAGATTGTTCCTGTAAATTCCGCTCTTATAAAATGGATGTATCTACCAGACTTCTTTACTCCTCCTAAAGCACATGTTCTCATTTGTAAGTGTGTGTGAGGGTCATGTGATGAAGAAATCAGATAACACGCTGCTTAGACTCAGCTGTTGGGGTGCTAGCCGCCACTAATGACATATTCTTTTACTCCTAATCAAAATATTTATGGTATTAAGGTTCATTAATGGTCAATGATTTTCAGAGTTTATATATAATATGTCCAAACACTGCAAGCAGTGCACTCTGCAAAGTCTGAAAATGTTAAGCACAGCTTACATCAAAGGACAATCACAGACAAAAAGCTGCAGCAATATGCGTTCCTATTTCCTTTACAGAGATTTAGCATATTATGATCAAATCTACAAACAAAAGTGGTATCTGTTCTCCTACTTTAACTAGGTCTTAAGAATGGAACAGTAGTAATATTTCTCATGGCTTACTAAGCTAGGAACACACGGCTCGATTTAAGCGTAAAATCGATGTAAATCAATGAAAATTTACATCAATTGTACCAAAATCGTAGCGCGGACACATGGTACAATCAACGATTTTAGTTCAATGAAGAGCTTTACATCGATTGAAAAGTGATCGGACTAGTTGGAAAATTATTGTCGAATTGTACCATGATCGTACTACTTTTTCATTTTCATCGTACAATTGTATTTGATGAAGTGATAGTTTACTGTTTGTAGGGCATCAATAGCATCGACGATTTTAGTCAATAATCGATGTTCTCTACATCGATATTGTACTACGATTGTATGACACTATAGCGCACACGGTACAATCAATAAAATACCAAAATCGAGGTTCTTCATCTAATATTACAACGATTGTATGCTTAAATCGAGCCGTGTGTTCCTAGCTTAACATGTCAAGGACCTTCCCAACTATAGTTGGACAGTTAGTCCTAGGCTCCACATCCGCTATTGGATCCGCTGGGTTCTGTCAAGCCTCAGACCAGCAAATCCGGGGCTCTGTCAAGCTTTGGAGACAGCCCTGTCATAGCCCCATTGACGGCTCATGCTCTCCTTAAAAGTTTTTGTTACCAATAGTGGAGCCCAGGGTAAAGGCACATACTGTAGATGTGGTCATATCTAGATTAAAGTTTTTTTGGGCTGCCTGACATTCAATTTTACACATAACTAGACTATATTAATGACTATAAATGATATTGTCTGGTTAAAATGAAATAACTCCATGTCTTTGTAGGTCTTTTACAAATACTGATGTTTCTTTTACCCTTAGATGACTTCATCCTGCTGCTGTGTGTATCTCAGCAGTGGAAGGTGTTTGTGAGTGAGAAGAAAGAAGAATGGTACACAGTAGCTGGGGAGAACACTGAGCAGATAGAGTTTCCTGGAAACAGACCTAACCTGGTACCTAACTTTATCAACTGCAGGTAAGTCTTTTCTGCTTTGAAGTTCTTGTTTGTATGCTTATTGTCATTCCACACATAAAAAATGTTTTCTTTATAGGCAGGCTATTTAAATTTCAATCTATAATCTTATATCATTACACAGCCATTTTCTGAGAGTTTGGAGTTCAAATGATCCCCTTTATTGACTAACTGAAGTCATTGAAAAAGTTAGCTTTCGGAATAGGATTAAGCCTGAAGAAGGGATCTGAGACATTCTGAAAGCTTTATTTTCCGACGACGCAATGAACTGTATTTATTGATGGCTAACACAGTATGACACTCTACTATTGCTATGTCACAATTTATGTTTTCTCCTTAAAGCAGACCTACCACCTGGGAGGTCACTCCGCATTATCAGCTGCAGCTAAGCCGATAATGCTGAGATCCTTGATTGTAGTAAACAAATCTTCTTCTGACAGCTGAAGAGGAGCTGGTTACCAGTGCTCCCCCTCCCACTGCCTTACGTCTCGTCTAGGCAGCCAAAGTGGTGTCTGGGAGATCTCTGCCAGGCAGGAAATTGTCAGCAGACAATTTCCCCTCTTCACAAACCCCCCCCCTCTCCTACGAGTCTCTGCAGCTCCTATCAGAAGACACAGGAGGTGGAGTGGAGGGGGTCAGTGTGGGCGGAAGTGTGCAGATGCCAGGAGCCAAGATGCCAGCATGCCATCTGCAAGCAAGTGAAGAAAGTTTAGTGTGGGTTTTTTTTTTTTGTGTAGCAGTTTCCCAGCATCTGAACTGCTGATAGGTGAGTATTGTGTCTGTTTAATGTATGTTTGTTTTTTTATTTTGAGTGTAAAACCGCTTTAATATAATTTTTTTTGTGTGGTGAGTAAGTATGTCACTTATCTTTTTCAATGTTTTAGTCCAAATCCTACCTACCACACATATTCTAGGAGGCAGTAGGGTTTATGTAGTTACAAATATGCTGCACACTATGCACATATACACAGATCCAGCTGCACAGTCAGAGATTAGCTGCCCAGGGTGTTGCCTCCTATTCTTTTTTTCAGTCTAGTCCAGTAACTTGTGGGCCACAATGACTTCTTAAATTTGATAAAGGGGCCCGACCAAAAGCCTGTAATGGCTGCCCATAAAAAATCTTTAAAAATTTCCGCTTTCACCCAAAAAAATATTGTTATATATAATAATGATACTACCAAGAAGATTAACAAAAGAAACAATATAAAATATAGTTATATGTATTAATAAAAACTAGACTAGAAAAATAGAAACAAAAAACTTTTAAATATATATATATTAACAAAATGTGCCCAATTATATTTAAATAGGCTTACCTGCCATATTTCAGTCAATGCTGAGATCTTTGTGACAAGAGGCTCTGGCTCTTTTCCAAAGGGTTATTGCAATGAGTGGAGATAATTCCTATAGACAGCCTGCTGTCACTATAAGGATGCGCCCACAGCGCCATTGTATGCCACTGCGTCATCTCCTTGGCTACGTTTGCAAGCCTCTCAACATTATTTAGCTCAAAGATTTAAATGGACCGAGAGGAGCCAGAGCGTCTTTTTAACAAGGTGACCGTAAAAAGTTAAACGAGAGAGATCTGCCCCGTGTATTAGTTTGCCCATGTTTAGTCACAGGGAGGGGCAAACAAGACGTGTAAGTGAATTTAAAAAACTGAAAGATCCTATTGGCCTCAAACGCATCTCCCCTAAACTGTATCTTTTGTAACTTTGTTTATTTAGCCATTTTTCAGGAGTAAGGATTTAATACATAAACAATTGCTTGTGGTGCATGCATGCAAATGTGTATTTAGTGTTAAAGAAGTTGTAAGTATACATTTGAAAAACATTATATTCTATTACAGGTCGTACCTAGACATGCTGAAGGTGGTGGTCTTCCGTTATCTCTTCTGGTTTGTCCTGGCCATTGTCTTTGTCACAGGAGCCACAAGGATCAGTGTTTTTGGGCTTGGTTACTTGATGGCCTGCTTCTATCTCCTTCTGTTTGGTACAGAGCTCCTCCAGAAACCATTGAAAGCCAAACTTGTCCTATGGGACTGTCTAATCATCTATAACATCACTGTTATTCTTTCTAAGAACCTACTGTCGGTAAGATATGACCTTTTTCTACATTTGTTGGGTGTATAAAAAAACCTGATTTAGATATACATTAGCTACTATAAAGTTTTCCAGTTAAAGTGTCAGTCCTTCCAAATGTGGTGTGTCAGTTATAGTGTTGGTGAAGTCATCCATTGGCTGTTTATATCTCACTGGGTCCTAAAGGGATTTGGGGTGTTTCCATCTCCTCTTTTGCATCCTCCTTTTTATTTTCTACAATAAAATTCCATTCATATGTAGAGATGATACAAGTTGGGCCAATGAAAAACAAACAGTAAATCTATTCTCCATTGTAAACTCTTGAAAAAAAGTCTTAGAAACAGACACTGAGATATGAAAATGGTTGACATTACCAGAAGATTTCTGTGTGGCCAGATCTGGATTTCATTAAAATCCTTTTCACACATGTAGCTAGCTTAATATTATCATATGTTGGTATTATTTTTATAAATGGGATAATTGTATAATAGAGGATACTCCCCCCCCCCCCCATACACACATACAAACACAGACTTATTAAGATGCCATTTTAATAGTCATATCTTATTACCTGCAGTGATATATGATGTTGTATTTTACTACTCTTTGACTACAAGATATATGGTGGTATACCTTACATTATTTATGTATTTTCCTTTATCCATCTTCCAGCTTTTGTCTTGTGTATTTGTTCAACAAATGCAAAACAACTTTTGCTGGGTGATTCAGCTATTCAGCCTGGTTTGCACAGTCAAGGGCTACTATAACCGTGAGTATAGGCATTTTAAAGTTAAAAGATACTTTGTGATGGAATAGTCTCTTGTTCTATACAAATATTAGGAATGTGTCTTTCCCTAATGATTACTTATATATATATTGTTAGAACAGGCACCTGCACATCTTGTTTATAAAGTTGCAATTTCCTTTTATGGATTAGTCCTGTGCAGTTATGAGTATCTAAAGAATCTGTTGCGACTGGTCTAAGCACTGGTTTATACATCATATAGCTGTATGTTTATGGAGCTGACCTTCCTTTGTAGATGTTACAGCCACTACTCTACTGGGAAGACCTTTTACACAAATTTGGCGTGATTATAAAGCTCAAATATGAGGTCAGGTGCTGATGTTAGACAAGACTTGATTTGACTCACAATACATATACACCCCAGCTTTCTGTGCAGAACATCCAAGTTTCTCTAATTCATAATGATTAAACTACATCTTTATGAAGTTGGCTTGTGTGAGGGATTAGCTGTAGAGTGGCAAGGTACAGGACCCCCTGGATGGGTCCACAGCAGGCAAGGAGGCACAGCAACAAGATGTTCAGGTGAAACACACAGGTGATTTATTGTGCAAAGTCCTATATACAATATGTACAAGTAAGGCAATAACATCCAAAGGAAACAAGTCCACAGAAACAGGTTTTGTAGCTCAACACAGAGAGTCCACACAGGTACACGCTGCTCCCCAGTCATACACAGTACTGGTTTAAGGGTGGAGCCTCTGACAGAGCAGGTGAGGAGATTATATAGAGCTGTAACAAGCTCTAATGAGAAAACAGCACACAGCTGTAACTACCCTGAACCAGGCCCAGCAACTCCAGCTCCCTCTGCTGGTCAGATAGGAAGCTACTCGCAATATTGCCGGTATCTGGGACACACATATCTCCCATACTGGATGCAACCAGAGGATTTGGCAGGCTTCCTGTCACACTTGGTAAAGAGTGACATAGGCATTCTGGAACAGAAAGTGTACTTCCCCAGAGTTTTGCCAAAAGGTCATACATGCAACTTTGAAAAGCAGTTTTGTGCTGAAAACTGTTTAAAAACCAGAACTCAATATGCTTTAAAGGAAACCAAATAATTTTTGGTATATAGTTTATGTGGGAGTCATTATGAAATTGACAGTTGTATGCTGTAAACATATTCTTTCTCATCCATAATTCAGCTCACGAAGTGGACAAGGGTCATGACTGCCCTCTGCCTGTAGAAGAAGCTGGCATAATTTGGGATAGCATCTGTTTTTTCTTCCTCTTGCTGCAAAGAAGAGTTTTCCTTAGCTCCTACTTCCTGCATGTTGTCAATGACCTTCGTGCCTCCTCTCTGCAAGCCTTCAGGTCTGCCTTTCTCACTTACACTAAATCCCATATGGCTAGATAACATGATACAGTGGTTAAATGTGATCGCACTCAATGCTATCCAATTGTACATATCCTAAAGCTAGCCATACACGTGTCAGATTCCATGGCCAATTGATCACTCACCCAATTGATTCCGGCGATCTCAGCGGGAATGGGAGCTGCAATCAATCAGCGGGGGCTCAGAATTGGATCCGACAGAGAACCAACATTTTGGTTCTCTGTCGGATCCAATTCTGAGCCCCCGATCAATTGGACGCGATCACTCGGACAAGGTGGTATGCAGCGATCGGATCCTCTTAATTGGCTGATTGATTGCAGCTCCCATTCCCGCTGAGATCGCCGGAATCAATTGGGTGAGTGATCAATTGGCCATGGAATCCGACACGTGTATGGCTAGCTTAACATCCGTTAAAATACTCAATGTGTTTTATTGCCCCTTTTTATAAGTTGTACGAGTGACATTTAAGTGTGTCAAAGCTTCAAATAAAAATAAAAAAATGTAACACCCCAGAAAAATGATTTTATATTCTGTAATTCATTATTGAATATTCAGGCTTTTATTTACTTCACTCTATGTACAGTCCTAGCTCGAATATTGCTCATTTTACTCCTCTTAACTCCTAAAACTGGAAAAATTTTATATTTTGTAGTTGTATAATTGTAAGTGGCTCTTTCCAGTGTAATGACATCATTTTGTATAACAATTGTCTACACAGAAAATGAATGTGTGTTGGTATTGGGTACCATTACTCCTGTTGGGGGTTTTGGGGAGATGGTTAGAGAAGACCAGTTGTATAAATCATACCCGCGCAAAATGTAATGTGATATTTGTTTTATGTCTCCTAATGGTTCATTGTAGGGGATTTGACCTGTATATGGCCAGCATAAGAAAGAACATGGATTACCATCAAGAGACAGAAAAGCGTTCACTTAGCCAGCTGAAGAAACAGTATGTATTTAAAATCTAAGACGCCTACATCCATGCTGAATCCCAATATGCCAAAAAGCTAAACACATACACTCTGTATTAACATATATTTGCTACATATGACACTACTTCTGTATACGAAATTCTGAATAATAAAATAAATATTTAATTAATAATAGGAAAAAAAATTTTTTAATGCATGCTGCACAGGGGATGGAAGGTCTTGAAAACATGTTCAATAATTATAAGCTGATTGATTTGTGTTACTTGAATTGCCTGATCCTATGTTTGTGTTTAATGTATGTAAACTTTGCATTATAATATGTCACAAAGTTTCAGCAAATTGCTTGTAATTCTTTATGTGCTACGACAAGACTGTTTATGCTTATTATTTACCTATACTAGAAGGTGGTAATGTCTTGGAAGAAGCATTGGCAAAGCATTACCACTTTCTGGTGACCTTGTCAATGATTCTGGCTTACTGTAAAGCTACTTATTCAGGCTTATATTGGTGAAAACTATAATACTGAATTAAAATAGCAGCGATGGTGCACTGGTGAAATTTCATCTTTATGTCTTCTACAGGATGGAGAGAATTCGTGCAAAACAGGAACGTTATCACCAAGGGAGGAAGAAGAGTGAGAATGACCAGGAGGAAACAGGTACACTTTGTCTAAAAATTACATCTCTGATTTATACATTAACTCTCTGATAAACACAGTTCATACTGCACACTTCACTTTAGAAAAAGTTCTCAGCTTTTGATTTTTGCTCAGCTTTTGATTTTCCCTCATTTGGAAGGCATGTGCTTTATAATTTACAACAATGCATTTTTTCCAAAGCACTAACAATATCATACTTCACCTTTAGAAATTGATTTACAGCTAAAGGAATCATCCCCCCCCCCCCCATAAGTAAGGTCCTGTTGCCAACACCCCAAATATTACATTTAAACCAGATCTGTCACATTTCCTAGCCCTAAGGTATAGGATAATATAGACATTTAAGGCATCCAACATCAATTAAAGGTATAGTGATAAATTTATTCAATTACAGAAAAATAAAACATACAGGATAAAAATGCATATTTGATACAAGAATCATGAAACAAAATTTACAATTGTGTTCAATTGTGATGATATCTCATACTATTCAAATCCGTAATGCTATATCATATATTATGCTAATCCTCTACACGCATTTCAGAAATACTATTATTTATAAATTGTCCTGCATTTGATTGGAAGAATCTCAGCATTAAACATGTTTGGTTTCTGGTTACTTTTATTAACAATGAATTGTTGTCTTGGTTGGCATTGAGGTTGTCTATTGGAAGGTTAAACGTAATTTAGTCCATTGGGGGAACCAATACATCTAGGAAAGTAATAAAGTTCTTTCAGAATGGCCATACTAGGACATCAGTATGCATTTAGTGTATTCTGCTTCATAATTTGCCGACTTAAGTGTTATCTTTACATCTACAATAAAGATATTCAACCAGCACGTGACGTACATGGAAAACTGATGGTTAAATGAATAGTTGGTCCAAATCTAAGGACTATTTGTGTGTTTAGTTTTTTCGTTCTGATTCAAAATGTTTGCCACAGTGGTTTCTTGTTTATGTTTCGCAGGAGGGGAAGAAGGTGCAAAGAGGAAGTCTAAAAAGAAGATCCACTGGAGCCGTCCATGGTTAGATCATGCGTCAGGTACAAGACTTGCCAATGTAAACTGATGGAGGCCAACATCATATTGTCTTTTGTGCAGCAACGTGCCTACAGACATTCAGAAATGCTTACTGATATATCGATTTTGTTCCTTTGTGTGTAGCCCTCCCTGATGTATGATAGGGGAATAGTTAATTGTACCATGACTGGTAGAAGATAAATGTTGCACTCTGGGGGAATTTAAATCAAGCTTAATTGCAACATCATGTATTTATACTTTCTGTACACCCTTTACAGGACCACCATGAATGAGAGTATATGAAAACTGGTGATCCAATGCTTCTATTTACTTTTTTTTTTTTTTACTTTTTCTTTGGACCAGTTACTATTGATTTTTATTCAATGTATATGACCATTCAACCTCCGCAGTGCTTCCTGTACCATTTTCAGTAACACAAAGAATCAAGCCCGTTCAAAGCGAACCTTATGTTTGTACAACAATTGCTCTTTTAGAGCAGCCACCTTCTATGTCTGTATGAAAGTTTATGTTCAGATATCTGATCCAAGTCCATTTTTCAGTTAAAGTGGCTGGGAAACATCTACAACATATCTACCTTATTTTCCGGCGTATAAGACGACCCCCAACTTTTCCACTTAAAATATAGAGTTTGGGGTATACTCCCGGTATAAGACTACCCCTTCCAACACACCAAATAAAAAAAACATCAGATTTGCTTTCAATATGGTATTTTAATTCTTATAACATGGGCAAACTGCCTGCAAGTCACGGGAAATCCACCGGCAAATGTGCCGGCGCATGTAATTTTTTTCGCCAGCTCAGGGAAAAAGCATTGGATCCATGGCCTTACATATGTCTACTCTTTTTTAGTAATTTACATTCCTAATTTCACACCCGTAACTGCAACCTCCCATATTAATGTTTACTTGTGGTTATCCAAGTGACACAATTTGTATACATTCAATTTAAAGAATTTTGGCAACCAAAATTTAACTGATATCATGTCAAATGAAACTGTGAAGGTGTTTTAATGTGTTAGAGCTGCAATACCAGTTTCAGCCACTGGAGGCACAGCCGGTGAGCACCTCGGCTTCGTCTCACACATTGAGGAGGGAGAGAGGGAGGGTGGATAAGGGGGCGCTTCCGATGTCTGACAGGCAGACTCCTCTGGCTCAGAAGTTTCAGCACTCGGCGTATAAGACGACCCCCGACTTTTGAGAGGATTTTCCTGAGTTTAAAAGTAGTCTTATACGCCAGAATATACAGTAATTCTAAACTAATCATGTACAAGTAAATATAACGAACTGCTACTCGCTATCCGCCATCTAATATCTATAGGGAGATTGTAAAAGGTAACAATTGTTAAGCATCATCTATAGTTATGGAAGACTAATCTATAAAGCTGGCCTGTCTCTAAATGTTCTCTTCACACACACATATATATATAACAACAAGCAAATCATAAAAAAACTAAAATGTTTCTTATTAACCCTAATATATATGCATTAAGACTTTTCTTGGTTGTGGTCTTTTTTTTTCTGCAGTGTTGCATTCAGGGGATTATTTTCTATTCGAATCAGACAGTGAAGAAGAGGAGGATTCTGTCTTAGAGGAGCCAAAGCCTCTCAAACAAAGTGCCTTCCAGGTATGCTAACTGTGTTTAGGCGACATCTGTAGCTAACTGTTACTACAATTACATATTATTCTAAGTATTGTTCATCAAGCTGTATTGGATGTTCAATACTGTATAATGATTAGTATACTTATGTAATATTACTAAAATCAAAATGATGAGTTTTGTCTCTCTCTAGCTGGCGTATCAGGCCTGGGTCACAAATGCCAAGTCTGCACTGAAGGAGAGGAGGAGGCACCAGAAAGGCAGGACAGAAACAATAAAGACTTGTGATGGAGCTCAGAAAGAAGTAACCCAAGAAAAAGGAGGTGATTGAAGATTGTCCTATTTTCCAGATTATTTTGATTTGACATTTCATGTAAACATAGGCTACCTGGGCTAAAGAAATGTTTGCCTCCCTAGCTAATGCACCCTAAAATGTCCATATATATAGATATATAGTGGTGGTTCAGCTCATTGGGGTGCTTTCAAAACATAAATCCACCATACAAGTGTCTTTTTAGGTTTCCTGCCTGTATTCATTAGCAAAACAATGCAAAACAGCACTTACCCTCGCAGGAGTTAATATTCAAAAGTAAATTGAAAACGCAAACGTCTAACATAAACATTTGTCCTGGGTTCAGCTTCCTAGCAGCAACAGGCCTGGGCCTCACACTTTCTGCCAGCTCCCTGTACCAGCTCCTCGAGTAACCACAAACCTGGGGCCCACACTCCCCTGTCTACATTCAGTCAGAAGCCCTGACACACTGGACTCAGCACCTTTTGTGGAGACACACCCATCTCCACTCACCTGCAACCAGGTGTTAATTCTGAGGGCACCTGGGGCAATAGGAAGGCCCACCCAGTACAATCCCTCCGATCCCATAGTCCGGGAGCCCTGTAACAAAAACACTCAGCAACCTAATGGTGCTGGGCAAATAATTCCTAGACTCCTTCCAGGACACCACCTTATGGTCCATTCACACAGTGACAGATGACCAGTCACAATATATATATATATTTATTTATTTTGGGCAAAAAAATATTTTTGCACTATAGATTTTTTTTGTTTATATTTTATTTATTAATCATTATATTAACAAAATGTGCCCAATTACACTTTAATAAGCACACCGGCTATCATAGGGATTTACCCACAACGCAATCAGTTGAGCATGGCCCTGCATCTTCCCTATGACGACATTCGGATGCCTCTAGGCATTATCAGACAGTACTACCTTTAAGCATGCAATGTGTATTGCTCTGTATCTGTGCCACATCGATCCAGACTCCTGTAGAGTTTGTAAAACAAAGATTGTTTACAGATGGTGGTAAAATATGCATTCTAAATAGTTAAACCATACAGAAAGAAAGAACTTAATGAAAATAACACAATATCATTTAAGTTTTTTTTCAATTTTGTCTTTTAGCAACAGAGGCAACATCAGACAGTCAAGATCGTCCACCAGGTGAACCAGAGGATCAGGATGCAGTGTCTGGTGATCAAGGTGAGTGAGGAAAGTAAAAAACATCTGATACTTTCCACCCATCTCTTAATTAATGTATTTTTTAAATGTAAAATACATATAAAGGTTTCATTAAACTAAATTGTGTTCAAACATATACTGCCTTACTAACTACAAATTTGTACAGACTAATTACAGACTTTTTCATGTACAAACAAATATATTTAGTTGATAAGGGAGTCCAACGTATTCTTGTCTGGATGTAGAGGATAAGAGTGTAGGACAATAGAGTAACATGGGTTGGTTGTGTTGGCCTTACTGGAACTTTAATAGAATGATGGGAGGGATGTTGTTCAACTGTAATTTCTGACAAGGTCAACACACAACCCGAAGCCAGCAACAGGTGTGTGGTGCAGTTCCTGGTCACTAAAGGGGCGAAAACACTGATTAATAAGGGGTAGTGGCAGGATTGCCATCAGTGCTACTAGTAAGTGCTGATAATTTCAGATAGATTAATGTGAAAACATGAATGCATTTTGGGTGTCTGCACTATTCTTGGTTTACTCCTGATATGTTTACCCACACACTAACACAAAACTAATTTTTATAGTCTTTGAATTACTGTGTTACTATGAAGCTCCTTGGATTTTATGCTCGGTCTTTACACAAAGTTTATCACTCACTCACATTTTTTCACATTCCAAAACTGGAGACTCAGCCATCCAGTGAGTCGGACAAATTACCGTAAATGTTGGCAGTAAGTGGCAGCTAACACATAAATAAGTGAAACCTGAAGACAGCTTCAAGGACCTCAATATTTTCAGATCCAGAAGGGTTCCAAAGAATCAAAATGAAAACTGACTTAGATATTTGGTTGCAATGAACCTAAATGTTTCTTCTTTAGCAGGAGGCAGTAATGTGGTACAGCGTATACTCGACATTTTGAAGTTTCTCTGGGTCCTCTTGCTTGCCATGTTGGATGGATTGATAGACTGGCTGGGAACACTAACCAAACAGTATGTGGACATGTCCACTGTTCTGTGGGTGGAGAGATACATTCTGACACAGAGACTAACTGAGGTAAGGTGCACAGAGTTTGCTCTGGCTGTAGTTATCAAAACATGCACACACAAACTGTAACTTCAATATATATATATATATATATATATATAGATAAAATTGTTTTGAAGGAACAGAATTATAATATAAATACAGAGCAAATTATGATATTAATGTTTTATTTTTCATATAGGGGGAGGATGTAACAAGAAAGGACCTGACTATCATATATGAGAGTGGGCAAGGCAGGAAAGTAGCAGGTCCCTCTATATTACCTGCTGGACCAACTGTGTACAAAGGTGTGGATTCACAGACTAGCATGGGTTCAAGGTAGGTAATTAATCAATCTTGGATTTAAGGAAGCTCTTTATTTAGGGCTTAGACACATTTTCACCTCTTGTCTTCAACCATTTATGGTAAAAACATTGACATCTAAGACAGATTTACATGCAAGTGTCATGTGTCCTTCTTCTTGACTTTTGCAGTGGTTGTGAAGAGGAAGAGGGGCTTAGCAGTATGGTAGACTGTACAGACATAACTCCTCTCAGCACTGGCTACCATACCCGTAGTAATAGTATGGAGCAGATCTCCACCCCTCTGGGTTGGGCGGAGGTGTCCTCAGGAAAAGACTCCTTGGAGGTTCAGCCTACAAAGCGCTCCCGTACCGCCAGTGAATTATTAATATGCAGGTAAGTGGCTGTGGGAAAAAATTCTCCATTAAATGTAATCGTCTTTTCATTTTTATTGTAATGTACATGAGAATAAAATTAATATGCCAACGAACTGTCTGTTTACAACTCTAGCAGTCCTGGGGTGAGGTCGAGCATTTATTCTGATGGAGATCTCAGGAGCATCTGCTTAAAATGCCCTTTAGGGGTTCAGTATATGTTGGATTGGTGTCTTTTTTTTGCTAGCTAGCAACATTGGCAGAAGGGTTTTTAATGTATTCAATGTCTGTCATTACAGGCCACTAACCTTTACGGAACTTTCAGAATCAAGCAGTTTCTTTCTGTCCCAGAGCCGCCCACTTAGACTGGTATTTGCCCTGTACCACTTGTTGGCTGCTCATTCAGAGCTTCTCTGTTACTTCATTATCATTCTGAACAACATGGTGAGCGCTTCGCTCATCTCCCTCTTCCTTCCCATCCTGGTCTTTTTGTGGGCAATGCTATCTATTCATCGGCCAAGCAAGAAATTCTGGATGACAGCCATTGTGTTTACTGAGGTAGGTCATAATCCTATAAAGAAAATGGTAGATACAGTCTTACAGAATAAAGGTGCACTTTAGTTCATATTTTTAAAATATAGCCCTTTATCACAGATTAGTCTGTGCATATATCTTAAATGACCATTTCCCTGCTTGCTTCAGATGCAATTAGGAAGGACAAAACAGGTACACAGAGCCAGGTTTTAGACCCATTAGACCCATGCTTATGTGCACCCCTGCATATGTGGCTAGGTGTTCCTTTCTTTAGATGGCTTGGTGCCACAATGAATTCCTTCCTATGTGCATGACCAGTTGTAATACTCTCAGGCTGGCCAGTCTAGTTTGCCAAAGATGATAAACCCAGTGTAATACTGGTAGAAAATGAATGGTTGCATCACAGGATGAGGCATAAGTATAATGAGATAAGTTCCTCTCTTCTGTTACTTGTGAATCTAATATTTAGACATCACTGCACTCCACAGACCCAAATGGTAACTTTGTTTTTTCATTCCTTTGTGTTTAATATTGTACGGATAGTTTTTGGTGGGAACTCAGATCAGACTTCTGGTATAGAATTAACTTTACATGTATGTTAAATTGCCTTTATATTTGTACATGCACAGCACAGTCCTCATTACCCCTTGTACTTTTCCTGTAGATTATGGTGGTGATAAAATACCTCTGTCAGTTCAGCTTCTTCCCATGGAATAATGATCCGGTTCTTGTACGTTATGAGGGTAAACCATTCTTCCCTCCACGCATCCTCGGGGTAGAGAAGAGTGATGCTTACATTAAATATGACCTGGTCCAGTTACTAGCCCTCTTCTTTCACCGATCTCTGCTAATGGTAAGTTGGTTTTTCTTACGGTAAACGGTATCTACAACTATTTGTTGTATTGTATGCTTTTTCTCATCACACATGGCAAAAGCTTTACCTTCTCATTGTTTTCTCCAATATAATAGGAGACACAATGTATTGGATGCAAAGTAAAACTATTTAGATTTGCAGTTGAATTGGTTCTGGACTCATGAAACATGATGCCATATGGTGTCTCAGAGTTGGCATAACTGCATTGGGATCTATGGCAGTTATTATCATATGCATGTCTTCAATAAAAAATTTTTGGGTAAACCATAATATTAGTGGAGTTAGATCCACTTTAAACTGTCAAATAACTTTGACAGTTTAACCTCTCTAGCGCACTGCCCATACTGTGCTGTTTTTAACAGCACGGTATGGGCAATCGCGGCAGTG
>CM070041.1:7779125-7798048 GCA_036250615.1 Ptychadena robeensis
CTCCATAGCAGTGATATATACCTTCCAGTCACTATGTATTCTATCAGGGAGGACCCGGGGGACGACATAGCGTGATATATACCCCCAATACTATTGTACTTCTACAGGGAGGAACCGGCAATACAAGCAGTGATATATACCTTCATCCACTTATTGATTCCATCCAGGGAGGACCCGGCACCATAGCAGTGATATATACCTTCAAGCATATGTCTTCAGGGGGGACCCGGCCTTCGGCAGTGATTATACCTCCCAATCACTATGTATTCAATCAGGGAGGACCCGGCACACATAGCAGTGATATTCCTTCAATCACTATGTATTCATCAGGGAGGACCCGGCACTCATAGCAGTGAATATACTCCAATCACTATGATTTATCAGGGAGAACCGGCATGCATAGCAGTATATTATACCTTCCATTATATGTATTTTCAGGGAGAGGACCAGGCACTACATAGAAGTGATATATACCTTCCATCACTATGTATTACATCAGGGAGGGACCAGGGCGGCACTACAATAGCAGTGATATATACCTTCCAATACACTATGTATGATATCAGGGGAGGACCGGCAATACGTTGGTAGATCTAAAGGAAATTGTATGGAGTGATCTAAAGGTGTATGGGGGACTTTAGAATCTTCAGTGTTTAAGCTATTTTCCTTTATGATGACCTCAGTAGAATATGGCTCAAATCATACATAAATATTGTGCATACAGCATGCTCTGAGTATGTTAGAACTATAGATGAGTGATGCTGCTCTATGGGGAGACAAGATGGGTGTGCTTCCAGTAAAACTGGATCTAGTATTGATAAAAAATCCATATGACAATCTCGGTGTCTCCCTCTTGCTCACCTTCTCCCCCAGAAACACCACCTTGTTTTTCCCCAGCATGGCTTGGAATTTGTGCACAAAGTATTCCTTGAAGCACGACCTAGAACAGACAGATTTGTTAGTTTAGCATGATCATACATTGATCGATTGTATCACACAGTGTGATGGATTAAAAACCAATTGATTCCTTTCTTGAGTTCTGTACACACGCTCCATCCTACCATTGTATACAAAATCACCAAAGTACCTAAAAAACCTGTCAGATACTTGAACGATCAATTGACAATTACTGAAATTTTTTGTTGGATATACATCACTTTGGGTCCATCGTACCAGGTGGTGTCAGTTACTTTTACGCAGAAGTATGGTAACAGAGAGAAGTCCTGAATCTTTATATATCGATTTTTGTATTTTATTTATTTGTTAGCCAAGCATGTGTAAAGTCTCTAATTACAACATTGGACATTACATTCACCAACACTAATAATGCAGAGACCCATGCAGAGAAAAGTAAATAGGTCATGTTAGGCTATGTCTCCACATATTATCACATATTATTATTATAATTTATTTATATATATAGCGTCTGCATATTATGCCGTGCTGTACAATACATACAGTATAAAACGCACAGGAGCAGGTTATACAGGAGGAGTAGAGGACCCTGCCGGTCGGGCTTACAATCTAATAGGTTGGGGAGCAAGGTATACAATAGGTGGGGAGGGGGGCGCGGTGGGACACACATACACTTTACCTGCCCGGCAAATGCTGTTCTCACAGCGCTGAGCCAATCCGCTGATGCAGGGGTTAATGTAGAGCAGGTAATGTGTATGTGATCTGTCTGGATCCCTGTCAAGCACTGTGCTTAACGTATGGGTCGCCTTTTTTTTGCATTTGGCCTACTGATGAATTTAAGATTTTGCTTAGCCACAGTCTATCAACTCTGAGCCCATTGTTTACATTTAACATTGTAGATACGATTGATCTAGCTTCCCATTTCTATTTAAAATGTGCCACATCCCATGTAATAAAATAATTTTGAAAAGGGGGTTGAGGGGTAGGGGCCAAATGCCAGACGCATAGGCTCCATGGATACCTCGACTATGGGTAGGGGCTGGGGGGGACTTCCTTCAAAGGCCACCGGTAATATATAAAGAAAATTATACTGGTATCTTTAAATAACATATTAGGCGATATAGGTTGTTTGACAATATAGAGACACATATACATCATTGTTACATCACTATATCATACATATTGCTTTTCGAATATGTTTGAACAAAAAAAAATAAAAAACAGTACAATTTTCATGGTTCCGGCACCAGGTTTACATGTTATTTTTAAGGTAAATACGTGCACATTTGGGAACATTATCTCGACGCGTTCACCAAACATGGCTTTTCAGGAGAGTTCCAATGTTTCTTATTCTAACAATATTAAAACAATAATCTTGGGTCAACAGTACAAATCGAAAATGTAATGGACATCAAATATGTATAAATAGATGTACTTACAGCCTATGATAAAATGTAAGTGTCACAAAGGACCGCGCGCTCCCTACAGTGATGCGGAAACCGGATGGTCGCGGCCGCCATCCACACTAGTGTCCCAGAGGGGAAACCGGTCTTCGCGAAAAAATATACCGGGGAGGAATTTACCGACGCCTCGGCCACTGCGGATGGAGATGTTCTTAAAAGGTGACGAGGGGTATACTACATACAACAGGTGGCGGCAGGGATCCATTACACCCTAACTGATGACAAGGTGTGTGTGGGTACAATCAAAAAAGAAAAACGTGTGTTCAAAGAAACTTATGATAATATTGGATGTACAATGATGTATATGTTGTTCTCTTAGATTGTCAAACTACCTATATAGACTAATTAAATGTATTTAAATATAAGTATAATTCTGTTATATTATTTTCCCGGGCCTTTAAAGTCCCACACGTTCCCTAGCCCATAGTCGAGGTAGTTCAGGACGGCCTATGCGTCTGGCATTTGGCCCCCTACCCCTCAACCCCTTTCAACATTTACATTGTGTTTTCCCCTACTAGTCAGCAGTTGTGATCCCACATAAGCTAAACATAGGGTATTTATACAACCCCACCCCCCCCTCCAAAAAAAACCATGCCACATCCAATAGAAAAGGCTGTCCAGTGTGTACATTAACATCTGCTGGAAGCCACTGATTACACATTGGTACACAAGTGCTGAGATCCCACTGTCAGTGTTTTATAATAATTTTAGGTTGCAAAAAATTGCCACTAGGTCTTATTTTTTTTTTTTTAAGTAGGACTTATTTTTTACTAATAATATTATCATTTCCCCGCTAGGACTGAATTTTGTAATAAATCAGGACCAGGTTTCATGTAAAATTAATTAGCAGCATTATATGGAAGGCCACTAATGTCACTGCGTCTAAGCTTTTTATTTCAATTACCAAGAGCATCTTGCCTTCAGGACCTTTTTTAATTTATATTAACCGCGCTCTTTGCACACTGTGTCTGGGTACCCAAACACAGGGACTGCTGCAGCTTTCTGGGTCTGAACCAGTTGGGGCAGCACCACCCCCAAAAAATTCCCATTTTTTCTGACTCCGGGGCTTTACAAAAAAAGCAAAGTTTTTATTGATTTTGGCAACGACTTGATGGTTTGTTTTTCCTGGATCTTAGCGCTTGACCCCCCAAACTTCACACAGTGTTTAATCGAAGCAAATCCCTACAAGAAAAAGTGGAAAACAACCACCGAAAATTCATTTTTCTGACCCCGGGGCTTACAACAAAGCTGATTTTTGGTTTGCACGAATTTGTTGGTGTTTTTCACTGGATCTTGAAGCGTAGACCCCCCAACCCCCCCAAACTGCACACAGTGTTAATCGAAGGCAATGTTACAAGAAAAGTGGAAAAAAAAACCACCTCCAAAAATGCCATTTTTTCGACCCCGGGGATCCAAAAAAGCAGAGTTTTTATGATTTTATTGCACGACTTGATGGTGTTTTTCGCTGGATCTGAAGCGCTAGCCCACCCAAACTTCACACAGAGTGTTTAATCGAGCAATCCATACAGAAATGTGGAAACACAACCCACCACACCCCCACAAAATTTCCTTTTTTGACCCCGGGGGCTTCAAAAAAGAAGATTTTTTGCACGACTTTGATGGGTTTTTCCACTGGATCTTGAAGCGCTAGACCACCCAAACTTCACACAGTGTTAATCGAGGGCAATCCCTACAAAGAAAAAAGTGGAAAAAAACACCACCCCCAAAAAAATTCCTTTGTTTCTACCCCGGGGCTTACAAAAAAGAGATTTTTTATGATTTTTGGAGTGCACGACTTTGATGGTGTTTTTCACTGGTACTTAAGGCTAGACCCCCCAAACTTAAACAGTGTTTAATAGAGGCAACTCCTACAGAAACAGTAGAAAAAAAAAACACCACCCCCAAAAATTTATTTTTTCTGACCCGGGGAGTACAAAAAAGCAGATTTATGATTTTGATTGCACCGTGGTGTTTTTAATGGATCTTGACAGCGCCAGACCCCACAAACTTCACACAGTGTTTAATCGAGGCAATCCCTCAAGAAAATGTGGAAAAAAAAACACCCCACCCCATAAAATTCAATTTTTTCTGACCAAGGGGCTTACGAAAAAGCAGATTTTTATGATTTTTGAGTGCACCACCTTTTGATGGTGTTTTACTGGATCTTGAAAGGCTTAGACCCCCCAAACTCACACAGTGTTTATCGAGGCAATCCTACAAGCAAATGGTGGGAAAAAACACACCCCATAAAATTCTATTTTCATGGACCCGGGCGTACGAAAAAGCTGATTTTTTTAGATTTTGATTGCACGACTTTGCATGGCGTTTTTCATGGATCTTGAAGCGCTAGACCCCCCCCAAACTTCACACAGTGTTCATCGAGGCAATCTCTACAAGAAAAGTGGAAAAAACACACAACCTCCAAAAAATTCCATTTTTTTCTGACCCCGGGGTGCAAAAAAGCAGATTTTTTATGATTTTTGATTGCACGACTTTGATGGTGTTTTTCACTGGATCTTAGCCGCTAGACCCCCCACAAAATTCACACAGTGTTCTCATCGAGGCAATACCTACAAGAAAAATGTGGAAAAAAACACAACCCACCAAAATTGCCTTTTTTCTGACCCTGGGGCTACAAAAAAGCTGATATTTATTGATTTTTGATGCACGCTTTGATGGTGTTTTTCACTGGTCTTGAAGCGCTAGACCCCCCAAACTCACACAGTGTGAATCGAGGGCAATTCACCCTACAAGTAAAGTGGAAAAAAACACCACCCCCAAAATTCCTTTTTTCTGAACCCGGGGCCTCAAAAAAGCTGATTTTGATTGATTTTGATTTGCCACAACTTTGATGGTGTTTTTTTCATGGATCTTGAAAGCGCTAGACCCCCCCCAACTTCACACAGTGTTTAATCGAGGCGATCCCTACAAGAAATCTGGCAGGAATGGAAAAAAACCACCCACCCCCAAAAAATTTCATTTTTTTGACCCCGGGGTTACGAAAAAGCTGATTTTTTATGATTTTGATGCACGACTTTGATGGTTGGTTTGTCACGGATCTTGATGCCACGACGTCGGCCTAGACCCCCCCACACTTCACACAGTGGTTAATAGAGGCAATCTCTACAGAAAAGTGGAAAAAACACCCCCAAAAATCTTCATGTTTTGACCGGGCTACGAGAAAAAGCAGATTTTTTATGATTCTTTGATTGCACAACTTGGATGGTGTTTTTCAAGGATCTTGCAGCGCTAGAACCCCCAAATTCACACAGTGTTTAATCGAGGCAATCCCTACAAGAAAATGTTGGGGAAAAAACACCACCCCAAAAATTCCCAATTTTTTGACCCAGGGGCTTACAAAAAGCTGATTTTTTTATGATTTTTGATTTGCACTGACTTTGATGGTGTTTTTATGGATCTTGAAGCGGCTAGACCCCCAAAATTCAAACAGTTGTTTAATCGAGGGAATCCCTACACGGAAAATGTGGGGGAAAAAAAACCACCCCCAAAAATTCCTTTTCTCTGACCCCGGGGGGGGGGGCTTACAAAAAAAGCTGATTATTTTATGATTTTTGATTGCACGACTTTGATGGGTGTTTTCATGGATCTTGAAGCGCTCGACCCCCAAACTTCACACAGTGTGTATCGAGGCAATCCCTACAAGTAAATGTGGAGGAAAAAAACAACAACCCCCAAAAATTCCTTTTTTCTGACCCGGGGCCTACAAAAAAGCTGATTTTTGATGATTTTAGTTGCAACGACTTTGATGGTGTTTTCAACGATCTTGACAGCGCTTAGACCCCCAAAAACTTTCACACAGGGTTTAATCGAAGGCAAATCCCACCAGAAAATTGGAAAAACACCACCCCAAAAATTCATTTTTCTGACCGGGGGCTTAAGAAAAAGCTGATTTTTTATGATTTTTTTTTTGATTGCACGGTTTGATGGTGTTTGTTCACTGAGATCTGAAGCGCCAGACCCCCAAAAATTCACACAGTGTTTAATCGAGCAATCTCTACAAGAAATGTGGAAAAAAAACAACCACCCCAAAAAATTCAATTTTCTGACCGGGGGCTACGAAAAAAGCTTGATTTTTTATGATTCTTTGATTGCACGACTTTGATGGTGTTTTCACTGGATTGGAAGCGCTAGGACCCCCAAACTTCACACAGTGTTGAATCGAGGCAATCACTACAAGAGAAATGTGAATAAACCACCACCAAAAATTTCATTGGTTTCTGACCCGGGGCTTACAAAAAAAGAAGATTTTTTATGATTTTGAATGCCACGACCTTGTTGGTGTTTTTCACTGGATCTTGAAGCGCTAGACCCCCCAAACTTCACACAAGTGTTTAATCGAGGACATCCCTACAAGAAAAAATGTGAAAAAAACACCACCCCAAAATTCCTATTGTTCTGACCCCGGGGCTTACGAAAAAGCAGGATTTTTTATGATTTTTGATTTGCAGACTTTGATGGTGTTTTACACTGGATCTTGAAGCGCTTCAGGACACCAAACTTCACCACAGGTGTTAATCGAGGCAATCCCACAGAAAATGTGGAAAAAAACACCACCCCAAAAATTTCTGTTTTTCTGACCCGGGGCTTACAAAAAAGCTGATATTTTATGATTTTGATTGCACGACTTTGATGGTGTTTTTCACCTGGAATCTTGAATCGATTAGACCCCCAAAATTCACACAGTGTTTAATCGAGGCAATCACTACAAGTAAATGTGGAAAAAACACCACCCCCAAAAATTTCCTTTTTACTGAACCCGGGGCCTACAAAAAAAGCTGATTTTGATGGGATTTTTTGATTGCCACTGAACTTTGATGGTGTTTTTCACTGGATTTGAAGCGCTAAGAGCCCCCAAACTTCACACAAAAGTGTTCATCGAGGAATCCCTACAAGAAAATGTGGAAGGAAAAAAAACCACCCCCCAAAAAATTTCAAAATTTTTTTCTGACCCAGGGGCTTACGGAAAAAGCTGATTTGTTATGATTTTTGATGCGACGACTTTGATGGTGTTTTTCACTGGATCTTGAGCGCCACTCACCCCCCCTATCTTATACCCCCATCCATTGTACTCCCCCTTTAGACAAACCCCAAAACTTCACACAGTGTTTAATCAGCAATCCTACAAGAAAAAGGAAAAAACACAAACCAAAAAATTCCATTGTTTCTGACCCGGGGGCTTACAAAAAAGCTGTTTTTTTTATGATTTTTATGCAGACTTTGATGGTTTTTTCACTGGAATGCTGAAGCGCTAGACCCCCCAACTTACAAAGTGGTTAATAGAGGCAATCTCTACAAGAAAAGTGGAAAAAAACAACCACCTCCAAAAAATTCCATGTTTCGAACCCCGGGGCTGACAAAAAGCAGATTTTTTAGATTTTTTGTGAGCACGACTTGATGGTGTTTTCATGATCTTGAAGCGCTACCTAGACCACCCAAACTTCACACAGTTGTTTACTCGAGGCCATCCCTACAGAAATGTGGAAAAACCACCACCCCCAACATCCTTTTTTCTGACCCCGGGGCTTCCGAAAAAGCTGATTTTTTTAGGCTTTTGATTGAACGCCTTTGATGGTGTTTTTCATTGGATCTGAAGCGCTAGACCCCCAAACTTCACACAGTGTTTAATCGAGGCAATCCCACAAGAAAATGTGCGAAAAACCAACACACATAAAAATTCCATTTTTCTGACCCGGGGGCTTACAAAAAATAGCAGATTTTTTATGTTGCTTTTTTTTATTTTGCACGACTTTGTGGTGTTTTTAACTGGATCTTGGAAGCGCTAGACCCCCCAAAACGCACACAGTTTAATCGAGGCCATGGCAATCCTTACAAGAAAATGTGGAAAAGGAAAAAAACACCACCCCAAAAACATTCCATTTTTTCTGCCCGGGGGCTTGCGAAGAAAAGAAGCAGATTTTTTATAGTTTTTGATTTTGCCACCACGACTTTGATGGCGTTTTCACTGATCTTGAGCGGCCAGACCCCCCAAAACTTCAACACAGTGTTTAATCGAGGCAAATCCTACAGAAAAAAAGTGGAAGAAAAACACCACCCCCAAAAATTCAATTTTTTTGACCCGGGGCTTACAAAAAAGCAGATTTGTTTGATTTTTTTATTGCACGACTTTGTTGGTGTTTTTCACTGATCTGAGCGCTAGACCCCCAAATTAACACAGTGTTTAATCGAGGCAATCCTTACCAGAAAATGTGGAAAAAACACCCAACCCATTTAAATTCCATTTTTTTGACCCAGGGCGTACGAAAACAAGATGTTTATGATTTTTGATTGCACGACTTGATGGTGTTTGTCATGGATCTTGAAGCGCCAGAACCCCAAACTTCCAAACAGTTTTGTTAATCGAGGCAATCCTACAAGAAAAGTGGCAAGAAAAACACCACCCCCAAAAATTCAATTTTTTCTGACCCAGGCTTACAAAAAGCCGAATTTTTATGATTTGTTGATTGCACGACTTTGTTGGTGTTTTTCACTGGATCTTGAAGCGTAGACCCCCCAAACTTCACACATGTTTAATCGAGGCAATCCCTACAAGAAAATGTGGAAAAAAACACCACCCCCAACAAAAAAAATGTCATTTTTTGACCCCAGGGCTACGAACAAAAAGATGATTTTTATTATTTGATTTGCACGACTTTGATGGTGTTTTTTTCACTGGTTCTTGAAGCGCTAGACCCAAAACTTCACAAGTGTTAATCGACGGCAATCCCTACAAGAAAATGTGGAAAAACCACCCACCACCACCCCCAAAAATTTCATTGTTGCTGACCCGGGGGGGCTTACAAAAAAGCAGAATTTTTATGATTTTTGATTGCACGACTTTGCTGGTTGTTTTTCACTGGATCCTTGAAGCGAGGACCCCCCCAAAACTTCACACAGTGTTTAATCGAGGCAATCCCTCAAGAAAATGTGGAAAAAACCACCACCCCCAAAATTTCATTTTTTTTTCTGACACCGGGGCCCTACCAAAAAGAGAGTCTTTATGATTTGGATTGCCAACGACTTTGATGGGTTTTCGCTGATCTTGAAGCGCTAGACCCCCCCAAACCTTCACACAGGTTTAATCGAGGCAATCCCTCAAGAAAGAAAAGTGGAAAAAAAAACACCACCCAAAAAATTCCATTTTTCTGAACCCGGGCGGGCTTGCAAGAAAGCAGATTTTTTATGATTTTTGAGTGCACGAGACTTTGATGGGTGTTTTTCACTGGATCCTTGAAGAGCTAGACCCCCAAACTTCAACAGTGTTGTTAATCGAGGGCCACTCCCGACAAGAAAAATGTGGAAAAAAGCCACACCCCCAAAAATTTTCATTTTTTCTGACCCCGGGGCTTTGCGAAGAAGAAGATTGTTTATGAATTTTGATTTTGCACGACTTTGATGGTGTTTTCACTGGATCTTGAAGCGCTTAGACCCCCCAAAACTTCACACAGTGTCTTACTGAGGCAATCCCTACAATGAAAATGTGGAAAACACCACCCCAAAAAATTCCATTTTTCTGACCCAGGGGCTTGCGAAAGGAGCAAGATTTTTTATGATTTTGAATTGCACGACTTGATGGTGTTTTTCACGGATCTTGAAGCGCTAGACCCCCCAAACTTCACACAGTGTTTAATCGAGGCAATCCCTACAAGACAAGTGGAAAAAACAACCACCCACAAAATTCCATTTTTTCTGACCCCGGGGCTTGCGAAAAGAAGAGATTTTTTATGATTTTTTGATTGCACGAATTTGATGGTGTTTTTCACTGGATTTGAAGCGCTTTCGACCCCCCCAAACTTCACACAGTGTTTAATCGAGGCAATCCATACAGACAATGTGGAGGAAAAACACCACCCCAAAAAAAAATTCCATTTTTTTGACCCCGGGGCTTGCGAAAAGAAGACAGATTTTTATGATTTTGATGCACGACTTTGATGGTGTTTTTCACTGGATCTTGAAGGCACAGACACCCCAAACTTAACACAGTGTTTAATCGAGGCATCCCTACAAGAAAAAAGTGGATGGAAAAAACACCACCCCAAAAATTCAAATTTTTTCTACCCGGGGCTTACAAAAAAAGCAGGATTTGTTTTGGATTTTTTTATTGAACAGACTTTGTTGGTGTTTTCACTGGATTCTTGAAGCGCTAGACCCCCCAACTTCATTCACCCGTGTTTATCGAGGAATCCCTACAAGAAATGTGGGGAAAAACACACCCCAAAAAATTCCATTTTTTTGACCCCGGCTGCGAGTAGCAGAGATTTTTTATGATTTTGATTGCACGATTTGAGGTTGTTTTTCACTGGATCTTGAAGCTTCTAGACCCCCAAACTTCACACAGTGTTAATCGAGGCAATCCCTACAAGAAAGAAAATGTTGGAAAAAAAACACCCCCACAAAAATTCAATTTTTTCTGACCCAAGGGGCTTGCGAAAAGAAGCAGATTTTTATATTTTGTTGCACCTTTGATGGTTGTTTTTTCACGGCTCTTGAAGCGCTAGGACCTCCAAACTGTCAACACAGTGTTTAATCGAGGGCAATCACTAACAAAAAATGGTGGAAAAAACACCACCCAAAAAATCCATTTTTTCTGACCCCGGGGCTTGCGAGACGAAGATTTTTTGATTTTTGATTTTGCACCGACTTGATGGTGTTTTTCACGGATCTTGAAGCGGCAGACCCCCAAAACTTCACACAGTGTTTAATCGAGCAATCCCTACAAGAAAAAGTGGAAAAAAACACACCCCCAAAAATTCCATTTTTTCTGACCCCGGGGCTTACAAAAAAAGCAGATTTGTTATGATTTTTTATTGCACGACTGGTTGGTGTTGTTCACTGGATCTTGAACGCTAGACCCCCCAAACTTCACACAGTGTTTAATCGAGGCAATCCCTACCAAGAAAAAGTGTGGACAAAACCACCAACCCATAAATTCCATTTTTTCCCCCGGGGCTTACGAAAAAGAAGATTTTTTATGATTTTTGATTGAACGACTTTGATGGTTTTTTACGGATCTTGAAGTGCCAGACCCCCCCAAAACTTCACAACAGTGTTAATCGAGGGCAATCCCTACAAGAAAAAGGGAAGAAACACCACCCCCAAAAAATTCAATGTTTCTGACCCCAGGGCTTACAAAAAAAGCCGATTTTATGATGTTGTTTATTGCACGACTTCTGTTGGTTGGTTTTCACTGGCATTGAAGCGTTAGACCCCCAAAACTTCACACGTGTTTAATAGAGGCAATCCTACAAGAAAATGTGGAAAAAACACCACCCCATAAAGATTCTATTTTTTCTGACCCCGACTGGGCTTCGAAAAAAGCTTGATTTTTTTTGATTTTTGATTGCACGACTTTGATGGAGTTTGTTTCATGGATCTTGAAGCGAGACCCCCCAACTTCACACAGTGTTTAATCGAGGCAATCCCTACAAGAGAAAATGTGGAAAAAAACACCACCCCAAAAAATTCCATTTTTTTGACCCAGGGGGCTTACGAGAGAAAAGGCAGATTTTTAGATTTTTGATTGTTGCCACACGACTTCTGATGTGTTGTTCACTGGATTTGGAAGCGCTAGACCCCCCAAACTTCCCACAGTGTTAATCGACACGGCAATCCCTACAAGAAAATGTGGAATGGAAAAAAAAAAACACCACCCCCAAAAATTCATTTTTTCTGACCGAGGCTTACGAAAAAAGCAGATTTTTTATGTTTTTGAAGTGAACGACTTTGATGGTGTTTTCACTGGATATTGAAGCCAGACCCCCAAAGTCACACAGTGTTTAATCGAGGCAATGACCCTAAAGAAACGTGGAAAAAACACCCCCCCAAAAATTTCATTTTTTCTGACCCGGGGTCCTACCAAAAAGCAGATTTTTGTATGATTTTTGATTTTGCCACGAACTTTGATGGTGTTTTTAGCTGGCATCTTGAAGAACGGCTAGACCCCCCAAACTTAACACAGTGTTAATCGAGGCAACCCCTACAGAAAATGTGGGAAAAACACCACCCAAAATTTCAATTTTTTTTTCTGACACCCGGGATTATGAAATGCAGATTTTTCTATGATTTTTGATTGCACGGATTTGATGGTGTTTTTTCACTGGATCTGAAGCGCTTAGCACCCCAAACTTCACACAGTGTTTATCGAGGCAATCCCTACAAGAAAATGTGGAGAAAAAAACACCACCCCCAAAAATTTCATTTTTTTGACCCCGGGGCTTTACCCAAAAAAGCAGTTTTTATGATTTTGATGCTAAGACTTTGATGGTGTTTTTCACTGGATCTTGAAGCGCTAGGACCCCCCAAACTCTCACACAGTGTTTATCGAGGCAATCCCTACAAGAAAAATGTGGACAAAAACACCACCCCAAAAACTTCCTATTTTTTTTCTGACCGGGGGCTTGCGAACAAAAAGAAGCAGATTTTTTATGATTTTTTTGATTTGCACGAATTTGATGGTGTTTGTCACTTAGATCTTGACGCGCTAGACCCCCAAACTCACACAGTGTTTAAGCGAGGCAATTCCCTACAAGAAAATGTGGAGGAAAAACACCACCCCCAAAAATTTCATTTTTCGACCCCGGGGCTTACAAAAAAGCAGATTTTTTATGATTTTGACTGCACCGGACTTTGATGGTGTTTTTCATGGATCTTGAAGCGCTAGACCCCCAAAACTTCACACCAGTGTTTAATCGAGGCAATCCCTACAGAAAATGTGGACCAAAACACCACACAAAAAAATTCCATTTTTTTTGACCCCGGGGCTTGCGACGAAGCAGAGAAGCGATTTTTTTTATGATTGTGATTGCACGGACGTGATGGTGTTTTCACTGGTTCTTGAACGCTAGACCCCCCAAATTCACACAGTGTTTAATCGGGCAATCCCTACAAGGAAGAAAGTGGAAAAAAACACCACCCCAAAAATTTAATTTTTTCTGACCCCGGGGCCTACCAAAAAGCAAGATTTTTTATGATTTTTGATTGCACCGCCTTTGATGGTTGTTTTTCGCTGGATCTTGAAGCGCTAGACCCCCCAAACTTCCACACAGTGTTAATCGAGGGCAATACCTTACAGAAAATGTGGTAAAAACACTACCCCAAAAATTCACTTTTTCGACCCCGGGGCTTTGGTGCATTGGGGCTTATGAAATTGCAGGATTTTTATGATTTTTGATGCACGACTTTGAGGTGTTTTTCCTGGCTCTTGAGCGCTAGACCCCAAAACTTCCACAACAGTGTTTAATCGAGGCAATCCCTACAAGAAAAGTGGAAAAAAAACACCACCTCCAAAAATTCCATTTTTTCTGACCCCGGGGCTTACCAAAAAGCAGAATTTTTATGATTTTGATTGCACGACCTTTGATGGTGTTTTTCACGGATCTTGAAGCGCTAGACCCCCCCAAAATTCACAACAGTGTTTTAATCGAGGCAATCTCTACAAGAAAAAGTGGAACAAAAAAACACCCACCTCCAAAATTCATTTTTTCTGACCCCGGGGGCTTACAAAAAAGCAGATCTTTTATGATTTTTGATTGCACGAATTTGATGGGTTTTCGCTGGATCTTGAAGACGCTAGACCCACAAACGTTCACAAAGTGTTAATCGAGGCAATACCTACAAGAACTGTGGAAAACAAATACACCAACCAAAAAATTCCTTTTTTTCTGGGACCACAGGGGCTTGCAGAAGAAGAAGATTTTTGATGATTTTTGATGCAGACTTGATGGTGTTTTTCCCTAGATCTTGAAGCGCGAGACCCCCCAAACTTCAACAGTGTTTAATCGAGGCAATCCCTACAAGAAAATGTGGAGAAAACACCACCCCCAAAATTCAATTTTTTCTGACCCCGGGGGCTGCGAAAGAGAAGAAAGCAACATTTTTTATGATTTTGATTGCAACGACTTGATGGTGTTGTCACTGGATCTTGAGCGCCAGACCCCCAAAGTCCACACCACAGTGAGATATCGAGGCATCCCTACAAGAAAATAGTGGAAAAAAAACACACCCCCAAAAATTTCTTTTGTCTGACCCCGGGGCTTACAAAAAAAGCAGATTTAGTAGGATTTTTGGTTGAACTGACTTTGATGGGGTTTTCACTGGAATCTTGAGCCGATAGACCCCCAAACTTCCACACAGTGTTTAATGAGGCAATCCCTACAAGGAAAATGTGGAAAAAAAACACACCCAAAAAATTCCATTTTTTCTGACCCCGGGGGCGTTTGCGAAAAGAAGCAGATTTTATGATTTTTGATTGCCACGACTTTGATGGTGTTTTCACTGGGTCTTGAAGCGCTAGACCACCCAAATTCACACAGGGTTTAATCGAGGGCAATCCTACCAAGAAAATATGTGGAAACACCACATACCACCACCCCCCAAAAATTTCATTTTTTTGACCCGGGGCTTACAAAAAAGCAGATGTGTTATGATTTTTTTATTGCACGACTTTGTTGGTGTTTTCATGGATTCGTGAAAGCGCTAGACCCCCCAAAACTGCACACAGTGGTTTTAAATCGAGGGCAATCCTACAAGAAAATGGGGAAAAAGGAAAAAAAACACACCCCATAAAATTCTATTTTTTCTGACCCGGGGCTTACGAAAAGTGATTTGTTATGATTTTTGCTTGCACGGACTTGATGGAGTTTTTTCACTGGATCTTGAAGCGCTAGACCCCCCCAACCAAACTTCACAACAGTGTTTAATCGAGGCAATCCCTACAGAAATGTGGAAAAGAACAACACCCACCCCAAAAAACTTCCATTTTTTCTGACCACGGGGGCTTCGAGAAAAGCAGAGATGTTTTATGTTTTTGATTGCCACGACTTCTTGATGGTGTCTTTTACGAGATCTTGAAGCGCTGACCCCCAAACTTTCACCAGTGTATTTAATCGAGGCCAAGCCCTCCAAGAAAATGTGGAAAAAACACAACCCCCAAAATTTCATTTTTTCTGACCAAGGCTTACGACAAAGCAGATTTTTGTATGATTTTTGATGGCAACGGGACTTTGATGGTGTTTTCACCTGGATCTGGACCGATAGACCCCCCAAACTTCACACGTGTTTATCGAGGCAATCCCTACAAAAAAGAAAACGTGGAAAAAAACCACACCCCCAAAAATTCATTTGGTTCTGCCCCCGGGGGCCTCACCAAAAAAGCGATTTTTTATGATTTGATTGCACGACTTTGATGGTGTTTTTCGAGATATTTGAACGCTTAGACCCCCCAACTTCACAGTGTTTAATCGAGGACAATCCTAACCAAGAAAATGTCGGAAAAAAACACCACCCCAAAATTTCAATTTTTCTGAACCCGGGGCTTATGTAAATGCAGATTTTTTATGATTTTTGATTTTTATTGCACGACTTGTGGTGTTTTTTCAATTGGATCTGAAAGCGCTAGGACCCCCCCAACCCTCCAAATTCAAACAGTGTTTAAATCGAGGCAATCCCTACAAGAGAAAGTGGAGAAAAAACACCCTCCAAAAATTCCATTTTTTCTGACAACACGGGGCTTACAAAAAAGCAGATTTTTTTTGATTTTTGATTTTGCACGACTTTGCTTTGATTGGTGTTTTCACTGGATTCTTGACGCGCTTAGACCCCCAAACTTCACACAGTTTGTTTAATCGAGGCCAATTCTACAAGAAAAGTGGAAAAAAAACACCACCTCCAAAAATTCCAATGTTTTTCTGACCCGGGGTTACAAAAAGTCCGTATTTTTATGATTTTGTTTGCACGACTTTGATGGTGTTTTTCGCGGGATCTTGAAGCGCTAGACCCCCCAAACTCACATCAGTGTGTAAATCGAGGCAATCCCTACAAGAAAATGTGGAAAAAAACAACACCCCATAAAAATTCATTTGTTTTTATGACCCCGGGGGCTTGCGAAAGAAAGAAGCAGATTTTTTATGATTTTGATTGCTCGACTTTGATGGGTTTTTCACTAGATCTTGAAGCGCTAGACCCCCAAAACTTCACACAGTGTTTAATCGAGGCAATATCCCAGAAAAAGGGAAATGTGGAAAAAACACACCCCAAAAATTTCATTTTTCTGACCCGGGCTTACAAAAAAAGCAGATTTTTTATGAGTTTGATTGCCCACGACTTTGATGGTGTTTTTACTGGATTTGAAGCGCTAGGGACCCCCCAAAATTCACACAGTGTTTAATCGAGGCAATCCCTACCCCCCCCCAAGAAAAGTGGAGAAAAACACCACCCCCCAAAAATTAAATTTTTTTGACCCCCGGGGCTGCGAAGAAGAGATGTTTTTGATTTTTGATTTTTTGCACGACTTTGATGGTGGTTTTTCACTGGATCTTGAAGCGCTAGACCCCCCAAAATTCACACAGTGTTTACTCGAGCAAGCCCTACCCAGGAAAAATGTGGAAAAACCAAACAAACCCTACAATTCCAGTTTTTTTGACCACGGGGCTTACGAAAAAAAAGAATATTTTTATGACGTTTGATTGCAACGATTTGAATGGTGTTTTTCATGGTTCTTGAAAGCGGTAGACCCCCCAAAACTTCCACAGTTGTTTAATCGAGGCAATCCCTAAGAAAAAAGTGCCAAAACACCACCCCCAAAAATTCAATTTTTTCTGACCAAGGGGCTTACAAGAAAAAGCAGATTTGTTTATGATTTTTTATTGCAGAACTTTGTTGGTGTTTCTCACTGGATCTTGAAGCGCCTAGACCCCCCCCAAACTTCACACCCGGGTTTATCGAGGCAATCCTCCAAGAAAATGTGAAAAAAACACAACCCATAAACTTCCATTTTTGTTCCCCCGAGGGCGTACGGAAAAAGACGATTTTTTTTGGTTTTGATTGCACGCCTTTGATGGTGTTTTTTCATGGATCTTGACACGTGCCAGACCCCTCCAACTTCACACAGTGTTTATCGAGGCAATCCCTACAAGCAAATGTGGAAAAAAACACCACCCCATAAAATTCATTTTTTCTGACCAGGGGGGGGCTTACGAAAAAGCTGATGTTTTTATGATTTGTGTTGCACACTTTGATGGAGTTTTTCACTGGATTTGAAGCGCTTAGACCCCCCCAAAACTTCACACAGTGTTTAATCGAGGCAATCCTACAAGAAAAGTGGAACAAAACACCACCCAAAAAATGCCATTTTTTCGGACCCCGGGGCTACGAAGGGGAAAAGCAGATTTTTATGATTTTGATTGCACGACTTTGATGGTGTTTTTCAGGATTTGAAGCGCTCTAGACCCCCCAACACTTCAACAGTGTTTAATCGAGGCAATCCCTACAAGAAAATGTCGAAAAAACACCAACCCCCAACAATTTCTTTTTTGACCGATGGCTTACGAAAAAGCAGATTTTTTATTGATTTTTGGATTGCCAGACTTTGATGGTGTTTGCACTGGATCTGAAGCGCTGACCCCCACAACTTACACAGGTTTAATCAAGGCAATCCCGACAAGAAAACGTGGAAAAAAAACACCACCCTAAAAAATTTCTTTTTTATGACCCGGGGCCTCCCAAAAGCAGATTTTTTAGATTTTTGATTGCACGAATTTTGATGGTGTTTTTTCGATGATCTTGAAGGCTAGACCCCCCAACTGCACACAGTGTTTAATCGAGGCACAATCCCTACAAGAAAATGTGGTTAAAAACACAACCCCAAAAATTTCAATCTTTTCTGACCCGGGGTGGCTTATGAAAATGCCGATTTTTTTAGGATTTTTGCCTGACGACCTTTGATGGTGTTTTTTCACTGGATATGAAGCGCTAGACCCCCCCAACTTCCACAGTGTTTAATCGAAGGCAATCCCTAAGAAAGAGTGGATTGGAAAGGAAAAAACACCAACCTCAAAAAATTCATTTTTTTCTGACCCCGGGGATTACAAAAACAGACCGATTTTTTATGATTTTGATTGCACGACGTTGATGTGTTTTTCACTGGATCTTGAAGCCTAGACCCCCCACCCAACTTCAACAGTGTAAATCGAGGCAATCTCTACAAGAAAAGTGGAAAAAAAACACCACCTCCAAAAATTCCTTTTTTCGACCCCCGCGGGCTTACAAACAAAGCAGATTTTTATGATTTTGATTGCCGACTTTTTCTTTGATGGTGTTTTTTCGTGGATCTGGAGCGATAGGGACCCCCCAAACCTTCACACAGTGTTTAATCGAGGCAATCCACCCTAAAAATGTGGAAAAAAAAAAACAAACCCCAAAAAATTCCTTTTTTTTCGACCACGGGGCTTGCGAAGAAGAAGAGATTTTTTATAGATTTTTGATTGTTGCACGATTTGATGGTTTTGTTTTTCACTCGATCTTGAAGAGCGTAGCCCACCAAACTTCACACAGTGTTTACTGAGGCATCCCTAAAGAAAATGTGGAGATGGAGAACAAACCACCCCCAAAAAAATTTCATTTTTATGACCCCGGTGGCTTACAAAAAAGCAGATTTTTATGATTTTTGTTGCACGACTTTGATGGGTTTTTCATGATCTGAAGCGCTAGACCCCCCAATTAACACCAGGTTTAATCGAGCAATCCCTACAG
>CM070041.1:7817128-7832690 GCA_036250615.1 Ptychadena robeensis
CCCCCCCCCCCCCCCCCCCAATCTGATCTTTAAATTGCCTGTTCTCCCACCTATGGCCAGTCTGTGCTTCCTCTGTCAGGAGGGAACCTTCACCTATGCCTCTTTTGGGGCACCTTGCTGTCAGGTCCTGGAAGGGACTCTTTGGGCTTACAGTTTCCTGCAGCCAGTGGTGAGCAGTGTTCCCTTCTGTACCGTCATGGTGAGAGCGTAGGCTCCCTGTCCAGCCCTCCTCAGTGTGGGGCTGCACTAGGCTTTAGTGCTTCCTGGTGGACCTTGCACATCTTTCCCCCTACACATGTATAATACAAACCCATGTGTGCTTTAATACCACCAATGTAGGTTTCCCACCTGATGCATTCACTGGGGGATTCATATTGATGTCTACTTATTATCTGAGGCATTGGACATGTAGCTTCTAGGACAAAGCTCCATATAACAATTTCTGTAGAAATCTAATGGAGCCCGTCGGGCATTCATTTGTTCTGAGTATATGCCATATGAGCAATGAAGTTCTTGACTAAGGATGTACTGTTGCCCATTCTGACCCAACAAATCTGTACTTGTAGGTGTTCTGGGGGCTATGAAAATTGAAGCTGGCAATGCTTGTATACTCCAGGTAAGTTGAAGTAACAGTTCTAAATGAGCTTTGAGCCTCTGGCATTCATGATGACCTTACCGCCCCAGTCTGATGTCTGGTGACTGAGTGGTTTGTTCTGAGCTCTTTCTGCGCTAGAAACTGAATATATTTCAAATGGTTCTAAATGTATTTTTTTGTCTTCCACAGATAATGTCCAGCATGGCTTTATGGGTATTGGATTATGGTCCTTTACACCCACCTGACAGCCTGCATACGCATCTCTGATCGCCTCCACATACGTAATGGCACATGCCAGTGCTGCCCCCTCTCCACTTCTGTTCACCGCAACAATCCCTCAATCTCTGGCCTGCAAGTCCGCAAAGCGCCTACAAACTCGCTCTTTGTGGATGACCTGCTCTGCTATGTGACCCTTCCCACTTATCGCACTCCCTTTGATCCTCTGGGAGTTTTCTCAGTTTGGTAACCTCAGCAACTTTTCAGGTAAATTACTCAAAATCTGAAATCCTAAACATATCTATGTCTACACCCGCCTTTACAGCCTTGGTGTCTAACTTCCCTTTTTTTCCCACCTGCCATCGCTCTTTGCAGTACCTTGGCTTAAAGCTTGCTGTGGACCCTGCTGACCTGTTCCTAACAAACTATGACCCTATTTTGCGATCCCTCACGAACCTGCAATAAAAACATTCTCCTGGTTTGCCCATAAAAAGTCCAGAAGGTGATCTTGGAGGATTTTCTCAGCATGGAGCGAAGATCTTTTTGTTGTGTCCAGTTTTTTCCTCGTACTCCTTTCTACGACATTACCTTTTGGGGCAAAGCAGGTTTGCAAACTTGTATGTTGCAGAGGGTGGATGAGTGGGGAGGGAGAGGGCAAGAAAAGGGAGGTATGAATGAGTTGGTGGGGGAAGGATGTGGAGATCGAGATCTGTAAGGGAAGAGAGAGTGTGAGGACGTTTTTGGATGAGGAGGAATGTTTTGATGCAGGTGAAAGAGCAGGCTGAGACGTGTATGAGATTTTTCTTTAAGAAAGTGTATGGTGGTAAGACTGAGTTGCTGAGTGTGTTGGATGAGAATAGAGTGGAGGTAAGAGATGTGGTAAAGCAGTTTTATGAGAGTTTGTTCACGGCGAGGGTGAGGGATGGTCTAGAGCGTGAGGTGTTGGAGCAGGTGGAGTTTGTGTTGGGACATGAGGATGGTGAGTTTCTGTGTGAGGATGTGGAGATGAGTGAGGTGGAGGTGTGTATGAGGAGCTTAAAGATGTAGAAGACGCTGGGGAGCGATTGGTTCCCGGTGGAGTTTTATGTGACACTTTGGGATGTTGTGGGTGAATGGGTGTGGAAGGTGCTGGGAAGAAGGTACATGTCTGATTCTATGAAAAAGGGGCTGATTGCTTTGTTGAGAAAGGATCTGTGTAACTGGAGACCGATTGACCGATTTGTTGATTGACGTGTTTTGTGCGGTGAATGGTTTTGCGGTAAACATGAGGAAGAGTGAGTGTTTTTTGGCGATTGGCAAGACACTGATGTGTGGGGATGGAAGGTATGTACTGGCAGCGTGACGTTTGGGAATGATCTGTATAGAAGAGAGAGGTGGGAGGAGTTGTATGGGCGAGTGAGCCCGAAGTGTGGGTTTTGGTTGTTGCATAGTTTGTCGCTGGAGGGAAAGATTGTGATTGTGAAGTCTGGTGTTGCCTATGTTGTATTTGTATGCAGTGTTCCCAGCACCTGACCGAATGTTGCGGAAGATTGTGCGTGTGTGTTTGACGCTTTGTGTTCATCACGTATGGAGAAGCTGAGGAGAGTGTGATTGTGGTGAAAGGGAAGCTGAATGGTGGGAAGGGCATGGTAACACACACAAAACCTCTCCACCTTTAAGTTGTGTGAGTTGAGTTTGGCCAGGCTGTTGTGTTTCACTGTGACGTGGTTTCATGTCAGGATTGAGAGGTATTTGGAGGTTTGATTTGGGTTATGTGTGGTGTGGTGTGACAGTAAGAATGTGGCAAAGGTGATGGATGCTAGGGAGGAGATGGTGGGGATTGGTGGTTTGATAGTTGGGCAGTGTAAGAAGGCGTTGAACGTGTGTTGTAAGGAGTTGGTGAATCGTCAGGCGGATGTGGCGTGGATGTTGCATGGGTGTTTGCCGACGTGTGAGTTCCAGAGGAGGAGTGGTGTGGTGCAGAGTGAGGTATGTCCCAGAGATGGGTTGTGTAGAGGTGTGGCGCATGTGTTTTGGACGTGTGGGTATGCTAGAGAGGTGAGGAGGATGATGAGTTTGATTTCGGGTCTGTCTGGAGTGGCGAACGTAATGTACGAAGACATGATGTATGGATTGGTGAATCTGGAGCGTGATCGGAGGAGAGTGTTGGTTTGCAGTGAATTGCGTGAAGGAGAGTCTGTGGGATGTGAGGAACAGCTTGGTGTTCTGGAGAGAATGTTTGGATGTGAGGAAGTGTGGAGGAGGGGGATACAGTTTGGTGTTTGTCTAGGTGGAGGGAGTGGGTGGTATGATTTTGTAATATTGTGATTTGATATGCTGATTTATTAGGGGATGCTGTATATTGGGTTTGTGGGGAAGGGGTGTACAGTCTATGATGCCTTTTTCTTATATTATGTGTGTATTCATGTTTTATCTCTTGTAGATGTTGATGGGTGGAGAGATAGCACAGCACTTCCTTTGTTTATTCATAGGGATAGGTATTGAGGGATGTTTTTGCTTGGTTCAATGTGGGTGAGGGTTTTTGTTGTCTTTGCCTTTTAAATAAAGCTGTGGTTTGGGGGATTGTTCTTACATGTTCCTTTGCCTTTCCAATAAAGCTGTTGTATGGCAATGGGTTTTCCCCATTGTAAATATATGTTGTGTAAATAAAGCTGTTGTGTATGGTTTTGGGAGGGGGTTTTTGTGGGTGTTTTGTTATTTATGCTGTGTGTGTGCGCGTGGTGGGGGTTCCTGGTGGGGGGGGGGTGTCTCAGAACATCTGGACCCACTGCAGCCTTAGGGCTTGTTTCCACTGATGCGGATTGCTGCGGTTGTATCTGCGCGGTTGCTGCGGCTCCCGCCCGCACCCCAAGCTGTTTGTCATGCGGATGCACGCAGACGTCCGTGCGGTCGGATGCAGACTCTGGGCAGCCCCCATGTTAAGGGATGCGGTTACTGCACGAAAACGCTATAGCGAGCGCTCAGCACTGCATCCGCACTCAGCCGCACCAGTGGAGCCTGGCTAATGCTTTGCCTATGGATGCGGTCGGAGGGGCGTCAGCCGTGCGGATATAACTGCAGCAAACAAGCATTTATAAGACCAGACGCCGACCGAAACCTCCCATTTTGTATATATTTCTGTACATGTAGTTCCTTATGTCGCCGGTGTGCATTGTTTTGAGTTCTTTTGTTTTGTTGATTTTATCTGTGTTTTTAAATAAAAGAATAAAACATTTAAAATTATAAATGCAAAAAACAAATGGTAAAATAAGTTGAGTATGTGATTAAAGTGGTAATTTAAAAACTGAATAAATGAAGTTTTGATCAAGGAATATTCCTCTACTATGCTTCTTATGTAATTCTTAAGGAAAGGTTCATCTGTGGCAAAAAAAAAGGTCATTCCGTAATACAACATGGTAAATAATTCTAGGAAACATGCAAATAATATTAATCTCCCATAATCCTTAGAGAAGTGAAAGCTGCAGAGAATTGACATTTTCACCATGAGTTGAGTTCTATTAAAAACCATAGGTTAAACTTTGCGATTCAGATGGGCACTGGACGTTGTCCATCCGCCATGTTGACAGATGAGTAAAAATGAGTTACTTGATAATTAGGTGTGAATGAAATACTATATTCCCGTATTGACTAGTGCTTTAAAAGTTGTCCATTGTAGAAATTCATGAAGAATCACGACGATGATGCGGAAGATTGCAGATGTAGAAGAATCCTGATAATTCTGATGATAACCCTGCTACTAAGATGCTAAACAATCATGATGACACAGAATTATGATGATGCAGAAGATTCATGTTGTTTAAGAATCATGGTGCTGATATTGAAGAATCTTGATGTTGGAAACAATGCTCATGCTGAAGAAGAAAAATAATGATACACAAAATTCTTTGTGCTGAAGAAAAATCCTGATACAGTGGAATCATAAAGATGATATTGAATCATGATGATGATGCCGAAGATTCTTAATGTTGAAGAATCATATTTATGATGTTGACCCTGCTAGCAAGATGCTGAAGAATCATAATGATCACACAGAATCATGATGATGATGCTGAAGAACAATGCTAATGATGCAGAACAATGCTTATGCTGAAGAATAAGAATAATGATGATACAGAAGATTCTTGATGCTGAAGAACAATCCTGATGCAGAGGAATTATAAAGATGATCTTGAATCATGATGGTGATGCTGAAGAACAATCCTGATGCGGGAAAATCATAAAGATGACACTGAATCATAATGATGATGAGGAATCTTGAATGCTAAAGAATAACCGTCCTGCAGAAGATTCATAAAGATTATACAGAATCATGATGATGATTCTGAAGTATTTTGATGCTAAAAAACAGTGCTGATGGATCATAATGAAGAATCAAAAGGATGATGCCAAAGATTCCTGATGTTGAAGAATCATGATAATTATGATGTTGACCCTGCTAGCAAGATGCTGAAGAATCATAATGATGATACAGAATCATGATGATGCTTAAGAATCTTGATGCTGAACAACAGTGCTGATGCTGAAGGATCATAATTATAATGAAGAATCACGACAATGATGCTAAAGACTTCTGATGTTGAAGAATCATGATAATCATGATGATTATGATGCTGAAAAAAACAATAAAGGAAAATGTTAAAGATGCTGAAGAATGATAATGATACAGAATCATGATGCTGAAGAACAATGCCGATGATGCAGAAGACTCTTGATGTTGAAGAGTCATAATAATCATAATGTTACCCTGGTAACAAGATGCTGAAGAATCATAATGTTGACACAGAATCATGATGATGATGCTGAAAAACAATGCTAATGATGCAGAAGATTCATGTTCTTTAAGAATCATGATGATGATATTGAAGAATCGTGATGTTGCAGATGCTTGCGTGATGCTAAAGAACAATTCTGATGCTTAAGAATCATAAAGATGACACTGAATCATAATGATGATGAGGAATCTTGATGCTATAGAATAATCATGCTGCAGAAGATTCATAAAGATTATACAGAATCATGATGATGAAGAATCTTGATGCTGACCATAATGCTAATGATGAAGAATCAGAAAGATGATACAGAATCATGATGATGATCCTGAAGAATCGTGATGCTGCAGAACAATGCTTATGCTGAAGAATAATAATGATGATACAGAAGATTCTTGATGCTGAAGAACAATCCTGATGCTGAGGAATCATGATGATGATGCTAAAGGACAATTCTGATGCTGAAGAATCATAAAGATGACACTGAATCATAATGATGATGAGGAATCTTGATGCTAAAGAATAATCTGATGCTAAAGAAGAACAGTGCTGATGCTGAAGGATCATCATTATAATGAAGAATCACGACAATGATATTAAAGACTGATAATAATGATGATAGTGCTGAACAACAATGCTGATGCTGAAGAATCATAATGATACAGAATCATGATGCTGAAGAACAATGCTAATGAAGACTCTTGATGTTTAAGAATCATGATGATAATGATGCTGGAGAACAATGCTTATTCTGAAGAATAATAATAATGATACAGAAGATTCTTGATGCTGAAGAACAATCTTGATGCAGAGGAATCATAAATATGATATTGAATCATAATTATGATGCTGAAGAACAATGCAAATGCAAAAATATCATGATGATACAGAATCATGATGATCCTGAAGCATCTTGATGCTGAAGAACAATGCTGATGGATCATAATAATAAAGAATCACGATGATGATGCCCAAGATTTCTGATGTTGAGAAATCATGATAATTATGATGCTGACCCTGATAGCAAGATGCTGAAGAATCATAATGATGATACAGAATCATGATGATGCTTAGGAACCTTGATGCTGAAGGACAGTGCTGATGCTGAAGGATCATAATAATAATGAAGAACCATGACAATGATGCCAAAGAAGAACAATGCTAATGCTGCAGAAGATTCAAGTTGCTTAAAATGGACCTACCACCAGAAATCTATGTTTTCATGAATGGCACTGGAAGTGCCAATAATAGGGAGGAATGCAGTAAAAAAAACTCAAACACTTACCTGTAATGACCATTTTAACAAGATTACCAGACAGCTCCCCTCACTTCCTGGTTCGCTGAAGGCAGTACATGAAACTGGGGGTGCAATATCGCGGGTGGCCACTGGGAGGCGTTCAGTGATCTTCTTTGGGAATTTTGAAAGCAGATCACGGCTTCCTGTGACGTGCTGCCTATTTCTGCCTAAAATGAACCAGGAAGTGAGGAGAGCTGCCAAATTATCTTCTTAAATTGCTCATTACAGGTAAGTTTTTGGGTTTCTTCACTGCATTCCTCTCTATTATTGGCACTTCTAGTGCCATTCATGAAAACATAGATTCCTGGTGGTAGGTCCGCTTTAAGGATCATGATGATGATATTGAAGAATGTTGATGCCTAAGAACAATCCTGATGCAGAGGAATAATAAATATGATACTGAATCATGATGATGATGCTGACGAACAATCCTGATGCTGAAGAATCATAAAGATGATACTGAATGATGAGGATGAAGAATCTTGATGCTGACGAACAATGCAAATGCTAAAGAACCATAATTTTGAAAATGAAAAATCTTGATGCTGAAGAACAATGCAAATGCTGAAAAATCATAATGATAATACAGAATCATGATGCTGAAGAACAGTGCTGATGCTGAAGGATCATAATAATGAAGAATCACAACGATGATTCCCAAGATCGCTAATATTAAAGAATCATGATAATAACCCTGCTAGCAAGATGCTGAAGAATCAAAATGATGACACAGAATCATGATGATGATACTGAAGAACAATGCTGAAGAACTATCTTCCCCCTCCCAAAAAAAGACATATGACTTTAGATTGGGAACTCCTTTAACATCATAATTTGGATTATCAAATGTTTTCGACTAGCTGGCTTTGTGAGCTGAACATGCCACATACCAATGTTTACCAATGGGTGTGTCATGTGTTTCTGGTGCGTCTGCAGGCGATTCTAGGGCGTGGCCCTAGAAAATAGACGTGACTTACAGTGTTTTTCCAGAGACACACTGCAACCCACATCTGACGCGGTTCCGGCACTGTTTTTAGTGAAAAAAATGTTTCCATGGCATCTAGGGCTCCGTCCAGGGCACCTCCCTAGCAGTCGTTAAGAACCCAGTTCGTCCAAAGACAGAGACTGGATCGCATGACCACTTTAAATCCCCAGAAAGCTGCAGCAATTCTTTATATCGGCGCAGCATTTTCCAGTTTCTGATCACGTCACGGTGACATAAAAGGGGCAGGGGGGGCCACGCCATAGACCTACATGTTGACGCCATTTTTTTTAACAGCGGGGCAAGGGCAGATTGCTAGGGGGAGTATGCATATTGACTTGACTGGGCAACAACGGAGCCCATATATATAGCCTATACTACCTCCATTGCCCTCCCCGTCAAGGAATGCGCTTAACGCAGGGGGGGGGGGGTCGAAGGAGCCCTAGACACCGTGAAAACATGGCCCCAAAAAAATTTTTGCATGTGTTTTCTAGCAGCATTAGTGGATACAAAGCCTAAGGCTAAATCTACACTACATTTTATGGCAGAAAAAAAGAGTAGTGCAGCCGCCCCCTGTATACCTCTATGGGAAATTACCTGCCAGTCTATACTGGCAAGTCATGACCCGCGTCAGGGGGCAGTGTGGCACATGCATTGCAGTGATATTACTAGTGATGGACGAACATTCGCGAACAGGCAAATCGAACTTCTGCAAATACCCGCTGCGAACATGCGAGCGGCGAACCTCCATTGACTTTAATGGAGGGCGAACTTCTCAAACCTTCAGGTCATATTTGTAGCCAAAATACAATAAAAAAGTCAAAAGGTTGCAACCACCTGGACAGTGTCACGCCAGAGGAGGATCAATGGCTAAACTTCTCCCCCAAAATATGGATTTTTTAAAATGCTGTTTTCTTTATAAATTAAAGATTTTGCCAAACGTTACCTGACAGTACCTTCTGCTGCACATCATATTTAGTCAGATCTCTCTGAAATGCATAATACAGCATACCCCACTCCCAGAAAAGGACTTTTGTGGCTCAGTAATGATGAACTACATGTAACAGAACACCTTAGCTAAAGCTACAGATCAATGGATGGAGTATAATAGCAAAGTAGCTCAGCCAACCCTCAATCAGCAGCAGCTGTCCCTATCTATTTAGTACTGAAAACACAGGATCAATGTAAAAATGGCTGCTGGGGGGCTTCTTTTATAAGGGGAAGGGTGTCCTTCAGGAGCGAAAAATGTGTTACTGTCCCACCTGACTATAGGGTGAGGGGTTGGCTGTACTGTCCCCCATGACTATAGGGTGAGGGGTCGAACTTTGTCTCCATGATAAGGTATAGGGGGCGGGTCGAACACCCATAATGTTCGCCGACATTGTGAACTGCGAACATGCTATGTTCGCTGCGAACGCTTCGCCAGGCGAACTTTTCGGCCATCACTAGATATTACACTGATAATACAAAAGAGCGTTATTGTGTCACCTGGACCCTAAAGGGAAAATTGAGGTGCCCCAATGACCCCCGTTCTACTTCTTGGACATTATTTCGTTGGATATGGCTGCTGTCTGATCTGGTGACCCCTGAGCGGGCCCAATCCTTCCCACCGATTTTTAACCTTGGAATTAAAGATGAACTTTTTATTCGCATCAAGAACTTCTTATTTATTTGACTTATGCTAAACCTTTTGCATGTATCCTGTGAATCTCACCTTACAGGGGAGTCTCAGCTGCTAATTGCACTTGATTGCTTTTACACTGTCTGTGTTCTACCATGTTATATACCTTGTTATATTCTTTAAATCCTCTATTAAGAGGTTATTTAGGGGGGCCCCGTCAAAGTCCCCTCGCCTTGTCCTCAACAAGGAAACTAGGTGGAGGGATAGGCCATCACCTTGTGGCCTCTCCTCCCACCCTCTTTTTTGGTATCTATTACACTGATAATAACATGTATTCTTTATACGATACCATAAAAGATGATTTTACCTGACACTGCTCAGTTAGGACTGTGTAACTGATTTCCATTCGCTGTAAAGTCTCTTTCAGTTCCATACACTCTCTTTCAAGTTGCTCACGCTCTCTCTGGACAGTTGCAAGCTCTCTTTCAGTTCTCTCAGCTCTGATGCCTTCTCATTAGAAATCTTTTCTAAGTGTGATAGCTTCTCCTGGAGCCTATATAAGTAAAGTAGGGCAAGAAATATTTATTTTTATATACTGTACTGGTAAGTTCTATAATATCTGTCCTTAAATCATTGTAGCATGCAAAGGTTTTCACTGACTATTCAAGCCAGACTAATAAACTGATACATGGTGGGCATGGTTAGGGACCATCTCTAGGTATTTATAGCCACATTCAGCAAAAAACCTAAAGGGGTGCAGAAGTTGTTATTGTTATCTTGTATTTATATAATTCCGACATATTATGCTGTGCTTTACAGAATATATACCGTATTTTTCATAAGACGCACCCAGTTTTTAGAGCAGGAAATCAGAAAAAAAATATTTCATTTGTTTAAATGAATGTGAAAAAATCTCATGCAGTACCCCTATTCAGCCACTAAAATGGTGTCACTGCAGCTTGCTCCACACACTCTGCATTGGCTATATTTGCAGGGCCCTACGGTATTCACCCTGCAAGGAGTGATGGGTTTTGCTGCGGGGAACCCCCAGGTTGCGATACCTAGCAACACTTACTGGTAGCAGCTGACAGGAAAGTTTCCAAGGTGAAGTACAGGGATGGTAGGCAGAGATGTGGTCAAAAGGGCAGTCAAAAACAGTCCAGGGATCAGTAACAATATAGCAGATGGATGTAATCAGAGCCTGTGGAACAGAGACTGAAAGACCTCTTTGTTCAGGCAACTCCTTGTTGCCTTAGACTTCCTTAAATATATGGTCAAATGGTCTAATCTGACAGGGTTCCAGGTGCGTGATATTGAGCACTCCAGCAGGGGGAGCAGTAGCCACATCAATTTCCACAATCTCTACCACCAGCAGGGGGAACTAATTCATGAAAGGTCCTGGTCCTCTGAGGTTTGGTAAGAGACACAGCAGAATTGGTAGAGAGCATATCTGAAGGTACAGATCACTAGGTGACACCAATCAGCCTTTGTGTGTGGGAAGAAACCCATGCAAATAATGCCCAGGCAGGGATTTGAACCTGGGACTGTGCCGCTGCATGGCCAGAGTGCTAACCACCAGCGACCATGCTGCCCAATGTTGAAACAAAATGCTCATTATTGCTAAGGAAAATTATAAATTGTCAATATTGTAAAAAGAAAAGGCCAATATATCAGAAAATTGGTTTTGCAAGTAGATCAGAACCAATTTTACTCATCACAACTACACAGCTGAACATCACAGCTGAATTTTTCATTTCTACCACCTTGATTTAAAGTCCAAATTTCTACTTAAAACATGAAAACAATCAAGGTTTATATGTAAAATTGCACAAATATATTAATATGGAAATTGAAGTCTTCAATGAAAGTCCTAGAAATAAGACAGGCCACTTTAAAAATATTTTATTAAATTCAACATACTACCTGCACAGTTTTAAAATGTCCCCCATAGAAATCCATTCTGGGCAGATGTCTCTCCAATACTAATACAGGTCCCGAGCCAGGGCTGAGCAGAAGCCATTGTGCTAAACCCTGGCAGGTTACCTGCCTGTAAATATCAATGTGCTCTCACGTAATCTGTCAGGCATGCGCAGCAGCATGGGAACTAGTAAAAGGGAAATTACTTATCAATTCCTTCCAGTTCATCCACCTATTTTGTTCGTCCTGAAACTTTAGGCTTTCAGTGTGCAGTTCCTGCACCTTGTCCAGTTGCTCCTACAGTCTTTGCTGATGTTCCTGCTGTGCTTGTTTCTTTTGTATAGAACACCTGTCACAAAAATATACATATGTTTAACTAAATCATCATCAGATAGGGCTTGCTACTTATAGTGAGGAGCGCTCTGGGCCCCATTGGAGATCAGTAGTGTTATTATCAAACATTATCACCAGTTTTAAGACTAGTGGCTACTACTGAAGTCATTGTTGGCTGCACATAAATGTTGTATTAAAGTAAATTTTAGCCAAAATATGTAAGAAGATTTTTAATAAATGACAATCTATTAGTTGATTAACATTTCATTATAACTATTGTCAGTGACTTATAAACAGCAACTTATAAATCTTTAGGTACTATCAAATAAACGGCTCAGCTCCAATAATTTTTAGTTCCTGAGATGAGACAATATAACACCTCACAAGTAATTTATCGGTGTCATAGTCTTATTGTGCAGACATTAAAGCAGGGCAAGCAATTATGCAAAATATATAATTTATTTATACACACGGAATAATAAAAACACTGAAAATCAATTGAACAGAATGAGCAATAACATGAAGTATAACACCAGAAAACCACCACAAGGTGTCTCCAACACACCTAGACACGGTAATATCAGACCTGTCAACCTTCCCGTTTTGGCCGGGAAAGTCACGTTTTTATGTGGCTTTCCCGGCCAAACCAAGATTTCAAGAAATCCCGGATTTTTCCCGGATTCTTGAAGTCGTGCAGATCTAGCAGGGAGGGGGCGTTATTCTCCCTGCTAGTGTCCCACCTCGCACATTATGAGCACAAGCGGGTGGGACATTAGCAGGGAGAGTAACGCCCTCTCCCTGCTAGATAAGTCAAAAGGCCGTCAGTGAAGTCACTTCCGGTACGTGGAACACAGAAGGACCAGGATCCATATACCGTAAGTGACATCACTGACGTCATTCACTGTACGTTTTTTCATTTCCAAACTTGACACGTATGTAATATTACACCCAAGATTTTGTGGTATGAAAATGGAAATAAACACACTGAATAAACATAGTATGGATGTCATTTCTACAAAACCATGCCAAGACTCTCAGATAGGAAAATAAATTCTCCAAACACAAATTATTGACGTGATACCACTAGGGATGAAATATCCAAACAGAGGCTTTATTAACTTATAGATAACTTATTTAATTGACAAGGTGCACCTTTATCAAGCAAACTCAGCTATCATAAGTTATCTTAACTCTAATCTCTGCAAAGAGGCAGACTTTAACTATGTATCACATAACTGTTTAGTTTGGAGATATAAAGATAAAATATTCCTTACCAAGACCCAGGATCGCTTTGTAGAAGGAAGCGTCTGTTATGGCTTGATGGGAAAGAGTTCCTTCTGTTGTTCCGCTCTTTTTCTTTCTCCCTTTCTTTCCTTTTCTCTTTGTTCTCTTTTTTTTCTCCCACCCCGTGCATAACTTTAAGTGATAAAACTTTATCTAAGACACATGCCTACTGCTCCCCGAATTCTCCAATTACCTTCAAGCAAAGAGGTGTATCTTAGATAAGAAGTGGGCAGGCCTTCAGATAAGATACGTCATAATTAATCCTTTCTTAACTGAAGCAAGCTGAATGCCATATGGTGCTTTGCCACTAGATGACAGTATTGCTCAATTAATGAAAACCTTTAAAAATCAAAAGACCTTTGACCTCAAGGGCCATAATACATGAATGGAGAGAAAAATCCTAACACTTTTATGACCAGGATTCAGACACCGAGGAGTCGTTTTAGACATTCTCACACAATGATGTATTCAAACCAGATACTATACAATAGCCATCTTATACTTAAGTATAAGATGGCTATTGTAACACAAATGTAATTTAGGTGACAACACAGATAAGCTTCGTACAAAGATGTACCAGGGATCTCCTGCTATGACCATTGAAAGGGCCAACGTTCAAATCAGACTGTTCCTGGACTTAATTTAGCTATGGCTTTTAACTATATGCCATTAGATAAATAATACGAGAATATATAATTAATATATATAAATGCTATACTCCAATGAAAATGCCTGACACTATACCCATATATGTCTTTCTGGTAACAAAAAATGTGGTTTATTTCTTATTTGAATTGCCCATTAGGGCCTTTTGGGAATTTTATTTTCTAAATTATAAGCATAAGATTTGTAAGTATATCTATATTTAGTTCAATTAAATTGGAGCTTAAATGTTGCCAGCTACATAAAAAAAAGTCTGGATAACTCACGGGTAGAACTTTTGGACTGTTGCGCCTGTTTTAACTGTATTTATCTATCAAACTCCCTAGCGCTCATGCAAGGTCCAGATTTCTGTACCAAAATGGTACCATTAATTTTTTCATGTTGTAGGCCTGTAACTTCCCAAAATATGTCCTTACAGTATACATCCTGAATATAATAATGTTTGAAACACGCAATTATGTTAAAAAAATGACATAAAAAAAAATTAAAGGTATGAATTATAAAATCTCTAAAATACTTATTTTGTATGATCGATTTCAATACAGTATGTATTCATATTTATGTTTTGTTTATAATATAAATTTTATTACAATTGGAAATGTGTTTTTTTTAACTTTGAACTGTATTGGATGTGGTTATGACTGTATCCAGTACAATTCCCTTTGGCACCCTCTCTCTCCTCTGGTGTGATGAACACACCAGGGGAGGGAGGGTTAACTTCAAAGGGCACATCTGGGATTCACACTGAAACATAGAAAACTGTTTTAGTGCAATTTACATTTGAATTTCTCCCCCATCACGTCATTTGAGGGGGAGGGGGGGCTGGGTACATCGACTTCAGTGAAGAAGGCAGCTCAGATGATTGTAGCCACTGGGACAGCATGAAACTGTAAGTATGCGCTGCACTCCGATCTTCACCGGACGGCCCCATCTTGTCCAGAGCAACTGACTGACAGGACAAGGCTGGACAAAATAGTGCCGTCAGAAACGCTAGGGGGGTTAATATGACAAAAGTCTGGTCAGTGCCGTTGATAGATTTGGTTCCACCCAGTCCTCATTGTATGGTATATGGGTGTCAAATTGTCACACAATGGCTTCATTGTCACACATGGATTGGCCACCACAGAGTCCAGACCTTAACCCCATTGAGAATCTGTGGGATGTGCTGGAGAGCGCTTTGCGCAGCGGTGAGATTCTTCTATCATCAATGCAAGATCTTGGTGGAAAACACTACATGGAAATAAATCTTGCGACATTACAGAAGCTTAAACAAAACAATGCCACAGAGATTGCATGCCGTAATCAAAGCTAAACAAAATATGAGAGCGTGTGACCTTTTTTATTGGTGGTGACTGTGACGGACGCCCAGACAACGCCAAGCTTCGCGTTCACGGGGCGCAAACCGTCACGTCACAATCACATGACGGTCAAGCGTAACCAGAGGCACAGAAAGGTGTGACTTGGGCAGGTGCAAAGCTACCCAGCCCTTATCGCACAATCGCAGAATTCCCCAGCACGCTGACGGATTCTCACGAGTGCTCCGATTAGCCTGACCAATCGCCACTGCCACCACGTGATTTCACGGAGTCACGAACCGCACACCAATAGTTATGGCCGAACATCGGCCAGGACTGTCCGCGAACGGGCGGGTCGGACTTCTAAAGACGTCCGCCGTCCGCCTGTTCGCGGACAGATTCAAATGGTTTGCCATGTGTCTAAAGCTGGGCATACACGTTCCACTTTCTGCACAATCCGATCCCTGATCCGATGCCGTGTGCGCTCCCGCATCCCTTAAGGATCGGGTCGTGCAGAAATTGGAGGCATCAACCAACGAAGATTGGACTAAAATCAGCCGTCCTGTCGGATCGCACAGTTATACGACAGG
>CM070041.1:7846204-7856922 GCA_036250615.1 Ptychadena robeensis
ACTTCTAGTGCCATTCATGAAAACATAGATTCCTGGTGGTAGGTCCGCTTTAAGCACAAATATGGATAGAAAATGTTAGTCATAGGTACCTGGGCCTGTCTAGCTAAATAATTTGGATATATACATAAAGTACCCTATGCCGCCTTGTTGACCCCCAAGCATCATCAAGCCTAAAGCCCCCCATACACGTTCCAATTTTTCGTACGAATTTTGCCCGACCGACCAATGTGGTCAGGAGATTAGTTGGATTCGAAATTATGTACCCGACCGATCCCGATTTCTCAATCGGCCGAAAAATCGTTCGGGACCACTTCGGACCTCTCCATGAATTTTTGGTCGATCTGCTGTTAATAAATAGGGTTGGGCTGATGGATCGGTGATAATTCGAATTCCGATTTTTCGTGCCAGCCGACCGACCGACCATAACATTTTAGGGGAAAATCGGTCGGGAGAATAATCGGATCGTGTATGGGGGGCTTTAGAGATTGTGCCCACTTTTACAGCGGTGCTCCTAGTAGTTACAGGGCTTGTGTCCTCTACTTGTTTTTCGCAGAGAGGACTATTCCCATGCTAATGAATGGGACCCATGTCCACTCTGCGTATTCTAGAGGCACACCCGCGTTTTCAAAGCAGAGACGCCTCTATTAAAGGTCAATGGAGATGTTTCCAAGACATGGGGAAAACAGTGCCCGATTCAGATTTTGTGGACAATAGAGGTCTGGGTGGGAAGGGTTACATCAAATTAATCAACCAGAAACTTCTTTGGATCAATTGATCTACATGGCAACATGTTCGTGGTGGTCAGCAATGCGTGTCTGTAGGCTACGGTTTAACTTCATACAGATACAGCCCTGGGTCCACTATACCATGGGTGAATGGGCAGCCTTCAAGCAGCATCACAGGGTATAGTTCACCTACTTTGTTTTCTTTTGTCTATTATAAACATGAAGTCCAAGGTCCTTCCTACTAATATAATTATTGGTAAATATTATTGTACTGTTTAGCAGGGAACACACATATAGATATGGGCCAGATTGATGGACACTTCAAGCGCCATGTGCGCTCGCGGCCATTTATGTGGCCCATATCTTATGCGGCTATCCCTGTTTTCTGGGATATCGGACATGACTGTAAACCTCGGTCAATGTCCATTGCCTTGCATGGGGACCACAAGGTCTCCATGCAAAGCATCGGCTGAGCTGGAGACATAAGAGTGCTGTCTCCCCAGCTCCTCCGATATCAGGTAGCAGTGTGATTACTTAATCGCCCTGCTGCCGGGAACCTCGAACAGCTCCTATATTGAGCCTGAACATTATTCAGGATGCTTTTGTAGAGCTCATTATGTTCATTGGTCATAATTTGATAAAACATTTGGGGTCTAGTAAGCATTTTAAATACAAGATGTAAATGCTTTCTTGCCATTATCATCCTGCTGGTAATGCTTTTGTGTTTTTTTTGTGGGGGGTTAAAGATAATTTTGTCTGAGTAGAAGCAGCATTGTCATCTTAGGACAGGAAATGTTAGACTCAAAGTATACCATCCTCATTCTTCATAAAGGAAGGTAATGTGGGCAAATGTAATGAACATAACATTGCACAGTACACTGGATAACACTGAATTGTGTTTAGGATGAAATGTATAATTATCTAGAGACACAGAATTGACCATTATGCATTTTTTAAATGTTTGTTTTTATATACTTTTTGTTTTTATACAAAATTGAGGTTAAGCAGTTACCTTCAGCAAGAAAAAAGGTGATAATTTCTCTAGCAGTTATAACTAAACCACACTGCTTACTAAGTTTTCCTTCGCGGCAAACTTTTTTCAGCTTTGGTAAGTAAAAGTACTTTTCCCCAGTCTCGTAAACACTACATTCCCACTGCATAAGCTGGGATTGTCATGTAGATAGTACATCACAAGCTCACATATATGCGATGCTTAGCATTGTATGGGTCAGACTGCTGTACTGTATCACATGGGGTTGCGTTGTGTGACTTCAGCCACACATGGGCCATCTTTTGACCTTAGTTTGTCACTCCTAAAAACAGGATTCAGGATGCTCTAATGCAATTAGCTGAATACTTGAGCTGCTTCTTCCTCCGTGATCTAGGTAGTATTAGAATTTATGGAATTGGGCAAAACAGGGAACTTGGAGACTTTTTTTTTATTTATTTATCGTGCCTTGCTCAGATGTTTGTGGAACAATGTTATGTTAGTTCCACTTCCTCTGAACCAGTGGTTCCTAAACTGGGGTGCTATTCCAGGAGGGTGCGTGCCCTCATTCTTAACCTGTGTTTGAATAGGGAGGGGGGCTCGATAATGTTCCTAAATAAAAATAGGAAAAGTTTGGGAACCACTGCTCTGAAGACTGATTGGGTTGTTAGGGCCATGTACTAGGAAATATCTCCTGGGTTGATTCTGCTTGCTGCCTTCAAGGACTTGCTTACTTCCAGCCATTGGATTCATTCTACATCTTACCAGTATTCCAATCATTGAAGTTCCCATCGTGGAAGGTTTATCCTAGGACCACGTGGGCCTCATCGTGGAAGATTAATCATAGGACCACACGGGCCTCATCATGGATGGTGTATCGTAGGACCAAGGGGCCTCCTCATGGAAGGTTAATTGAAGGACCACAGGGGCATCACCATAAACCTTCTATCATTGGACCACACAGGCTTCATCATGAAAGATTTATCGTAGAATTACAGGGGCCTCATCATGAAAGGTTTATCATATGGTCAAGGGGCCTCTGTGGAAACTTTACCATTGGGACCATAGGGGCCTCATTATGAAGTCAGAGGCCAGCAATTCAGAATCGGTTTGATCTGGAAAAGAACCATCACCTTGCACCTCCTCTTTAATGAATTGTTTTATGGGGCCTGGAGACTGCCCCCCAACCCCCCCAAGTTTTCTTATATATATTTTTTTACAAAAAAAGTTTGCATCCAGCAGTATCATGGGACTGTTCAAGTTATGTCTCTTCATCTACTCTACATGTTTTGGAGTCTTAGATAAAAGGTTTCAGTAACAGTGTGGATCTGAGGGAAACTTGCTTCAAATATTTCCCTTTACCCAATTCCACTTGCAAACCTGTGCTACACAAAATGTTCTGTGAAATGGCACAACTCTGGCTTAGGAGGTAGTTATATTACCTGTTGCTAGAAATAGGCAAATTGTTTCTCACAAAAATCTTAAAGATCTGATGGCTTGGACAGTTGAAGGGTCTTTGTACAGTTTGGGCCACGACGGTGACTTGTTAAATCAGGAAGGCCAAAGACCAGGACATCTGGTGCTGTTTCAAGATCTGTTGTAGGTTGGAAAAATGCAGATGTTGTGAGTCTTTTGCTTTTAATGACATGGTTTTTGAGGTTTAGGCTTGTTTTAAAGATGAAACCCATCTTTAAATCCTCATCATGAAAGGTTTATCATAGGACCACATGGGCCTTATCGTGGAAGGTTTATCACTGGACCCGAAGGGCCTCATAAAGGTTCATCATAGGACCAGAGGGACCTCCTCATGGAATGTTTTTCATAGGACCACATCCTGGAAGGTCTGTCGTAGGACCAGAGCCATCATCCTGGAAGGTCTGTCGTAGGACCACAGGGCCATCATCCTGGAAGGTCTGTCGTAGGACCACAGGGCCATCATCCTGGAAGGTTTATTACAGGACCAGAGGGGACCCTTATCCTGAAAGGTTTGTCATAGGACACTCTACAGCATCAATGCTAAAGATTTTATAATATCTAATCTTTTCTCTATTTTTCGCATATTGCCCTCAATTCATCCATTGCCTGGCTGTTTTTTTAGGGCTTTTCGCCTTTTTCTATCAGGATGATGTATTCTTTCCATCATTTCTTGGGGTCCTCACTAGAAGGGACAGGTCCTTTTCCACCATTTTACCACCAAGTAATTTACATGGTGTATTGGTGTTGAGGATCTCCCCTCTTTCCTGTTGGGACCAATTCTACCTTCTCTGAAGGTGTCTCCTGGGCACCAGGCATTTAGATCTCGAAGGCCATGTGTCCACTGCAGATTCCGTCCAGCGTAGAGAATTAAGGTGCACGCCGGCAATTTGCCGGGCGGATTCTCCACTGCTTTCAGACAGTTTGTCCACAGCGGAGCCCACCCTATTGATGTGGCAGAAAGACACGGAAAATCTGTTTGGACGCTGTTTTTCTGCATCTTGGAGACTCCTCCATTGAGGTGTCTCCAGTGGCACCGCACGATGCTGCTTTCGAGACGTGGCAGCCCACATCTTCCATGCCTCGAAGAGTGGACACTATCCCATTCATTAGAATCAGAAGTTTCCTCTCTTGCGTCAGGATTCTGTTCACAAGTCCTACCATGTAGAGTATTTTATGCTTTGGCTGTTGAGTCTTTAAGGCAACCATTTTTTCTTGTTTGGTTGGGCTCTTCAGGGTTTGTTGAGGCGATCTTTTAAAAAAAAAAAAAAAAAAAAAAATTGGTAAATAATTAGAATAGAACATTTTGTAGAAGGTATTAAATAAATTTTATTGAAGTCAGTCAAGGGGGGGGGTCTCCTACAATCCAACTGTTAATCATTTTTTAACGGTCTGCAACAAACTGACTGGAGCATAGTGGGGTGATAAGGGTTGACTGATACATATATAACATTTTCAACGAGATGATCTCAGAAAGGGGAACAAAATCCTTAATTTCTTTGGTTTATGTAAAATAAAAAGATGGCATTATAGCTGGATTTTCCATTAGTAATACCTTGTCCACTAGTTTGTAATAGGCAACTTGTAGTTGTTTCTCGTTGTACTAATGGAACCACACTGGCTGAAGTAGCACTCTATAACCCTTGCTTCTCTCAGGTAAGTTATCCCCTTTTATTCCCCAGTGTGTTTTGTGTAATTTTAGTGGGAGAGTTAACATTGGGACTATGGTCATCTTTCTATGATTTCATTTTGAAATGTAAAAAGTCAGTTTCTAGACATCCAGACATTCTCAGAATAAGAACAGTACAGAGACCGCCTTTTATTCCTGACCTACATCAACAACTTAACGTTCCACTAACCGTAATCCTTTAATGAAGCTTTTCAAAAATAGTTTCCCCTCAGTGGGACTTTACTTAATAATGGGCTGTGGAGTTTAGTTAGCGTGTCTTGTGTTTACGAATACACAAGACACGCTTACTGGACTCCACTGTGCATTATTCCAAGTCCCACTGAGGGGAAATTAGGGATGGAAATATTGGCAGTGAGGGCATTTATCCAACCTTAAAACGAATCTGCATACTTTAATGAAGCTAATAAAATGTAAAGCTGATCCCCAATTTTTTCTCCTCCCCCCCCCCCCCCCCCCCCCCCCCCCCCCAGATGTAATCTCTAAATCTAACTCCCTTACATCTATAAAATGAATCCTCCCATATAATACTGTATATTGCCAGCATCCCAATTTAAATAGGAAAGATGAGGGAAAAGGTTTCCAAAGAAATCTCCCAATGGGCAGGTGAACTTTAACGGCAATAGTATAAAGTTTCAATGATTTATTGTTTATTACAGACAGCAATAATTAATCGAGACGTGGCGTGGTGGTGACACACATGCTAGCTAGTTTCATAAAGTAAGGAACTACAAATAGGTGGGATAAACGTGTCTTCTCTTCACCTCAATTCCGTAGGCATGCCTTGTAAATTGTCTAAGCAATATATTACTATCTGACCTTATAATACACTCTGTAATAATACACTCTGTATATTGATTTTATCTCGCACAAGCAGTCCCTGAAGAAGCGGTCATCTGCGAAATGTGTTTTTTTTCGGACCAGAAGACTCCCTTTTTCACCCCCAAAATTGGGGGGTGGGGGTGCCTGCGTCTTATGGTCCGAATGTGCGTCCACCCACAGCCGTCCGGCCGCCGGTGATTGCAACTTTGCTCCCTGACATCTCTCATGACAGGAGAGGAGATCAGCTGGCAGATAGGAGAGGAGGTCAGCTGTGTGACATATCTGCCAGGAGAGCTGTGGGGAGCTAAACTGTATTTGGCTATGTTTGCAGAGCCCTGCAAATATAGCCAATGCAGAGTGTATGTGAGGAAAGCTGCACTCGCTGGCAGCTTCCTCACACAGCCGTAGCAGAAAAGGGACAGGGAGACCAGAGTGCTGATTCCCCCATGGGGAGGAAGAAGAGACGCTGAAGTGTGCTCTCTAGTGACACCATTTTAGTGGCTGAATAGGGGTACTGCATGAGATTTTTTCACATTCATTTAAACAAATTTATATATTTTTTTTTCTGATTTCCTGCTCTAAAAACTGGGTGCGTCTTATGGTCAGGTGTCTTATAGTCCGAAAAATACGATATATAAACTGTGTGTATGTGTATCTGGCTGAATATCGGCCCTTAAACTGTTATCTTGTTATGCTGTCTGCAATTAAAAACCATTGTAACTTTATACTATTGCTGTAAAATAACCCCCCCCCCCCCCCTCCTCCCATTAGGAGATTTCTTTGAAAATCTTTTCCCTCTTTTTTATCTCGAAATCCACCTACCTCCTCTCAAAATCAGGAGGTTACCTGTGTTTCCTCAACCCTTTAGTAAACCTAATTTTTCCTGTGGACTTACCTCTTCCTGCACCATGAGCCCCTACATATAGCAAACACCAGACCAGGGTTGTACAGCAATGCACTGCAGGATGCATTTGTCGAAGTACCCAGAACTGCGATTTAGTGCACATTTTTACACCAGATCATTCATCGTTTTACTGTATGATGGCCCTAAATTTCCCTTAAGATACCCGTACAGGGGTTGATTTTGCTTTCGATTCCAGTGATCAACCATTCAGGAATTGGCTTCTGCCCACCTCAAACAAAATGATGATCTAACAGGGATCCAGCATGTGGGTAAATCCCTGTTCAATCACCATTTCTTTTGATTGGGAACCTTGATCCTCGTCCAAAGTATTGGCCAAGGATTGAGCATCCAAAGTGCGCATAGATTCGTGAACATTCGACAATGATCTGCAATCTATACGTCTATGGCCAGCTTTAGAGGCACAAAATTATAATAAGAGGCTGTGAATTACCATATTTTTCGGACTATAAGACACACTTTTTCACACCCAAAATCCAGGGGGAAATTTGGCTTCCCGTCAGCATTCTCGCTCTCCCGGCAGGATTATCTGGGGAGGTGGAGGAGCTGTTAGATGGGAGCTCCGCCCATTGCCGGATCTCCTATCTGAACTATTGTTTATATCAGCAGAGCCCTGCTGATATAGGCAATGCAGAGCTGTGTGTGTGAAAGCTCACACAGACACAGCCTAGAGGGGAGACATGCAGCAGCCCCCTCTTCCCCATGTGAGGAAGACGAGATCTGCTGTGAAGTGATCTCTCTAGTGACACCAGTTCAGTTGTGGCTGAAATTGGTACTGCAGGGGAATTTTTTCCCCCAATTGATTTGAACACTTAAAATTTTTCTTCTTCTTTTCCTGCTCTACAAACTGGGTGGATCTTATTGTCCCAAAAATACAGCAGTCTTCCAGTATCCAAAGCTGAAACACATTTTTTTTGCTCCGTAAGACTTATTCTCCCAAGGCCCCACACATGCATGCAAAAAAAATTGGGGGGGGGGGGGGGGGGGTCTATATGCATTTTATGGAACAAAGTCAAAGCCGTACATAGGAAGGGTTTTCTCTGCCACAGCCACTTCCCTGCATGCACCTCCTGTGTATTGGGGTGCGTCTTATCAGCTGCAGTCTCTTAGATTCCTAGCACATGAGTATGTGGCATGGGATGCTGCTATGCTTTTTGGTTTCCATTCCGTACACGTGCACAGAGGTGGGTGGATGTGTGTGTTTAGTTTACATTACAGGTATTTTGTAAAATGTTCTCATTTACATAAAGTTTGATAAATCTTTCCTTTTTTTTTACCATCAATTTGTGCAACATCTAAAATAAAATAATGCATGTCAATTCTTTTAAATGGCAGTTTTGGTATTTTCTAGACTCTGATACTGTGATCGACGTTCAATATTCCATTAATATGTACAATGAAATGCTATAGAACATGTCATGTGTTAAACTAGCTCGTGCTTTATTATATTAAACTAATTCAAAAAGCATTTCTGTATTTGTTTCATTGCTGTTTGTTGATGTTTTATTGGCCGGAAATGTAATCTATTCATAAACATACACAAGCGTTCTTTTTCCTTGCTCTAAACTGAGAGTAGCGGAACTCACTGTTATAGGGGGGTGGTGGGTGCTTTCTGCACTCGTCCTTTTGGCTTCCTATTTTGGGTCCCAGATCTGAAATAAGTATGTAGGTCAGGAAAGTCGGTCCGAATCCTTATTTAGTTTATGTGATTTTTGGCTAAAGTATAAAAGGTTGAGAGGCAGCATGATGGGGGGGGGGGGGGCCTAATGAGCATTTGAAATAATAGCCAGGAGTGTCCTTTTCTTCCTATAACCTGCATCATATTGTCCTATATCAGATGTGGGCTTGCTACAGACGGGGGCCATATCCGGCCCATTTAGTCTTTTTCCGGCCCTTTGCCACTTTGATGTTAAGACACTGACTCCACTTTTTTTCCTGCAACGAGTGGAGGTTATACCTGGAGGGTGGTAATAATGGTCTCCATCTAGAGGCTGCAGTTGGCCCATGTCTGCAATAGAATGTTTAAAGGATGGAATACACAGCTCAAAATTTGAGCCGAGTGAGATCTCGGCAGTAGCGTGATGACGTCATCGCGCTACTGCCCGGCTTCCCTGATACCGGGAGCCAGCTGTCAGCCAGCCCTATACTTTTAATGGGGAACTGCGGGTCCCTATTCAAAGTATAGGATATCAAACAAGGTTTGCCAACATGTTGGTAACCTGTTCGGCCAAGCGAGATCTATTGATCTCGCTCGGAAAACGGCATTCACGGGTAGATTTTCCCAGATTTCTGCACAACTCAGTGCTGTTAACACGTTCGGCTGTGCAAAAATCTGGGAAAAATTGACCCGTGTATTCTTACCTTAAGTTTACTATCCAAGCCTCAGATTATATTGATAGATTTTCTATACTGCTCTGCCAGGAAGCTTTTAAAAATAAATATATATATTTTTTTATGTAATCCGTTTTAATTTCCCACCCAGGCTGGGAGGACTTGGGACTGGACCGAAGCCAGTGCAGACACACTGCGCCTGTACCAGGATTGGGTAGGCACGCTGGTGGTTTGCAAGCCCGCACGGATTTTGCATCGGTTCGGGCTTGCTGATGGCGTCCGGCTGTCTTTGGTGATGCTAAGGGGGGGCACCGCTTTCTTCAGCTTACATAGCCGGCGTCTCGATGATGCCGGCGATGTGCAGAGAGGCGGGCATTACCCAAACTGCAGCTTCTCGCGCCAGAAAAAAATTGTGCAAAAAGTCTGTAACACCCAGGAGGTATGGGCAATCAAAGCAGAGTACATTGTACTCCTCTTTGATTGCCTGTACCCTATGCTCTCCTCCTATACCTTAATGACACCAGCAGTGTGGGGTGGGAAACAGACACCACCTCCTTAACTTGGTCAATGGTGCTGGAAGTGATCTGCGAATCTGCTGTGATTCGAAATTGCTGCAGGCTCTGTAAGTATGCCCAATCCCAGCTCAGGGCGAGTTTGTTTTGTAAACAAACCAGAAGGACCACCATGGAGGTTGACCTCCCTAACGTTCACGGGAGGTGTATGGCGCAGACATTAGCTTTGATATAGTAATCCCATAGCGGCCGAACGATTAATTTTATTACAAGTTAACCTGAAGAGACAGTGTTCAATGCTGAAATTGTCAGACTTGGCATCTTGGCACACCCTTTGTGTGCTGGACATTACTTTGGATGGGAACGCTGGTCCCCATCCAAAGTTATGCAATTGTCCAGGAATTTTTTACATGTCCGATGGCCATGCAATCCTGGTCAATCTGTCCAGGTGGGCGCATCTGATTTCCAGCCAGCAGGAACGCGCACAGCGGTCAATCGGGCATGGATCGGACTGTGTATGGCTACCGTTTAAGATGGTGTGTATACACCAGTGGTGGGCAACTGAGTTGATATGGAGGGCCACAAGTGCAGCCCTTGTCATCATTAAAGGGCCGCACATAACATTTTAAATCTATACTGATTTGTGTACGCATTTTTTTGTTAACAAAACTGACAGGCAGAGCTAGAAGTCATCATCATTTTTTTTTTTTTATTAAAGCAAAACGTGTTTCGAGCATTAGGTAACACTGGAGTATTTTTTTGACATATACAAGTACAATGGGGATCGGTGGACAGGAGAGTTCCTATGCACAATGCATTAACATTGTAGAAATTGGGGAGCCCGTTTGAATCGGTAGCCTAATCACTACATCCAGAAAAAAAATAAGTTGATGTGGGGGAAATCTAAACCCAAGAGACTTTTCAGGTGAGGTGAAATACAATAATAAAAAATTCCAGTCGAAAAAAATACATACTTGGGTTTTGGTTCCCCCCACATATACTTATACAATGCATTACCAGGTTTTGGGGGCCACAAGTGGAGGACCAAGGGGCCACTGGACAACACCCAAAGGGCCACAGGATGGGCACCTGAGGTATAGACACAAGTGTTTTTCTTAACGTCCTGAGCGTTTCGCCCTTGGCACGGTTTTTTCATAACGATTTCCTGCTCAGCTGGAGGATGTAAACATAAGTCGTAAGAAAGCGACGCCCCTCCAGTTTGACGGAGGTCTATGGCGCCGCCTACCCCCTCCCCCTT
>CM070041.1:7857022-7874358 GCA_036250615.1 Ptychadena robeensis
AAAAAAAAAAAGCTGACTGCTTTGTGATCTATATGTTGTATTGACTACTATTCTATGACATCATAGGTAAAAGTATTACACTCCTATATGATCACACTCGTTTCAGAATATCAAAAGCAGGAAAATAAAATCTTGATTTATATTGGGTAATTGTTAGTTACTGCATGAACACACATTTCTTTGTTTCACCCCGGGCATCCTCCAGAGGCCATGCAAAATTTTTAAGTCCCATTTTCGCTATATATACCATATTATGGGGACCCTATGACGCTCCCAAAGTTTTGATAATTGGGGGGGGAAGAAGACACAGCCATTCACATATCAAGTGAATATACAGAATGTTCCAGCAGAGTATGCAGGACTGGACCATGCAGTATTCACTCTGGATTCCTCCAGCCAAAAGCCCAGTGCCAGGAGGGAGGTCTTGGCTCCAGCAGAGTGTCAGGGCTGAAACTTTGTCATGTCTATACGCTAGCAGTACCCATTCTCTGAACACACTGACAAACTAATGACACATTTTACAATCTGGCACTAACAACTCAACCCATGAGCAGCTATTTACATATAGGAGGAGAAATGAGTCGGTCACAAAATTTATCTATTGCAATGCAGAATTTTAATGTAAATGCACAACTCGTGCTATCTCATTGTAAAATGTGTCTCTCAATGGGTCAGTGTGTTCAGAGAATGGGTAGTGCTAATGCAGATAAGATCTCCTTCCTGGCAGTGGCTTTTTGGCTTGGCTGGAGGGAATGGAACACATTTCTGCCTCCCTGGTTGGGACTAATTATATATATATATATATATATATAATTTATTTTTTTACATATTCCATCTATAGGAAGCAGGGACGCTTTCCCATTGGTTTTAATGGTAAAAAGGTGTGTCTGAAAAATGCGTATATAGATATACTTGATGTGTCCAAGCATCTCTTCCTATCGCTGTACATCACTTTCTGACAGTTACGGCTCAAGGGGCCTTTCACACTGCGGCATTGTATTGGCGTTAATACAAGCGCCAGTGTAGACAGGTACACAGGTTTACAATCGTGTTGACCCTAGCCATTCTATTTGCGGTACTGTACCGCAGCACAGCTAGTATGAACACTCTTAGGATTTTTAATCTCTGGGACCAATAGCGCTGAAGTCCACCTAATTAAAGTGGCTGGTAAGGAAAAGCAAGGCTGGATGACGTTGAATTGTAAAGGCCATTTTACCCTGGCTCCGGTGTGTTGTATTTTGCCCATAAAGGACGAGTTAGAGTAAACGCTACCGCATCCGTTGCCGGCAATAAACTACAATAAAATGCACGCTGCAGGGTGTTTGTGGTAACTGCTTTGCATGTTACTGTTAAAGCGGGCCAGACATGGGTCGGTTTTTCATTAGATTCCCAAACGATCGATCTGTGATTTCACGGCAATCGTGTGGGCATCTAACTCGGCCCACCATTCTCCAGCTCGAAGAAATGTCGTACAGTGAATCAACATGTTGGTAAATCCCTGTTCGGTCGCCATTAAAATTACATTACTATTGCGCAAAGTAGTGCGCATCGATTCGACGATCGATCGTTTGGTGATTCTTAGGTCATCACGTCCTGATCGGTAGTTTGGCAATCGACCGGCTATCCACTCGTGTGGTCAGCTTCAGGGCCAGTGTGAAAGGTGTAACATGGCGTTAACCTCTCTTTAATTCTAGCCACACTGCATTGAGGTTCTACAACGTAAACACAGCTAGTGTGAAATAGACCTAAAGAAGCAAATATGCCAACCCAGAGAGCGTATAGAGTCCAGTTCGAGGTTTTATTAATGAGTTAATACAGATGAATGAATACCTAACGCATTTTGGGGGCTCAGCACTCCTTCCTCAGGGCTCGGCACAGCAGTAATAGAGCCTCATATATACCAGACTGGCTGGACGGGTGTGATGATTGAGGTTCCATCTGGGATTTCTGTTCTGTAATCTGAGGATTTCTGGCTGATATCTGACTTTCATATTGAGTAATAGGGAACCTGATTTATGTGATCAGCTGTCTGTGTCTGTTGCACACTTAAGGCCCTCATTCACGTTTAAATTTCCCTACAATTTATGTCAGATTCCATCATAATTTATGATCGCTGTCGAACAAAGTACGATCGAACTACCTCTTGCATGGAGAAACCAATATTTGATGTTGATTCGATCGATCAAAAGAATAATTGAAGGAAGTCAATCGTAAACACACCAAAATGTCTGCCAATGGATGTTTATTATTTAAATCGAACCAAAATCGGCCACCGCAACATAACATTCCATGTTCATTCAATTGATCGAAATTGTTCGTCATTTTTGATCATGTTTCAATCGATCTGTTTAGGTCGATCATACAGAAAAATCCAAGCATGTATAGGGGGGGGGGGGCCTTAGGTAACAACCTTTGACTATATATATATATATGTTGAATATCATCCACCCAGTGGAGGCCTGTATCTGACTTGTCCCAGACTAATACTGCACACTGTGCACAACTGGCAATACAAAGACACTAAAGCCCCCCATACACGTCTGATCTTTTTAAGTAGATTGAACAGAAAATCTAATTTGGAAAATTGGTGTTTGATTGTATGTTTGGCAACTGTAGTAACAGATATTTGATCAACTTTTTTGGGATCAACTGAAAATGTAAAGCTAGCCACACACGGTTCGATTTTGGTTCAATCGATGCTCGATTAGATGAATTTTTTCATCGACTGAACGAAAATCTAGAAATGCCCACATGGTACGATCGACAATAATTGTTCGATGTAGGCAGAAAAATTGATCGAATTTTGATCGGACATGTTGGAAAATCGTCGATTGTGCCAAAATCGTGTTTATAATGGTGGATGTTTGTGGTGTTTCTCCTGGATCGATTAGATTCGATATAATAACATAGACCACTTCAATCTGAACTTCAACCGTTTCCAGACCAAAATCTCACCACAATCGCAAACTCAATGAGGGGTGTATGTTGATGCGATTAGGATCAACCAATTAAAATTTACCAGCACGTCCAATCCTTTTTGAATAAATTTTTTTCCCAATTTTAATTTATAGGTTGATCAAACCATGTGGGCTGCCATAGATTTTCAATCAACCAAAAAATGTATTGAATTAAGTTGGATGAAAAAACTAGACGTGTATGGGGGGCCTTAAAGCTGGGTACTTAAGGCTCGATGAATTAACAGATTAGAGCAACATGGGGCACCGTGCACACAGAGCCCACTGTTGCTCTAATCTGTTACAAGATTTGAGCCATACAACGTTCTGTTGATCCTGCCAGAAGGAACTCGACCAAACAGGGTTCCAACATGTTGGAAAACCTTGGTCGCAATACATTAGATTGATTGGGGAGTGCGGGTCTCCATCCAATGTAATGGACGGGCTGCCAGCCATAGAAGCGCTGCGTCTCGATATGGGGGCAGCTCCAGCCTTGCGTGATGACCTCATTGCACTTGGCTGGAGCTTCTTTGAAACGGCCGTGTATGAAGTTGTGTGTAACCAGCTTAATACACCATGTGGTCAGCACTGGATTTTCTTTGTTTGGAATGATGGTGTAACACAGATAATCGCCTCTATGTACAATGATGACGTGTGCTCAGTTGGGAAATCTGGCAATTGAAAAAATTATGCTAACAATACCATTCACAATATTTGATTTTTTTTTTTTTTTACATTGATGTTTTCTTTCTCTATATTTACTGCATGTATACCCAGACACGTGTATTGGATGTCACTCTCCACTCTGTGTTGTATTCATTCATTCATGAAATGTAAAGATCCCTGTAGATCAGGGGAGGGCAAACTTTTTGACTCGTTATCCACTATGGGTTCTTAAATTTGACAGAGGGGCCGAAACAAGAGCCTGTTAGGGCCACCTGGCATAGGTGTCCAAAGTCCTCATACCCTGGATTTTAATCTTTATCTTGGATCAAACTGCCCGTGCTGGGATTGGGCGCAATCGCCGGCTCTCCATGAGCCTGCAGCATTTCTGCATAGCTGCAGGCTCACGGAGCTTTTCCGGCTCCGTGTCTTCCGCATCATCGGTGGCGGCGCCATAGACCTCCATGTTAATAGAGGGGGTCGTCGCTTCCCCCCCCCCCCCCCCCCCCCCCCCCCCCCCCCCCCCCCCACACACACACCACCATCCTCTTATTGACACCAATGGTGTGTAGTAAGCCGGGAGGACATTGGGCAGTCACAGCGCAGTACAGCGTACTCCACCTCGATTGCCCAGGAAGCGGCTTTGAAGCGTCATGGAAAATGGCGCAAAAAGTCCGTAATGCAAGGGAAGTAAAAAAAAAAGAAAATATATTAAAAATAATAATAAATACAGGCGTTCGATAGCGGAACCTAGGGAGTGAAGGTCACCTAAAATATCTAATCAACAAAAGCAAGTGGCACAACCACACTTAATAGAAAAGTTTTCATAACCGTTTGTTTTCTATTGAGGCTTTTGATGGTAAAAGTAGAAATGTTATTGTACTCGAGGCATTATCTCCCCATATTGCAGGGAACGAGTCTTGACACCAAGGTGCTGGATTAAAAGACTAACGCAGGATACATACGGCTGGTTATTGGAGCCGCCCGATGTACCCTGCAGCAGCGTGATGACGTCATCACGCTGCTGTCAGATATCGGAGGAGCTGGCGAGAGCAGAACTTTCTCTCCCCGGCTCCTCAGCCGAACTTTGCCTGGAGACCCGCGGTCTCTAGGCAAAGCATTGGACATCGGCAGTATTAACGGTCATGTCCGATAAGGCTGTTTTCAGTGGAATTGATTTGTCCCGCTCGAAAACAGCGATGGGGGGCACATTACATGGGTCAAATAGATGGAGGTGAGCGCGCACGGCGCTCGAAACAGCCATCGATTTGACCCATATCTCCACGTCTGTACCCTGCTTAACCCTCTGAGTGTTTGCCATGGGGCACGGTTTTTTCATAACCGTGCCACGGGCAATCGCGGCGGAGCACAATATGCTCCGCCGTGATTTCCTGCTCAGCTGGAGGTCATTAACATAAGCCCGGCGTCACTGGAGACGCCGGACTTATGCTGATGAAAAGCGACGCCCCTCCAGTTTGACGGAGGTCTATGGCGCCGCCTACCCCCGCCCCCTTCGCGGACCCGGAAGCATCGGCATACATGCCGGTGCTCCCGACCGCCGTAGGAAGACGGCGATACCTAGAGCGCGGCTCTAGTTAACTGGGGCTGAGTTTCATGATGCATGAAACTCAGCCCGAGTTAACTCGGGCCAGACGCTCAGAAGGTTAAACGGGACAGTTTTGGCCTTAGTCTGCGCCATAGATGGATTGATTTTCTAATTAGATTCCCAAACAATCGATCAAGTGCGTGCTTGCGGCGATTGTTCGCGAATCAAACATGGCTCAATCCAACAGGAAACCAATATGTTGGTATTGCCAAAGTATCAAACGGGAATCGATTGCGCAAAGTGGTTCGCATCAATTCTCTTGCATTAATAATTGAGTGCACCGTGGCGACATCATCACAAGCATTCACGGATTGAGCAGGTATTGACCCGTGTATGGGCCTTTGTACTTGTGCGGGGGTACTGTAGTGGTAGCCATTATCTCCTAATGTTCTCTGCCCTGTGATTGGTTGGCCTAAAACAGGCCCTTTCGTCTTTTAGTCCAGCCCTTTGTTACCTTAGTGTGAAGACGCTCTGGCTCCCCTCCGCTTATTCCCAGGAATATGTGGAGATAATGCCTAGAAGATGATTGATTGGGTCTCCTAATGGCCAGAATTGGACTACAAAATCATTTTTAATTATAATATTGTTTTATATATTTTCTTTCTTTAATTTACTGTCTGGGCTACGAGAACTAAGGACACCTATGCCGGTTGGCCCTTACAGGCTCTTCTATCAGGGAGGACCCAGCACTACATAGCAGTGATATATACCTTCCAATCACTATGTATTCTATCAAGGAGGACCTGGCACTACATGGCAGTGATATATACCTTCCAATCACTATGTATTCTATCAGGGAGGACCCGGCACTACATAGTTGCTGGTAGATCTAATGGAAATTGTATGGAGTGATCTAAAGGTGTATGGGGGGGCGTAAGACTGTAGTATGTAATTGAAACTGCAAACGCAGCACATGCAAGCTGCATACAGCAGCAGCATTATATCAAGTAGGAGCTGCGCAATGCAGTATGACAACCTGTAGACCATGCGCAGCACACCACATGTGCCGTCACACAGCTAGTGTAGTGTGGAAGAGCCTATAGAGTGCAAGGAAGAGTACCAAACATGTTGCAAAGATAAAATTGCTATAGCACTCCTGTTATATCATTCTGTTAAATAATACCATGTTGTACTAATTACTTTCTCTCCTTTAATTTGTGTGCAGATTAAAGCAAAAAATTATGACAAGGTTGAAAAGGTGAGTGACCAGCAATTCTCTTCACACAATTACTGTGGTATAATCAGGACGTGAGTATTGTCCCATAGATATTTAGAAACTAAAGATAACTTACTGTGTCCTGAATGTGCCCCAGTGATGAGTCCAAATTTTATTTAAAATCTTAGTTAAAAATTTAATAATTTTCAAAACTCTGTTTTATCTGTAATATTACATTGGATAATCTAAATACAAGGGGTTAATATTACTGAAACTGGTAACCCCGAGCTACACTGGGCATAGCTTACCTGCTCCAGCCATGCCCACACCAACGTCCTTGGCTCTTCTTACTGGATCCACCTCGCCGCAGTCTGTTTGGCCCCCTCCTGGTCTTACAAGTATAGCTGGCTATAGACCAGTGGTGGCCAACTGAGTTGATATGGAGGGCCACAAATGCGGCCCTCAGCATCCTTAAAGGGCCACACATAACATTTGCAATCTATACTGACTTGTATAAGCAGGCCGAGCTAGAAGACATTATTGTAAATGTTTAAATAATAAAACTTATTTAAAATTTCTTCTAGCACTAGGGAACACATGATTGATTAAAATGTAATGTGCCCGTATTCTGAGGTTATGTGCCACAATATATATTATCCAACCACCCCCCCCCCCCCCCCCCCCCCCCCCCCCCTCCATTCATTGATGGATAGTGGGAGCATAGTGTGCTGATCCCCCGCAAACAATAGAGGAGGAGAGGCAAGGGACTTGCTCAGGTGCCATCTGGGTTGCGAGCACGCCCGTCGGTCAGCGGAAAAATCGTCCGCTAATCGGCGTATGTATGCCAGCAGGTGAGCTCCTATGCAAAAACAGTTAGGTTTCAGGGGCCGCAAGTGAAGGGTGAAGGTCCGAGGGGGGCCGCCTAAGAAAGCTCAAAGGGCCGCAGGTTGGGCACCTGGACTATAGACGGTTCGATTTGCAACCAATTTTGCCACAGATGGACCATGGTGCGCACTCCTGGCTGGAAATCAATCTAACACATTAGACACGTCCTGTAATTTTTAGATTCATCTCCTTCCAAAGTAAATCTCACTAGTTGTCATTTCCTCCCCATCTTTTATGTGCCAACATCCCATAATTATAAGACAAAAAGAAAAGCGAGTGGGAAGGAGCAGACCGATTGCCCAGCCCCTATCCCAAATTGGAGCCTGGCACTCTGGGACTTTTAAGGCACTACATTGGTGTGTTCATTCAATAAATCAGATTATAAATATTTCCATTTTAAATATATATTGGAATAAAAACAAGAATACATAGCCAATAGCCACTCCCCCATGGTTGAAATAACGGGAGGCCCCGACAGGCCACCCTCATACTCCTGTTATTTCAACCATGGGGGAGTGCCTATTGGTCCTTTCCATACTATCTATGTCACTATCCCCAGGATGTGGGTATGCAGCCATATATGAGCACATTGATGATGGAAGGTATTTTAATATATTTGATTTTTGATGTTACCAGATAAACTGAATGTAAGAGATCTCCTGATGAAGCTTAAGTGCGAAACGCGTCAAGATCAAATATCACCATTATTCTGTGTACACGTGTTTTTAACTGAACATTATTGTAGCATCGTTGACCTTGTGATATTTACTGCCATCATGTCATCCTTTTGAAATATGTATTGACTTTCTCATGTATTCTTGTTTTCATTCTAATATATAATTAAAATGGAAATATTTATAATCTGATTTATTAAATGAACACACCAATGTAGTGCCTTAAAAGTCCCGGAGTGCCAGGCTCCAATTTGGGATAGGGGTTTGGGCGATCAGTCTTCTCCTTCCCACTCTCTTTTCAAAGTAAATGCCGGCACGCAAAGGGCTTGTTCCCTCTTAAGCGATCAGCCGCAATGATTGCAGGGGGCTGCTCACGCACGATTTGTGAAGCCATGGCGAGATATTTTTAGAAAAAAGTTGTGGGTAACAGGACATTACAATTAATAAAATCAGGTCCAACCACGCCTGATCGCGCCCATAGAGAATTTTTGATCGCATCCATTCAGGTCTATGGGCGTGATCACTCTTAATCGTTCGTGTCGGCCCACTTTCAAAAACGTGGTCAGCTTGCGGTTCAGATTGCGGCCCGCAACGCACCCATTAGTGTAGGTGGGGACAAGCCCTATCAAATAAATGGAAGGATCAAATGGATCATCAATCGCGGCTGGTGAAGTGGGAACAAGCTCAAAGGGTGCGCGGCATGAAGGGCCGCACGTGATGACGTTATCGCGTGGGCCCAGCATCAAGACGTCTATGGCTGACTTACCTGATATTAGTGTTTTGTAAATGCACAGACTAATGAATTAAATTAATGTCCATGACAGCCATGTAGATGACCTAACCTTGAGTTCTATCCACAGCTTTTTCAAAGATGCCTCATGAAAGTCTTACATATAGATCTATGGAAATGTTACGTGTCCTATGTCCGGGAGACCAAAGGGAAGCTTCCAAGTTACAAGTAAGTACATGAAAGGGGCCACATCGTGAAAAGTGGAGATATGAATCACAGCAGCTGTATTAATCAGCAGATTTCGATCTGTGGGTAGGGACCCCCTAAGCCAGAGGTGGCCAACTGAGTTGATATGGAGAGCCACAAGTGCGGCCCTCAGCATCACTAAAGAGCTGCACATAACATTTTCAACCTATACTGCTTATAAAGGTTATATACCCCTATTCTCAGCCGCAATATATCTTATACAATCAACCCCCCCATCATTGGTGAAATAGAGGGAGCAGAGGCACTCACCAGTCTACTGATGCCCCACCAACACTAGAGGACAAGAGGAGAGGCAAGGGACTTGCTCAGGCGCCATCTGGATCTGATTGGCTTTTTTGTACGCCTATCATGTAAGCTTATTGCCTCTCCTCCTATTCCCACTCTAAGAAGTTCCTGAGTGAAAACCTGTCGGCCAGGGATCGGGGAGTTCCTATGGCCTATGCAATAACAGGTTTTGAAGCGGGGCTGCATGCGGTCTCCGGGCCCCAGGTTGGGCACCTGGGCCCTAGGCGGTGGAACGACCATTTCACAGGGGTCGCCATATTTACTGAAAGCCCACTGGAACTCTGGAAATCAGCTCTGATGCCCACAAGCAGGGTAGGAAGTTGGGAGGTAGAGTAAATCCTACCCCGCACATCATTTCAGGGTGGGTAAAAAGGAGGCAGATGAGATTACATTTGATGATATAAATGATATACACAGATATAAATGCTTTAAATTTACATAAAATTTCATGTTCTGCAGTATTTAAAACCGTATTGCACGGCCGCCTCACCTATTCATGCTATTTTGGTAAAAAAATAAAATAAATTACACTTTCTTGCGCCTTTGATGGAAGTATTTGCTCCATAGCCCTGTTATATGACCTGAAGCCTAGGCAAAGCTCCCAAAGCAAAGTCTGCAGATCTAATGGACAGATATAGCAGTGCCATGGTGCAAATATCAATACTATGTATAAATGGGCTTTAGAACATTAACACATGTTAAATGACTAGATACACAGATATCTCTTTGCAATCATATTGTTTTTAACAAGCAAAACTACTGTATTTTTGCACTGTAAGAAGCACCCCATAGTTTTGGAGAACAAAATTGATTAAATAAAATCAGAGACGCAGCTATTCAGATATAAAGTGAATATACAGAATGGTCCAACAAAGTAGTCAGGACTGGTCCATGCAGTATTGACGCAATATTCCTCCAGCCAAAAGCCCAGTGCCAGGAGGGAGGTCTTGGTTCCAGCAGAGAAAGCAAGGATGAAACTTTAGCATGTGTCTATACACTAGCAGTACCTATTCTCTGAACACACTGACCAACTTATGGAGAGACACATTATACAATCTGGCGCTGAACAACTTACCCATGAGCAGCCATCTACATTTAGGGGGAGACCTGTGTCTGTGTCACATAATGTAAATATTGCAATGCAGAATGTTAATGTAAGTACACAACTCATGCTGTCTATTTGTAAAATGTGTCTCTTCATAAGTTGGTTAGTGTGTTCAGAGAATGGGTACTGCTAGTTTTAATGCAGATAAGATCTCTGCTTGGCTGGAGCGAAAGGAACGAATTTCAACATCCCGGGAAGCAGAGCTATTGCTCCTAGGTTGGCACTTATGCAGCGCTGTACATTAATGTAGAGATGAGATGGATGCAACACAAGATAACACACAGATAGGGGTTATGACACAGGAGGAGAGATCACTGATTGATCAGGCTTACAATCTAAAGGTACCCACATACGGATTGATTTTTCGTGGCGAACATGGCCACCAACCAACATACATGTTGGTAAATCCTGGTCAATCGGACCCCATCCAAAGTATCGAACGGGAATCGATTGTGCAAAGTGATGTGCATTGATTCAACGAACAATCATTCGATGATCCGTGGCATCACCACACTGTGTTCGTGGGTCGATCAAGCGGGTATCCTAAATCCATAGCACCTATACAGGTCACAGGACAGGCCTCTTCTACAAATAGGAACACATGCTCAGTATCATTTACCACATGTACAAGGCTGTGATTAGTGTGTCATGTGGATTAGGAAATAAAGAGTTTTGTTGCTGTGTGAGCAATGATTGTGTGTATTGATTATGTGTGTGTCTGTACTTTAACTTGTACAGGGAGAAAATGGCCCAAGCTTATGACTTTGCTCTGGATAAAATTGGCATGGAAATAATGTCATACCAGGTAAGAAAAATCTTGCATTTGTTTGTTTCCCTTCAATTCGACAAGAACCATTTAAATAAAGCCATAGTAACTTTGTTTTTATTTATTTTCAGATCTGGGTGGATTACATCAATTTTTTGAAAGGAGTGTAAGTATGCGGATATTGAATTCTTAATTTTAATAGATCTCCGGAATTCTAGTTGTAAAGAGTCTACACTGTCAATGTTAACAAGCCTCAGCTTTATAAACCTTTAGGAACCATGGAAAAACTTCCAGAGAACTTTGGTTCCAGATATGAGACAAAATAATCACCTCAAAGAAGTCTGATTGGTAACAGTCATATTGTGCAGTCAAAAAAAAAACCCACAATTATGCAAAAAAATATAAATTTAATTTACATACTCGGAGATATAAATGAAAATAACAATGAAGGTAAAAAGATGTAGTTACGCTATACCAAAAGAACACCTATCTTTTAGAAGTTTCTATACACCAGGTTGTTGTTGCCATTGGAAGCGGTAAATCACTTTTCCACTGGGAAAGAAAAGGGGGGTTCAAGGATTCATAACCGGCAAGTCTCTCACCACATCCAAATGCTAGATATTGATGTTTGGTAGGGTGAACATAACCCAAGAGGGGTGGCCAACCCCTACGGACTTTTAAGGTGAGAAAGGGAGTGAAGTTCTGGAACTTCACTTCACTGAACCACTCTTGGGTTAAGTTCATCCTATCAAACATCAATATTCCCACTTGGAAAACATACCCGGACACCTGACCATAAAGACGCACCCAGTTTTTAGAGCAGAAAAAAAAGTGTTCAAATCAATGCAATACCAAATTCAGCCACTAGATGACACAAGCAGCGCTTTAAGGCCCACACATCATCTTCCTTACACATTGGAGGGCCGAGGAGGAACAGCTGCAGATGTCTCCCTCTACGATGTGTGTGTGAAAGCTGCAGCATGAGTGCAGCTCCCACACGTGCAGAGATGGATAGAAGAGATGCCGACTGGGATCTTTTTCATCTATCACCGCAAAGATAGACTTCAAGGCCCACACGTCATCTTCCTCATACATAAGGAAAAAGAAGGGCCGAGGGTGAATGGCTGCAGATGTCTTCCGGTCTCCCTCTATGGCTGTGTGTGCAGAAGCTGCAGCATAAGTGCAGCCCCCACACGTGCAGAGATAGATGAAAGAGATGCCAGCTGGGATCTATTTCATCTATCTGTCTCTGATTTTCATTGCTTAGATCAGCAGGGCTCTGCTCATATAAACAATACAGAACAGATGGGAGATCCAACCACCTCCGTGGCTAACCTTGCCGGGAGGGGGAGGATAGTGGGAGCCAAGACGTGACCACCTGCGGTGGAGTGGCCATGGGTGGTCCCGTACTCGGAACTGTGGTCCGAAATATACAGTACTTAAAGTGGACCTACCACAATAAAGTCATCATTACATGAATGGCACTAGAAGTGTCAATAATAGGGAGGAATGCATAAGAAAAAAACAAAAAAAAATTACCTATAAGGGGTAATCAAAGAAGATCCCGCGCAGCCCCTCCTCTCTCCCTGTCTTGTGCCGTGACCATTTTTGGTTGATCGGACCAGGTTTTTGGAAATCTTTTTTCCAGTCAATCGACTTAACCCCCTTTGAGGTCAGCGCGTGCGGCGTGCTATGGGTGATCAAAGCAGAGTATATAGTGCTCTGCTTGTGTTCCCCCTCCCTCCTCCCCTATAGACATCTGTGCTGGGAAACAAACTCTTCTCCATTGACATGGAGGTCTGAAGTGTTGGGGTTCAGAGAGAGATTAGAGACTGTGAAGAAGTTGAACTCTGCTTGTTCTTTGTCCACCACCTACATTGAATTCGTTTCCCAATAAGTAGTGTTTGATTTCTTGCCATTCAGGGAAGCTGTGGGGTCTTACGCAGAAAACCAAAGAATAACAGCTGTGCGCAGGGTCTACCAGCGAGGTTGTGTCAATCCAATGATTAATATTGAGCAGCTCTGGAGAGATTACAACAAATATGAAGAGGTTGGTTGTGAAGCCAGATCTTGTATTCGTTAATTATATTGTTGTCCTTTATATCTGTAACATTATCTATGCTGTTTTCAGGGTATAAACATCCACCTCGCAAAGAAAATGATAGAAGACCGGAGTAGAGATTATATGAATGCCAGGAGGGTGGCTAAGGTGAGTTCATTTCTTGGACTGCTCATCGCATTAACCTCCCTAGCGCACTGCCTGTACCGCACCGTTTTTAACAGTGTGATACAGGCAATGGCAGCAGTGTGCGAGGTACACTGCCTGCCATTTCCTCCCTCCCCCCTCCATACAGCCAGTGTCATTCATGACACCAGCTGGGAGGGCTGGAAAGCAGAGGCCCCTCCATTAACATGGAGGTCTATGGCACTGCTCACCCTCGCCCCCTTCCGCGTCACCGCGACGCGATCAGTGAAGCGATTTGTTCTTCACACAATCTCTGGACGAGATGGGCTCGTCATGAACACTAAGGAGGTTAAAGTAGAGTAGAGTGAGTAGCATACCAAACTTTACATAGGAAGATTGGCTCAGGGGTGTGCTACCTGCTTTTTTCTTTTGGTCATTTAAATTCAAAGTGAACGTTAAAAAGCTTAACCTGCTGGACGTTCTGCCCGAACCATGTACGGTCACAATTTGTTCTTAGAACAAACTGTGCCCGCACTGGGATCAGGCATACTCGCCCGTGCTCTTCATCGCTGCAGGCGCCACAGGGGGTGTGCCATGGACTGCCATATTAAGGAAGGGGGCATCACTTTTCCCGGCCCACATTGCCCGCGTCTCGAAGGCGGCATTGTGTAGAGGGTAGGCCGGAGAAGCACAGGAGAGCACTGTGTAGTGATTGAAAAGTCACATAGATCATACAACACTGATTAACATGTGGCCAAGTTCTTGTATATATCAAGCCAGAAACTGTCCGGTCAGCAGAATTTATGGATGATGCGTTAATCGAGACATGTTTCTCTGAATAAAAGAGCTTCCTCAGGAGACCATGTCATCCCAGTTTTAAAAGTCCAAATGAACTACTCAGGAGGAATGGTGATATCAGACCATTCATACAGATCAAACATATTTGCCACCTGGTACCGTAATGCTGGATCTGCAGTACAGATTTACTTTCCACATATGTACACGGAGATCCAGATTTTTAAGTGATGTAAAGCCATTAATCCTTTTATTGCAGTGGTTCCTAAACTTTGCTTGCAGCCCCCCCCCCTTTTCTATATAGTGAATTCATCATTCACACATTCACAACACACACATTGCATGCACTCTACCTGTTGTCTCCTATGGTCCATATAACTATGTCCCCCATGGTAAAAGACTAATCAGTTTTGTTTTTTATATTTACTCTTCTTTTTAAAAAGGAATATGAAACGGTTATGAAAGGCTTGGATCGCAATGCTCCCTCCGTCCCCCCACAGAACACCCCTCAGGAAGCTCAGCAGGTAGACATGTGGAAGAAATACATACAGTGGGAGAAAAGCAATCCACTCCGGACAGAGGACCAGACCCTCATAACCAAAAGAGGTACACTACTGTTTATGAATAATGTGGCTCAAAACTTCTCCAGAGCCTCCTGTATGTACAGTTCTGTGACCATTTACATGGTTATACAAACATGCAGGGGAGGCAATGCCTCATGGCAACCTTATCTGACTGCAAAGGGAATATTGAGCCCCTGGTTAAAGTGTTGGGGTTATTTAAGGTTGGACACCAAGGATATAAACACTACCCGCAGGGTAGGGTAGACTCAGCCTAAAGGTATGTATAGAATCCATCCATATACCCTCCTACCGCACCAGCTGTTTCCACTGTGTTGAGCCGGGCAGAGGTTGGTGTACTGCACTACGTTGACTGGCAGACCAGCTCAGGTAGGCAGGTATATGAATCTGCTCCGTGAAAATTGCCCTAACTGTGCAGCTGGCAGGGAAGGTCTCCCAAATATGGACGGAGATGGAAACAAAACTGTTAAGTGAGAAAGGGCATCTGCCTATGTGGTCTTGTCCAACGTGGCCACCACACGCGTCCTTGCCTAGGATCTTCTTAGAGCGGGAAGAGGAAAGGCGAGTGACTTTCTCAGGCTCCGGCTAAACACACTGATTGGCTTACATGAAAGTTTTGTTATTTCAAAATGAAAAATAATGTATTCTAGCTATGCATGCTGTCATTTTTATGCTCATACAAGTCAGTATAGATTGAAAATGTTATGTGCGGCCCTAGAGGGATGCTGAGGGCCGCACTTGTGGCCCTCCATATCCATTCAGTTGCCCACCACTGTTCTAGTGTCTCATTACTTAAATTACTTACTAAACTTACTTTTTGTATTGAGGTCTGTAGAACCAGGAGATTCAGGAGGTTTTCTCTTTAGACCATGTTTCCACAGCGTTCAGCAGGTCTGCCGGCCGAGCCGACAGCAGTGGTTGATGTACTGCCCTGTGTCAACCTCTTGGCGGACCCTATGAACGCCGTGTAAACAGGCGGGGCGGGAAGTCATGAAATATGTATGGAATGCGTCCACATCCCCCATCAAGGCATGCGATTAGCACGGGGTATCTGTGCAGCCCATGATGCCCTGGAAGCATAGCCTTACATAGCCACAGTACATGGGTCTACACTTAATTTTTTTTCCCCCCCAAGGAAAAGTGCAGCCGCCCCTGGCATTCCCCCATGATGTGGCAGTCTATACTAGCATGTCATGACCGGCATCAGGGGGTGTCGTGGCAGACACAAAGCATCCGCAATGCCCGTCTAGGTGTTGTGGAACCATCCCTGTCACGCAGACGCACAGGAGGCACATAACATGCACTGTTATGCTGCTTTTTTTAATAAGCATGTTATTATGCTCATGAAAGTTAATAGGATGCGGTATTGCCGACATAGCAAATACCACGCCCTATAAGCTTAAACAGTGGGCCTGCCAGAACACCGGAGCGGGCCCGCCAGAACACCCCCCTTCTGGGTAGTGGAGACCCAGCCTACCTGCAGGTGGCAGGGAAGGTAATACTGTTCCCCCTCATCTCTGGTCCTAGCATAACAAGACAGGAAGCGAGGAAAACAGTAAATATCGTATATGTTCGAGTATGACCAAAAATGTGATGAAAAAAGCCCCCTCGGCTTATACAGGAGTCAGGGTCCCACTTACCTGTCCGAGTTTTCACTTATCTCCCTGCAGGCCCTGGCAGTCTCAGTGAATGGTCCCATGTGTATTCGGTATTCTAAGTCATTCCCAATCTCAGGCTGTTGAAATGTAAACAAACTTGGATGACAGCGCCATCTTGTGGACAGTTTGTACATTTTTACTGGAGATGGTGGCATTCCAGTTAGAAAACTCCACTATACTCTAGTATATATGGTACTAATGATGGAACTTCTAACCATACTCCACTTTATAATATACAGTATATATTTGTGTATGTCTGGAATTTAATAATTTGTTATTGCCTCAGCATTTCTTTTGATCAGCCTGGTCATTGTGTTCTCTTTCAGTCATGTTTGCCTATGAGCAGTGCCTGCTGGTGTTGGGGCATCACCCAGACATCTGGTATGAAGCTGCACAGTACCTGGAACAGTCCAGTAAACTGCTGGCCGAGAAAGGGGTAGGTCTATTGTGGTCGGTACTTACCTCATTGTGTAAAATGATATTGTAATAGTTTTTATATTTGGTTTAAATTCTTCTTTCCTTTACATTGCAGGATATGAACAATGCCAAACTGTTCAGCGACGAAGCTGCCAATATTTACGAACGTGCAATCAGCACCTTGCTAAAGAAGAACATGCTGCTATACTTTGCCTACGCCGACTATGAAGAGGTGTGCTTATATTGTGTATTATGTTCTCCATTGATGGAATGTTCTGGAGCTACTTTCCCAGCAATATGCAGAAAAAACACAGGGGTGCACATAACTTTTTTTAGTGAGCTCCTCAGATGAATACAATGAGATGGTGTTTGGTATTCACCCCATATGTATGTGGTCTTCCTCACTGTCCTCTGCGTCAGCCTCCTGCATGGTAGATTCTGCTGCAGATAGACCTTCCTGTTACTGATTGATCCTCCGATTAGCTGTCTCCATCCACAGGTCACCAGCTGGCTTTGGGACACATGTAACTCCCACAGTACAACACTGTTTGACCCACCAGATCTCATACCTCAGTAGTGTGACCCCCAGATCTCATACCTCAGTAGTGT
>CM070041.1:7887292-7901761 GCA_036250615.1 Ptychadena robeensis
GAAAAGAGAAAAAGAAAAAAAATATGAAGCCGTTTTTTAAATCATAGGAAAAAAAAACCCCTGCGTAGTTATCAACTCAGGCCACGGACTTGAAAATGGTGTCACTAGAGAGGCGCACCTCACAGCAGATTCATCTTCATCACACAAGGAAGAGGGGGGGCACCATGGGGGCACCTGCTGCATACATGTGTGTGGGAGGAAAGCTGCCAGTGTAAGTGGCCCAGTGTGCAGATCGTTTCAATTTGGACCATAAGACCAGGCACTTTTTACCGCCGATTTGGGGGGTGTGAAAAAAAAGTGAATCTTATAGTCGAACAAAATTTGGTAGGGATGTGTCTCTTTCCAAAAAAAAATACAGTAGTAACTCCTGCAGCCAAGAGATGTCTATTGATGCGTTAGGGAAAAGTACAGTACATTGCTCACTACAGGATGAGAAATTTCGGCAAAAAGGGTATTTCTTTTTCCCCCCCCAAAAGGGTCCTTTGGTGCAGGTGGATGAAGTTATGGAGATATTCCGCAGGTGTGTAAGATTCAGATAGTAAGTATCTGTGCAAAAGCTGAGACAATGAGAACACATTTATATTTGAAGAAGCTGGTTAGAGTGTAAAACTAATGGTACTAACAAGATTGAAACATTCATATTCAATAGAAAAACCCACACAAACTACAGTCATACAGGACATGAATCATTCACATGGAGAACACGCGCACTACCCTCATGCAGACACATGAATCATTCACACCACAGACGCACACACTACACTCATACAGAGAATTGAATCAGCGCACAGAGACACACTACATATACAAGACATATCATTCCCTTAGACACACCCACACACTACAGTCATACAGAGACATGAATCATCCTCACAGAGACACACACACCACTACACTCATACTACGAATTCATCATCACATAGACACACACACACTCAGTCTACGAGAATGAATCATCCACACAGAACACACACTACCAGTCATACAGAGACATGAACATTCACATAGAGAAACATCCCACACTACCTCCTGAGGACATGATCATTCACAAGAGACATACACACTACACTCATAGAGGGACCATGAATCATTCACATGAAGACACACAAAACTACACCTCACGCTGAACATGAATCGTTCACATAGAAACACGCACTACCCACTCACACTGAGAACATGAATCATTCCACCACAGAGACACACACTACAGTCATACAGAGACAGAATCCATTCACATAGAGACACACACACAACTCATACAGGAGACATGAATCTTCACATAGAACCACACACTACACTCATACAGAGACATTCATCATCCATAGAGACATACACCCACACGTTATATATCTAGGAGACAGGAACATCCTCACGAGACACACACAACTTACACTCATACCATAGAATTCATCATCACATAGGACCACACACACACTACAGTCATACAGAGGACAATGACCATCCACAAGAGACACCACACTACAGTCATACAGGAGACATGAATCATTCACATAGAGACACCACACATACATCATAGAGACATGAATCATTCACTAGAGACATACCCACTTACACTCATAGAGACTGAATCATCACATAGAAACACACACTACACTCACGCTGAGCATGAATCATTCACAAGTTAGGACACACCACTACAGTCATAAAGAGACATGAATCATTCACATGAAAACAACACACACTACACTCAACAGAGACATTCATCATTCACATAGACCACCACAACATGGAGAAACACAGAGACACACAGTACAGTTGCTCTAACTTAATGTATGCAGTTATTCCTCCATGGTTGGTTCCTGCTGTCCTTCCTTAGCCCGCTAATTGTGACGCCCCCCACACCCAGTAGGAACCACTGGGATATCGGTAATACACGTATGTTGAGCTATTTAAAGGCTGCGGAGGAGTCCCCCCTCAGAGTGTGATATAAACTAAAGAACGTTTGGTCTTCCGCTGTTGACGAGGCGATTAAAGTCATCACTGGTGGTCAGGCGGATCTCCTCCAGGGGACTAACGGGCCGGTTGAAAGTGAACGCTTGATCACAATCGCTGAAAAGTGAAAGACCCAACGAGGGATTCCGACGAGACGAAGAGAAGGGCGCGTTGTGCTCCCGTCCACGAAATCTACAGAGCTCGGCAAACAGGAAAAGGATTCGGGAGGAAGCTGAAGCGGCCACAATCCTAAAGACGCTACGAAGGGACGGGACTTGCCAGCCCAGGGTTGCCTTTGCTCAAACACTTTGTGAGCAGCATTTGGGGAGCGGTGACTGTGAGAGGAAACCCTTTGGCAAAGGAAAAAAGAGTCCTGACGCACCACGCGCCTCTATCTAAGAAGACTCCGAGGCTTCTGAATTTGATTTCTCAAAACTGGATGGCTAAGAACGCAACTGTGTGGTTTTTTTTTTTTTTGTTTTAACCTCAAACCACCGTGACCCCCCTCCCCCACAGCCTCGACCTGTTTTATTTGTGGCCGGGTTGTCAAACTTTTTTTTAAAACGAAAAGTTGCATCTCAGGACTGTATTGACATTCCTGCACCCCAGAGGGCGCTACAGCCTCTTGCCTTGGTGGGTTTATCGTATGAAACGGCTGCTATTTTAAAAACGGACATGTGAAGATAGAAAGGAGATATCACTATGAGAAACCGCTTTCCTTCAGTCCCGCTTAAACCTTTACAGATTCATCAAACGCCGTCTAGTTCCAGATCTTCTCTGCGCTGTACTGCACCGCGGCAGGAAGCTGGACGTTTCTAAAAAGGTTTAAAGCACGAGGTCAGAATTTTTTTTGTTTTTTGATCTGACTCGACTGCCTACCCGGCAGCAGAGCAGTGGGGTTTTTTTTTTCCATACTGAAATTAAAAGAAAGAAATTGAATATTAAAGTGAATGTGGAGATTGATTTTGTGGTGCAGTATAGGGTGGGTCTTCTGTATGCCGTACAGTGTTTTCTGACCATAAGACACTGGCGGAAGCCCCCATACACCTTAAGATCGTTCCATACAATTTCCATTAGATCTACCAAAACAGTTGTCGTATAGTCACCTCCCTGAGAGAGAATACATAGTGATTGGACAGTATATATCAATCTATGGAGTGCCGGGTCCTCCCTGATAGAATGACATTAGTAATTGGAGGGGAATATCACTGCTATGGAGTGCGGGTCACCTCCCTGATAGAATCCATAGTGGATTGGCAGGTATATATCACTGCTATGTAGTGCCGGGCTCACAACCACCCTGGATAGAATAATAGTGATTGGAAAGGTATATATCACTGCTATGTAGTGCCGGGTCTTCCCTGATAGAATACAGAGTGATTGGGAGGTACTAATATCACTGCTATGTAGTGCCGGGGTCCATCCTGATGCATACATAGTGATTGGAATGGTATTTATCACTGCTTGGTAGTGCCGGGCTTCCCGGATAGAATACATAGTGATTGGGAGGTATATAGTGTAATGCTGCGACCTGGTAAGTGCCGGGTCTTCCCTGATAGATACATAGCACCCACCCTGTGTATATTATACCTCCCCCAATCACTATGTAGTGCCGGGTCCTCCCTGATAGAATACATAGTGATTGGGGTATTATATCACTGCTATGTAGTGCCGGGTCTCCATGATAGAATACAATAGAGATATGAAGGTAGATTCACTGCTAGGTAGTGCCGGGTCCCCAATACCCTGACATGAGACCCTACGGCACTAGTGATGGAATCCTCCCCCCCTTTCCCCGGCTCCCTATCCCTTACCCACATATCCGTTCCATATCCTCGCCCTGACCGCGAGTCTGGGGTCCTCCCTGATAGGAATACATGTGATTGGAAGGGTACATATCACTGCTATGTAGTGCCGGTCCTCCCTGATAGACTACATAGTGATTGAGAAGGTATATATCACGCTAGTAGTGCCGTGTCCTCCCTGATAGAATACATAGAGATTGGGAAGGATATTCAATGCTATGTAGTTGGCCGGTCCTCCCTGATAGAACACATAGTGATTGGAAGGTATATATCACTGCTATGTAGTGCCGGGTCTACCTGATAGAATACATGTGATGGAAGGTACATCACTGCTATGTAGTGCCGGGTCCTCCTGATAGAATACATAGTGATTGGAAGTATATATCACTGCTATGTAGTGCTGGTCCTCCCTGATAGAATACATAATGATTGGAAGGTTTAGAAGAAAGGTCTTATATTAATGGTTGGTAGATCAAAAGAAATTGTATGGAAAGATTGGAAGGTGGATAGTGGCCTTTAAATTTAACCTCCTGGGCGTTCGGCCCGAACTCAGAAGGTCATGGGATCGGGCACAAACCGCCAGTTGCCGACGTAAACCTGCAGCGATTCTGCCTCGCTGCAGGCTCACGGATGTTCCTTCGCCCAAGTGATTGGTGATGCCCAAAGGTGGGTCGGTGCGTAAAACCTCCATGTTAATGAAGGGGCGGTCATGTTTCCCACACAACATCGCAAACATTGTGCAGAGTGGGACAGAGGGCGGGGTGTCACGGTTAGAGTACTCCGCCATGATTGCCTGTAACCGGCGGCGTTTCCACGTTCTGCAAAAAAATGATGCAAAAAGCCCCAAAGTCTGGATTAACCAGGATCGCATTCAACCTGGCATACCCCAGTGGGAAAAGCTGCCAGCGATTCTCCATGCGCAGCGCATTTCTGGGGGTACCGGCCCTTGGCATCCGGGGGCGGGGGGCGCCATAGACCTCCATGTCATTATACAGCACTTATTATTATGAGAAGGTAAGAGGACCTCCAGTGGGTTTCAGATCACATATGGAATTTTCATTATTTCTTATGGAAAAATGTTTGACTTACAACTTCACAAGGGGTTGGTTGTAAGGCAGGGTCAAGCTGCAGTGTTAGTGCACACACAATCCAATTGAATCAAATGTTCCCCAATTATGATTAAAAGAAGTGTTAAAACGTTTTTTTAGGCTGCACTCATCTAAATGTACTTCCCCCCCCCCCCCCCCCCCATTGTATTTTGAGGGGGAACACGATGCACACTACACACAGCACAGGAGAAAAGCTCTTTATTTGGGTGGAATGTGGTGATCACAAATAAGAGAACGGAGCAGTCATGTTGGGGTCCCCGTAATTCGGTGCCCCGGGGCAGCTTAACATTCTACACTGCAAAGCCCAAGATTCTACCAATTCTGATGTGTAATATATCATGCATGCCAATCCCTATTGCCGTATGAGCACTCCTAGTGAATATATTAGTGACGGGATACTCTCTAAGGACTCTCTACAAGTGTGTCGAATCTCTTACATAATAATTCACTGCCCTTGCAGTCCCTATGCCGAATGAGCTACTCTAAAGCACCACCATACAGTATCCAGCCCTTCACACTCTGCAGGGACCAAGCCCTGGCTCCTGGACTGGAGGAATATAAGGCAACGACTGGATGGTCCTCAGCTCTGCACTTTGTTTAAACATCCCGTATATTACTATAACGTGTGCAGGGCTGGACCACCCAGTCCTTACCATATACTCACCCAGTCCTTACCATATACTCCTCACCCAGTTCCTTTACCCTATATCCTCCGAGTCCTACCATTACTCCCCAGTCCTACCATATACTCCTCCGGTCCTTGCACATATACTCTCCGGTCCTTACCATTACTCCCCCAGTCCTTACCATATACTCCCCCAGTACTTACCATATACTCTCCCCCAGTCCTTACCAGATACTACTCCGGTCCTTACCATATACTCACCGGTCCTTACAATATTACTCATCCGGTCCTTGCCCTATACTCCCCGTCCTACCATATACTCCTTCCACCAGTCCTTACAATACTCCTCCGGTCACTTACCATATACTCCCCAGTCCTTACCATATACTCCTCGGTTCCTTGCCATATACTCCTCCAGCTCACCCGGTACATACCGGGTCACTCACAGGCCCGTGACCTCGGAGGCGCGAGCTCCGCTCCTCGCACCACCGGGGGACGCGCCAAGGGGGACCCGACGAGGTTGTCCTCCTTATAACTGCTAAAGCAGTGCACCACACGCTCTTCCCAGGGTGAAAGACGATGGTATACTCCTGCCCCCAGTCTCCCGCAACATATACTTCCTCGGTCTCCTACCATATACTCCCCATTTCCTGTGTACCATATCTCCTCCGGTCCTTTGACATATACTCCCCGGTCATTACCATCTACTTCTCCAGTCCTTACAATATTACTCCTCCTAGCCGTTACCATATACTCCTCCAGTCCTTACCATATACTCCTCAAGTCCTAACCATATTATCTCCCCATCCTTACCATATAATCCCCCATCCTTACATATATCTCCAAGTCCTTACCAGACTCCCCAAGTCTTGAACTATAAGCCCCGTCATTACCATATACTCCCCAGTCATACCATATACTCCCCCAAGTCCTACCATATTTACTCCCCAGTCTGCCATATACTCCCCCAGTCCGTACCATTTACCTCCCCCAAGTACCTTAACATATACTCCCCCTACCGCCCTCCTTAACATATACTCCCCCAGTCGCTTACCATATACGCCCCCAGTCATTACCAATATACTCCCCCAGTCCTACCACTACTCCCCCCAGTCCTTACAGATACTCCTCCAGTCCTTACCATATACTCCTCCCGTCCTTACCATATACATACCAGTCCACGCTAACCTATACTCCCCCGTCCTTACCATATACTCCCCCAGTCTTACCAATAATCCCCCAGATCCTAACCATAGACTCCCAGTCCCTTAACCATATACTCCCCCAGTCCTTACCAATACTCCCCCGTCCTTACCATAATACTCCCACGGCCTTACAATACTCCCCCAGTCCTTACCATATTTATTTACTACTCCAGTCTTACCATATTACTCCTCAGTCCTTACCCATATACTCCCCCTAGTCCTTACCATATACTCCCCCAGTCCTTACCATAGACTCCCCCAGTCCTTACAATATACTCCTCCGTTCAAAGGCCAAGCACCAGGAGGGCTGGGCTCCAGCAGAGTCTGCAGGGCAGGGACTATACAGTATGTTTGTGTTATACACTAGAAGTATAGGCCACTCCGAACTCATTTTTTTTACACACATATGGAGAGTCACTCGCTAATAGGGGGAGTCTTCACATAATATATTCACTGCGCTTGCAATTCAGTATCCACAGTGTGCTTTTAGAGGGCTCATTCAGCAGGGTATTGCAAGTGATGTGCAATATTAGTATGTGACAGAGAGTCCACTTCTCCCTAGTGGGTGTAAAATGTGTATGGATGCCAGTGCCAGGCTTGCAAAGTGGACTATCCAATCATGTGTCTGAGTTTTGAGAGCGCCCCTACTTCTAGTGGAATGCGACATACAGTATAGTTCCAGCCCTTCAACCCCTCTGCTGGAGCCAAGTACCACTCTTGAGAAAAACATCCTAGGACACACTTCTGGAGAGTGAGAGACGCAAGCTGGTTATCGGGGCTCAACTACCTACAATGGTGTAAATGTCAAATAATATATTCACTGCACCTTTCATACCCTTTCCTGAAATAAGCCAGTCCTAAGTGGCATTGCCCTACTGGATTGAAGTGAAGAGATTTGTGGACAGAAAACTCGGCACACTATGAGTCGTGGGGGGGGGGGTACAGTTTGTCACATAATATATGACTCCACGTGCAAGGGCTTATGTCAAACAAGCCACTCCTAGACAGCTTTATGCCCCTACTGAATTGCAAGTGCAGTGAAATATAAGGTGACAGAAACTCGGGCACATTATGGAGTCAGTCGGGGGGGGGAAGGGGGGGGGGGGGTAAGTTGTGACATTATATATTCCACTGCCTTGCAATTCAGTAGGCATAATGACTCGTCTAGGAGTGGCGTGTTTGACATAAGGCATGCAAGTGCAGTGAATATATTATGTTTTTTCAAACAAGCCACTCCTAAACTGCATTATGCCATAGATTGCAAGTGCAGTGAATATGTTATGTGATACGAGTCAAGAGTGGTAACACTGTGTTACAAAACATATATGTGCTACACAGTAACAAATATTAAAAAAAAACAGTATTCCGACAAATCCTTGTCCCCATCCCTTGGATGGAGGATAAAGAGTAGAAGAATGACCTTTGCTACAGTGAAAGTTCATATCTGTTGTCTCTACTTAGGTAGCCAGAATTCGTAATATAAACTGGAGTAACTACCGCTTTCCCCCCGAAAATAAGACCGTCTTATGTTCATTTTAGGTGCAAGAATCCACATGGGCTTGTTTTCGGGTAGGTTCTACTTTTTGCACCTCGGACTTTATTTGTTTATTAACCTTCCGTAAGCCACCATACACGTTACGATTGTGGCGTACAAATTTTGCCCGACAGACGATCGGGGAGGAGATGAATCGATCGGTGTGAGATTAATCGGAACTTCGGAATTATGTACCCGGACCGATCCAGATTCTCAAAATCGGTCGGGACCGCTCGATCTGCTGTTAATAAATAGGGTCGGGCTGATCGATCGGTGATAACGGAATTCGATTTTCGTTGTCGGTACGAAAAATGGTCGGGAGAATAATCGGAACGTGTATGGGGGGCGTTATGGCTTTGTTTCCATTGCGTGAGACCCCTCCACTAAGCGTTAACCGCTCCTAACATAACAGATAGACTTACACCGTGTATCGGCGGACGGGTCTGTCTGCGGACGGGCGCTGAGCGATCCGCCGGGTGTAAGGAGGAAGGACGTCGCGTACATTCAGCCTTTACACGGCGGAGCGGAATGTTAAACAGACCATCGCCGGAGGCTGAGTCTATGGGATACGTCGGGACCCCTCTAGAGTTACGCAGGGGTCCCGACCGTAGAATGGAAAACAAGCTTAAGCCCCCCCATACACGTTCTGATTATTCTCACGACCGATTTTTCGTTCCGATCCTTGTCACCCTATTTTCACCTTAAATGCTATGGTCGGTCGGTGGCTGGCACGAAAAATCGGAATCGATTATCACAGATCATCAGCCCGACACTATTTATTACAGCGGATCAGACGATCGACCAAAAAGTTACGGACAGGTCCGAAGCGGGTCCCGGGTCCCGATCCGATTTTTTTTCGGCCGATTTTGAGAAATCAGGATCGGTCGTGGGTTACATATTCCGAATCCGATAATCTCCGACCGGTCTGGGGTCGGGGGGCAAATTCGTACGAAGAATCGGAACGTGTATGGGGGGCTAAGATGATATCTGTACAGTGTGTTTCACCGTAAAAAAATTTAATGTAATATACAGATGGCACAAGGACTGTCACTGTTGTCAAAACCTTTTTACCAGCTGCTTCAGGGCTTGGGCGGAGGATGATTTTTTTTTTACGTATTATGCTGGGGGGGGGCTGCACACTGTGGTAACTGACACAGGGGCCTGTGGGTGCTCTGGAGCTGCTAGAAGCTTTTTTCTGGCTTAGGTCTTAAGCTGGCCATACCTTTAGATCTCTGTCAGATATCCTTAGATGTACAACAATTAGTAGGCCGGGTCCTCGCGATTGAACAAGGTAGACTTGATAGTTAGAAGTCCCTTTTTATTACAGGGGTTTGGTAAAACAAAGAGATCTAAAGGAATCGACAGAGAAATCTAAAGGGAGGGGCCGTCGTCCTGGGGGGGGATTCGTTTTTTTTCCTTTTCTTTTACCAAAACCATGTAATATGACGGACTTTCTACCATCAGTCTACGGGTTCAATGCAGAGGACCCGGCTACTAGTTTTGGTAGATCTAAGGATCTCGGACAGAGAAATCAAGATGTATGGGGGGCCTTAAGCTGGCCCTACACCATAGATCTCTCTGTCGATATCCTTAGTCTACCAACAACTATGTAGGGCGGGTCCTCTGCGATTGAACACAGGTAGACTGATGGTTAGAAAGTCCCTCCTATTCATGGTTTTGCTAAAAGAAAAGAGCTTAAGGAAATTGACAGAGGGATCTAAAGAGTATGGGGGGGGGGCCTACTTAGGGGTAGATCTTATTGCAGGGAAAAACACGGTATGTACTCCAGGAGGGCGCCGCGCACGCTCAGCGGATAGAAGAAAACACAAAGACCTCGGCCAACACAAGTGATACAAGGACACTCGGCTGCCGAGACGAAGACTAAAGCAGAAGTATTTTCCAGCAGGCGTTATGGTAGGTGGTGCTTTAAGTGGACATTTTTTTCCGCAGGATTAGTTTATGTTTCCACGACATCTAGGGGCTCCAGCCACCCTTGTCACTATGGATTGTCCGGAGGGGGGTGGTAGGTGCTGGTGAGTCACAGACTCTGATCACGCAATCCCCAGAGAGGGGAAACTTTATATTCCAGATGCTGTCCCCCCCCAGCATGCCGATGCGTGCAGCCCACCTGTCCGATCGAATCAGGTCCGATGATCAGGGGCCCAGAACCGATCGTACCGGACCAACCTGTTGGTTCCATCAGATTGATTCAGGGACGGAATCAGGGCCAATCGGGCAGTTGGTGGTGGACATCAGTGGATCACCAGCAGATCTGCACAGAGGAGGGTGATCGACGGACCGGAATCGGCCGGAATCCGTTGGACAGGTGGATGCTGTGATGGATATCTAATTGGCCGATGATCACCACCGCGATTCCGGCAGAATCGCCGGAATCGATCGGATGTGAATCGATCGGGCATGATCCGACACGGTATGGCAGTTAGCTTAAGATGCACCCATACATCAAGGTTGAGTAAAGGGCTATTAAACCTCAAAAAAAAAAAAACATACCGTATATCCTCAAGCATAGCTAACCAAGTCGTAAGCCGATGGGGTACCCAATTTTATCTACAAAAACTGGAAAAACGTATTGACGGGGGATAAGCCGAGGTGGGAAATGCGGTCAGATAGTGGAGTTTCTAAATGAGAAAAATATAGGGAGAAAGCACCATGCCCCTAAATCAAACAGGATTCATCTTAGTGCCACAACCTCAATACATTTAAGAGAACACAGGATTAATGGGTTGTGCAAGGCAATTCTTATTTTTTAATCATAGGCTATGGAGTGTTGAATCTGTACTAGTAACCGGCCACTAGGTGGCAACGTGGAGTTTGTTGATATCGATCAGCTGTAAAGCAGAGTTATCTGACAGGATGGTAAATTTTAACCCCATCCCATTAGTTCGGCTCAGAACTGCTGCCCCCAGCCAAAGTAATGAGCTGCACATAAAGAGTGCCGTCCGATTCTCGGCACTAGCGGGCGGCGTGACGACGTCATCACGCCCGCTCCTACTGCACAGAATCGCATAAGGAATAGACGGTAAATCCTATCGTCTATTCCCAGTTTCAGACGGAAGCTGGAGCTCACAGGAACTCAGAGAGATCACAGACGATCTACCAAAGAGGGAAGCTGCCTGTCTGAAGCATTCAGCATGGAAATTCAGGTGAATTCAGATGGGCTTGTCTGCGTAGTTCCTTCTATTTCACCTATGAAATTCAGACATTTGTCCTGTTGCCTGTTGCCACCAGAGCGTCCTCCCTCTTCCAGCACTGGATGGCAGTGTGGCCGGTATCCATAGACATTAGCTGTGGAGCTTCTTGTGGAGTCTTCAAGGAGCGTGGCCACACTGCCATCAAGTGCTGGAAGAGGGAGAAGGATGTTTTGGTGTCACCATATCACAGGAAACGCCATTTGAAGACAGGAAGTAGGCTCCGTGAAGAAGTGAACCAGAAGAAACCACACAGGTTAGTCCATAATGTTTATAATTCTGTACAAATGAGGGTTTATTAACCCTTTAATGTTCAACCTTAATCTCCTTCCACATAGTTATGATCATTTTTGTGCAACGAGACAGATCATAAAAAGAGGGCGGGGCCAAAGTGATGTTTTGTGACTGTGACTGTGGCATGGGCAAACTACGGCCAGGGTGCCATCTCCGGCCCGTTGTCACCTGATTCCCATGATTCTTTGGCTTCCCTGCACCTGGAGGCTCCAAACATCGGAATGGAGATGGCGCTGTAGCGTGATCATGCTGACGGCAGGCCAAAAGTAAGCGAGAGCGGCTGGATTGCACCTGTTTCAGGAGGTAAGCAAGCTACAAAATAGATCATGCAGAGTTGCAGTATGTCGTCTTCCTCAGATCTGTGGAATCTCTGTCATCAGACTGCGCTTTTCCTTGGCGGGGACAGTCGGATCCTCAGATTTTTGGCCGCAGGGAATTTTTCTGTAGACAGTGAATAGTAATTCCTGATATCCTGTGCAGGAGATGAACGCGCGTGCCGTCGTTCAGAACATGGCGTCTCGTACACTGAAAGCTATGCAACGTAAAGCAGAGGCGGCGGTCCGTCAATATATAGATGACGCTCTCAGGGCCGCGCGTCTGGTTTGCTCAGTATCGCGCTCAGAGCCGAGTCATAATAAGGACTGAACACCATTTTGTTGTAGTTGACGAGACGCACAAACTTCACAGCCAACTCTTCCAGTTCTTTGTGTACGGCGCCGAGGCCGCCGGGGAGGGCGGGGCTGGATCTCTGGTTAGCGGTAGACAGGTAGCTCAACAGAAAGGAATGGATCCTGGATTCTGGAACAGAAGTGATATCGGAAATATCAGGACACGACTCTCGGGTAGGAAGTTTTACAACTCGTGGTGAAACAAATGACTGAAGCTGGGAATATACGGTACGATGTACCGTCTATTCCTTATCCGATTCTCTGCCATAGGAGCGGCTTGATGACGTCATCACGCCCGCCCGTTAGTGCCGAGAATCGGACGGCACTCTTAATGTGCAGCTCATTACTTTGGCTGGAGGCAGCCGTCCCCAGCCGAACGAATGGGGTTAAAATTTACCGTCCTGTCGGATAACTGTGCGTTCCGACAGGACGGCTGATTTTAGCCCAATCCTCGTCAGTTGCAGCCTCCAATTCCTGCACGACCCGATCCTTAAGGGATGCGGGAGCGCACACGGCATCGGATCAGGGGTTGGATGGTGCAGGAATTGGAACATCTATGCCCAGCTTTATATGGTCAGCTGATTAGGCTGACATTTCCTGATCAGAGGTGTCTGCTTTAGCTATGGGTGCATGTGGCTTAAGCTGGCATCTTGCTGGGCAGTATGGCCGTATCACGCCAGAGTACACTGCTGGGATTGTCCGCCCTCCCCCTCTACGTGTTGGCCGGGGAAGCGATGCCCCTTCCCCCATATACTTTCTCCTCACCAAACCTGGCCCTCTATGCATCATACTGTGTTTCTCTGAAAATAAGACCCACCCCTAAAATAAGAGTAGCATCCCCCTGTGCGCCAAATATAAGCCCTCCCTCGAAAATAAGACCTAGCCAGAAAGAGATCTGAAGACACGAAGCTCAGGTCTTCTAAAACACCTGACATCTCCATGCACACGCAAGTCCCTGTGCTCGAGCACACACAGAGCGCAGGTGTGTGAGAAGGGTGGGGGGGTGGTTTTAGAAGACATGACAGGCGCCACATTCCCAGCTGCAGCACTGGGTGAATACCCTCAGTAAAATGACTTCTGTTACTGGGGGCATTCACCCAGTACCGCAGAGCTGCAGCTGGGAAGACAAGCATAACAGGACGCACATTTCCCCGAAAGCAAGACCTACCGGAAAATAAGCCCTAGTGCATGTTTTGTGGGTAGTTGTATCAGGCTTAAAGAAAAAGGAAATATTACCTATTATTCGATAAATCTGATTGGCTGGAGATGAGGCGGTGCGGATCTGTCCTTTAAGAGACTCCTCCTGCTCTGAAGTGAAGGGAGTGGAGCCGTGCTGGTCCAGGCACCTGGCCACTTCCACACAGATCTTCTCGCTGAGCGTGGTAAGTGCGTCCTCTGTATTCACACCTCTGAGCAGAGAAGAAACAAACTTATTAATATTCTGGTCAATGGATGGAAGAGCTTTATTACATCTTCCACACACAGAACCTATAATAAGGTGAACAAGAGGTCCCCCCAATGCCCATGGCAACCACATTTTCCTCATCGTCCCTTGCACCCAATGACACATTAATGACAAGTAGTCCTTCGTAGCAACCATCAATCAAAAGGGTCCACACTATTTAATAAAGCATTTTGGTTGGCTGATAGTTGTTAGGGAGCACTACCCGCCCTATATTCATTCCCAAAGGGTTTAACCTCCCTAGCACTTCTGACGGCACCATCTCGTCCTGCACTTGCTTATGCAGTATTGCAGCTGACGAGATAGAGCCGTCCAGCTAAGCTCAGATCCCCCGGCTGCACACCGTCTGCTCTTTGCTGTCCCGATCTGAAGCAAGCCGGCTGTGTCACCTCTCTGCAAGCCTAATTTACACATGAATGCCACAATTTGCATATGAATATCCAGCTGGACATTCGTGTGCAAATTGGGATATTCATATGCAAATTGGCATATCTTCAAAGAGCACAGCTGGAAAATCACCCCCATTGTCATTCCAGGTGTGATCTTTGACCCTTTCAGAGAATGCCATTGTATTGGATACAGTGATAACTGTATCCAATACAATT
>CM070041.1:7924727-7943867 GCA_036250615.1 Ptychadena robeensis
CCCCCCCCCACCAAACCGATTCACACCCCTCACCAAGTTGGCGTCGCATGTATAGACTGTCAGGAGAGGGAGGGTCCCCTACTCGGATTATGCGTGCAAGGTTGGCCTAAAGCGATGAATTTCCACGCATAGCGGGAACCAGAACCAAACGGGTCCCTGAATGACCAATTACCCCTGGACAAAAGAAGCGGGCCACTTTTGTTATTTTAATATGAACGAATATAGAGAAATGACCTAAGAGGTGGGAGCTCCATTGCTATCCATCAGAAGGATCGGATGGGCAGGGCCTTGTTCCATCAAGCAGTTGTAACAAGCCCCCAGAGGTCAGAGACAGCTGCTCACAGGCTGGCTTAGAACAGACCCACAATATAACATACCATATATCCGGGAGCCCCCCCAGCACAGGGAAGAGGATTTGGTGTGTCTGGTCCTTCTGTGTATGTATGTATGAGTGTATGTATGTGTCTGTCCGTGTTCTTCTTTGTGTGTATGCGTTCGTCTGGGGTATGTGTTTCTCTATGTGTGTATTCGTCGTCCCACACAACCCCCCACCAGCAACCAAAGGTAGTGTATCAAACATGCGATTAGGGTTTTAAGCGTTCTCTATGTGTGTCGGGTCTGTCGTGTCGTAATGCGGCTGTCTGGTGTAGGCGTCCCTCTAGTCTGTATGAGTTTGTCTGTGTGTATGGGTCACTATGGTCTCGTAATGAATCTGTCTGTTGTGTTATGTGTCCCTCTATGTCTGTAATGAGTCTGTTGTGTGTATGATGTCCCTCTATAGTGGGTATGTGTCTGTCTTCCTCTATGGAGGTGTATATGCGTCGTGTCTGTGTGTATGTGTCCCTCTATGTGTGTATGTGGTCTGTCTGTTACCTCGTTGAGTGGGTAGATCGTCTGTGGTATGTGTCCTCTTGTGTGTATTGTGTATGGTCTGGTTCCTCTATGTGTGGTATGCATCTGTCTGTGGTATGTGTCCCTCTAGTGTGTATGTGTCTGCTGGAGCTATCTCTATGTATGTATGAATCGTATGTGATGTATGTGTCCCTATATGTCTGTATGAGGTAGTCTGGACCCATGTGTGTAGTTGTCCCTTATGTGTGTATGGGTCTGTCTTCCTCTAGTTGTGGTATGCGTTCTGTGTGTATGCGTTTGTGTTTAAGCGTTCACTCTTGTGTGTAGCGTCTTCTGTGTGTATGCAGTACTGTCGTTGTGGTATGCGGTCACTCTATGTCTGATGAGTCTGTTCGTTGGTATGTGTCCCTCTATGTCTGTATGATCTGTTGTGTGTATGTGTCCCTACTATGTCGTTGAGTTGTATGTGGTATGTGTCCCTCTATGTGTGTAGGTGTCTGTATTCTCTATGTGTTGTAGCGTAGTTCTGTGTGTATGTGTCCCGCTATGTGTGTATGTGTTCTGTCTGTGTTCACTCGATGTGTGTTGCATCTGTTGTGTGTATGGGTACTAATGTGTGTATGTGTCGTATGTGTTCCTCTATGTTGTGTATGCATTGTCTGTGTGTATGTGTCCCTCTATTGGTATGTGTTGGCAGTGTTCCTCTATGTCTGTATTTGAATCTGTCGTGTTGTATGTGTCCTCTAGGTTGTATGAGTCTGTCTGTGTGATGGGTCCCTCTATGTGTTATGGTATGTCTTACTCTATGTGGTATGCGTCTGTATGTGTGATATTGTCACTCTTATGTGGTTATGTGTCGTCTGTGTTCCTCTATGTGTGTATGCAGATGTCTGTGTGTATGTGTACCTCTCTGTGTGTATGGTTGCTGTGTTCTCTATTGTGTATGCATAGGTAGTGTGTATGTGTACCTCTTGTGGTGCTATGTGTTGCCTGTGTTCGATATGTCTGTATGAACTGTCTGTGCGTAGTGTAACTCTTGTCTGTATGAGTCTGTCTGTGTGTATGGGTCCCTCTATGGTGTATGTGTCTGTATTCCTCTATGGTGTATGCGTAGTTGTGTGTGATGGTCCCCTCTATGGTGTCAGTGTTCTGTCTGCACGGTTCTCTAGTGTGTATGCTCTGTTCTGTGGGTATGTGTCCACTAGTGTGTATGTGTAGCCTGTGTTCCTCATGTGTGTATGCCATCTGTCTGTGTGTATGTTCCTTATGTGTTTATTGGGTCCCTATGTCTGTATGGCGTCTGTATGTGTGATGTTGTTTCCTTGATGCTGTTATGTGTCCCCTTATGTGTGATGCGTCCTGTCGGTGTGCTCTCTATGTGTGTATGTGTGCCTCTATGTCTGTATGTGTATGCCTGTGGTTGTATGTGTCCGTCTGTGTGTGTCTGTCGGTCTCGATGTGTGTTATGACTCTGTCTGTTGTATGTGTCCCTATATGTGATAGGTATGTGTATGTCGTAATGTGTATCCTCTATGTGTGTTTAATGTGCTTTGTGTGTGTACTGTATCTGTCCATCTGGGTATTGATGTCTTCGTTGTGTCTGTTGTATGTGTCTGTCTTATGTGTATGTTTCAGATTGGTGTGGTGAAGGGCAGTTTCTCATGTGCATATCGTTAGCACCACAGTCCCACCTCCCAGTCACCCCAGCACCTATTTGGATAGCGAGGTCCTGTGGGTGTATAGATGTGGATGACTTGGTGTGTGTATATGTGTTGGCATGTGTTTCTGTATGCTTTTGTCTAATCTGTGCTTGGGTGCTGTATTCTGTCTATGTGTATTGCTCTTGATGTTGGTTATATGTGCTTGTTGGTGCATCTGTCTATGGTATGTGTATGATTGTGTCTATCGGTTTTGTATTGTATGTATTTTGGGTGATGTGCCTTTGTATATGTGTGTGGGATATATGTCTCGTATGGTTTCGTATGTTTTGTCATGTATGTGCTTGTGTGTATTATGTTCTGTGGTGTGGTCAAGATGTAACTGATTCAGCTATGTCGTGCTCCGGGATTGTGACCCCCATATAGAGTAGGCGGAAGCCACAAGTTTGACGTAGAAGAGGTTGCAGGGAGGGGAGAGTAACGACTTACCTGAACAAGGGCAAAGGCTCTTTAATGTCGCGAAGCTTCCGTGACCTCCTCGCCCGGCCGGGGAGCCAAAGGTTCCATTTCATCCGAGATGGTGAAGTCGGCTAGCTTTGAGGATGTGCAGAGCACCGTTCGCTGCATCTGCTTGATAAGCTCCAGGTCCAGACACTCTTGGATTTGATCCTCAGCCGGTGTGACCCGGTGGTAACAGGAAGGAGAAAAGAGTCTGAGGGGAAAGAAACCAGAATCGGTGTCACATGGGCTGCTGGATAGTACGGGACCCGTAACAGAGTGTCCAATGAGTTCAAAGTCATCTTCAAAATCCTAAAACACTTAAAAACTCACCTGCTCTGTCTGTAGATCAGTCGCAATTGTGGATTCCTGTGTGTTTATAGCTCGCCAGTATTAATTGCGCTACGGCCCAATGGGGAGCCAGATATAATGCTTCAATGAGAAACCTGAAGCAATAGACTGTATAGAAAACATGTGACGTGAACAGCTTTTTCTGTCCCGACTGAGATTGCCATTACAGCGCTTCACTTTTCAGAGAAAAGTGGCGAACGGGGGACATTTAGGAATAATTTTTTTGATTTCAACGGGTTTCAATATGAACGACAGCAATCCTAGTAAGGTGGTAGAGATGAGATGAAACTGGTAATAGGTGAAGATCACAGCCGGTCATTTTTGAGCATCCCCCTCCCCATTCAAAACATGAATGGATGGGCCCGCGCGCCTGAATACCTTCCGCGCCCCACAGGGAGCGCCCGCTGCATACAGTAGGGATTTATTATAAATATTTTCCAAAGAGAGGGACGAGTCTGCCGCGCGGGACACAAAGTACATTAGGGGAGTTCAGGTGTGCTTTAACAACAGCGCTGGTATTGGGGGGAGAGAGGTGGTCAGAGGAGGGGCGACGAGGGACATTGAGGTTAGTCGTTTTTCATATGGAAGAATGTGTGCCAGCACACTTACACAATACATCTCTGAATATAAACAATTACAATATAAAGCTGCTGCTCACTCTTTGATTTCCCAGCATATGATGGCATGTCCGTCCACGGAGGGTCCTCGCGAGCTGGGCCTCCAAGGAATCCAAGACTTGCTTTGTGCACAAGTGGCGCGGACGGTTCTTTCAGCCTGCAAGAGACACAAAATCAAGAAGAAGTCCTCAGAAGAGTCATATCTCAATCCTTCTGGGGTATGTGGGGGTGGGGGCTATACAGACACGAGAGGCCAATCAGAGGGATAGCAGAGGGCGTGGTAAGTGGCGTGGTTGTCCTCTCAGTGGGAAACCCCATGGTGTTACCCCCATACGTGCATATATAGGTGTATATGTATAGTTTGTGGGGCAATTTTGTACAGATTTAAACAACAATTATCTGTGATGATTAGATGTGATTCCCGCCTCTGCCCCAGGTATGTGGGTGTGAAAATTACACACACAGCGACACACACACACTCACACACACACACACACACCCAGAGGGGAATCCACTACTATGAGACCGTAATGTCAAATTACTTGCTCAGCCCTGGAACAATGCAACATCAATCTCCCCCCACGATTGCTGAAAATGGATGCGGAGGATGCAGAGATCTATATTAGTCTAGACCAGGGGACGGTGCTGCAGAAATGGGCAGAGTATATGGACACACGGGCGGAGAAAGAGTAAGGCAAAATGAAAAGTGTTGGGTTGACCAAGGCAGGACTGCCGCAGATATCTCTACACATGAGCCAGAACTCACACTGTACAAAATGTAAACACATAGTGTTAACCAGAGATCCAGGGGAGGTGCTGCAGGAGCGACAGAGCATATCATGGACACAGGGAGAGAAAAAGGATGGACCCAAAATAGGGACGCCTCTCGACTATCTCTATGACATGGAGGTGCAGAAGCCTGCTCCCCTGACCAGACCTCCACCAGTAATAGCATGCATGTTATAAAGGGAAAAGCCACGGATGAATAGAAATGTGTAACTGGCAGAGAATACAGGACACAGGGGAGGGAAAAGTGTCTGGGTGTGGACCCGGGCAGGACTGCCATGAGATCTCCATCAATGGAGGTGAAGAAGCACCAGATACCTGCGCCAGACTCCACCAGTATAAGAAGCACGTCTAAGAGGACAGCAGAGGATGCACACCTATGTGTAAAGGAATCAGGAGAGGGGGAAGGAACGGGCAGAGAATGACATGACACGGGAGAGAAAAAGTGTTGTTAATGAAAAGTTTGTCTGGGTGACCCGAGGCAGGACTACCCCTGATATGAAATGGCAAGCTATGTGAGCCCGACCTCCACCAGTATACAGCAAGCACGTCTAAGGTTAACCCGAGCATGCACAACATAAGAGGATGCACGGATGGTGTAGCCAGAGATCCAGGGGGAGGTACTGCAGAGATTAAGACAAAGGACAGAACAAATTTGCGCTGGATAGTGTCTGGTCACACACGGCAGCGGACTGCCATTGAACGACCTCCATCCAGCATTCACATCTACAGGAAGCAGAGGATGCACAACATAAGAGTATCACAGGAGACGGCGAGAAGCAGGGGAAATTGGATGGAAGAAGAGTGGAAGGTCAATGTGATCATGAAAAGTCTGAGGGTTTAATGGATCATGTCATCCTGAAGGTGGCAACCTGTCCGTCCATTAAAAAGTCCCATACTAGGGGGGGTCACAGCTCCGCACTACCACAGCCTGCATGACCATGCGTTACTTCCGTGAGGGATCCAGGGGTTGATTCTGAAAGCGCCATCACCACTAATCTCATGAGCCTAGCGCCCAGTTGGGGACCCCCCTTCGACGCGTCACCATGAGTTCATCCACCGACAACGAAGAGAGGGGGAATCGCGTGCAAACACAGAAGAAACAGAGATCGGAGGTTTGCCACAGAAACGGAATATCACAATGACAGCATTGGACGGGCCCGCTCGTCCCGCTGGCATAAGGCAGCCACTGAACAATATATAAGAGCCCTCGCACTTTGTTTGTATCGGGAACTTCTTCTTTCATGAACGATCACTAAATCCACCCACGGGTCTATAGAAACATTCTGTATACTCGAATATAAGCCCAATTATTCATCACCCAAAATGGGCTGAAAAAGTTTCAGCTTATACTCGAGTAAAAGGGATAAAAACGGTGCAAACTTGACTTTGAAACTTCTTATCATAGGAGGCCCTAAGGGGAAGTAGGACAATCATGGGGCTCATCAGATGCTATACGAGCCATGGGCACCAATACAGACCATCATTAGATGCCCGTACACACCCACTGGGCGCCCATACGGCAATTGGACAAACACTAGGGCTCAATGGACCATCCAATTAACGCCATTGGACACCAATGTGGCATTACTGGGAGACCCATACACCCCAATGGACACCCATACAGCCCATTGGATGGTCCTACAGACCATGGACAACCCTAGGAAAATGGACGCCCATACAGACATTGGGAAACCCATGTTGCCTACTGGAGACCACATCGGGACCCATTGGATGCTGGAAACCAGTCCATTGGATGTCCATACAACCCACCTGGCCACACATTACAGGGACATTGGACAACCATAGGAAATATTGGAAGCCCAAGAGGGCTCAATGGACGCCCATTGGATGCTCATACCGCCCATTTGACTTCAATACGGCCCATTGGACACCCATGTGGCTAATGGATACCCATTACTGCCCATTGGATTGCTCAAACAGGCATTTAATGCCCACTACACACTGGACACCCATACCGGTTGTCTCCTATGTCCTGTTACAATGAGGACAGGTTGATCTGTACTCACCCTGGGGGGCAGCTACTCGGTGGGGATCGGGGTCATCCCTGCCGCAGCCTCTTCTGTAAGATTGCTTGCGTTGTGACAGGCGCTGTCCCCAACGGCCCGCTCTGGTGGGATCATTGGGCGGGCTCCTCCCAGAACGCGGCTTATGGGTTCCTCGTACTGGATATGAAGTATCTCATCATAGTCCACTATCACGACTGTCTCAGAGGAGATGACAATCTAATGTCCCCCCATAGTATATCATGATGTCCTCAGAGGAGCTGACAATTCTAATGGTCCTCACCATAGTCTATCACGACTGTCATCAGAGGAGCTGACACATCTACATGTCCTCACCATAGTCATATCACGACTGTACCTCAGAGGAGTGGACAATTATGTCCCCACCATAGTTCAGATCCTGCCGGTCCTCAGAGGAAGCACAATCTAATGTCCTCACCATAGTCATATCACTGACTGTCCTCAAGGGGAGATCTGGACAATCTAATGTCCTAACCCATAGTCATTTCATGACTGTCTAGAGGAGCTGAAAATCTAATGTCCTCACCATAGTAATATCACGGGACTTGTCCTAAGGAGCTGACACGCTAATGTCCATCACCATAGTAATAGAACTGACTGTCCTCAGAGGCAAGCTGACACTCTAATGTCCTCACCCATAGTCATATCACTGACTGTCCTCAGAGGAGCTGAACTAAGTCATCGCAATAGTCATATCACTGACGTCCTCAAGAGAGCTGACACTCTAAGGTCCTCACCATAGTCATATCACTGACTGTTTCCTCAGAGGAGCTGACAATCTAATGTCGCCCACCATAGTCATATCACTATGTGTCCTCAGAGGAGCTGCACCAATCTAATGTACCACATAGTAGATCACTGACTGTCCGCAGAGGAGTGATCAATATAATGTCCTCCCAGAGTCATATCCCGGCGTCCTCAGAGGAGGAGCTGACAATCTAAGGTCCTCACCCTAGTCATATCACTGACTGTCCTCAGAGGAGCCTGACAATCTAATGACCCACCATAGTCATATCCACTGATGTCCTGCATAGGGCTGACAATCTAAGTCCTCACCAATATCCATATCACTCGGACTGTCCTCAGAGGGCTGACCAATCTCTAAAAGCCCCTCCATAGTAATACCACTGACTGTTCCCTCAGAGGAGTGAAATCTAATGTCCCCTCAGAGTGCATCTCATGACTGTCCTCGAGGAGCTGACAATCGAAGTCCTCACGATTAGTCATATCACTGAACTGTCCTCAGAAAGGAGCTGACAATCTAATGCCCCACCATAGTACACTGACTGTCCTCAGAGGAGCTGACAATTAATGTCCCCAACCATTAGTCTATCACTGACTGTCCTCAGAGGCGATGACCAATCTAAGGTCCCACATAGTCTATCACTGATGTCTCGAGGAGCTGGACAATCTAAAGTCCCTCCATAGTCATATCATTGACTGTCCTCAGAGGAGCTGACAATCCATCACCCCCCCCAAACAATGAATCGGTTGACTCACCGGGTGACTGAATGGCGGACCCTTCGTATGTCTTGATTGGCCCAGGCGAATCTATCAGTTGTAAGATTGTGGTCCTCCTCCCTCGCGGGTCTGGATGGTTGATGAGTTATCGGTTCTAGAGGGAATGACCCAGGGCGACAGTGAGGAGATCCGGCAAAGTCAAGCCGTTAGGGTGCCGACCATGCGTCTGAGGATGCTGTATTGACGGAGCGGGCTGGTTTACTACGCATTTCCCACAGGTGAAGCACCGGACAGGAGGTGGGGGGGATGCAAGGCTTGCCTGTGATTGGCGGAGGAGATCCCTCACTCTTACATTGGTTTATGTAAACCAGAAGATGCATGGAGGTTAGTGTCACGGCCTGCCCACTGATTCCCTGCAGTCAGTGCATGGCATGATGTCACCGGGGGTCCCTTATGGGGGGGGCAGGGGGTCATAAAGGTGATTTCACATGCAATAAAAGAACAGAAGTACGAATGGATCAAATGTTTCGCTGAGTTTAATACAAAGGACCCTGAGCATGGGATATCACCACCACCACTGGGTTGGTGGGGAACCTACAAAAACCTGACTGTCTGCTGTCCATGCTGTCCTCAGAGGAGCTGACACTATAATGTCTCGCCAGTAGTCAGATCACTGATGTATAAGAGGAGCTGGACCAATCTAATGTCCCAACCATAGTACCACCACTGACTGTCCACGAGGAGTGACAATCTAATGTACCAAATAGTCATATCACTGACTGTCCTAGAGGAGTGACAATCTAATGTCCTCACCATAGTTCACTCGTACTGATGTCCTCAGAGGAGCTTGACAATATAATGTCCCACCATGTCATATCACTGACTGTCCTCAGAGGAGCTGACAATTCTAATGTCCTCACCAATAGTAATATCATGGACTGTCCTTAGTGAGCTGACAATCTAATGGCCTCACCATAGTCATATCACTGACTGTTCTAGAGGAGCGGACCACTCTCAGTCCTCACCATAGTCATATAACGGACTGTCCAGAGGAGATGGACCAATCTAATGTCCCACCCATAGTCTATCACTGAAGTCCTAGAGGAGCTGAACTCTAATGTCCCCTACCATAGTCAATCACTGACTGTCCTCAGAGAAGAAGCTGACACTCTACTGTCCTCACCATTAGTCATATCAGCTGACTATCTAAGAGAGCTGACAATTAGAATGTCCCCACCTAGTCATCATACTGACTGTCCGCAGAGGAGCTGACACCTCTAATGTCCTCACCATGTCATTCACTGACTGTCCTCAGAGAGCTGACAATCTAATGTCAACACCATAGTCATATCACTGACGTACTCAGAGGGAGCTGGACCAATATATGATCCCCACCATAGTATATCACGACTGTCCTCAGAGGAGCTGACACTCTACTGTCCCACCAGTCATATCACTTGACTGTCTCAGAGGAAGTTGACAATCTAATGTCCCCAACCCCATAGTCATAATCACTGACTGTCCTCAGAGGAGCTGACCAATCTCATGTCACCCACCATAGTCAGTTTCAATGATGTCCTCAGAGGAGCGACACTCAAATGTCACCACCTAGTCATATCACTGATGTCCTCAGAGGAGTGACCAATCAATGTCCCCACCATGAGTCATATCACTTGACTTCTCGAGGAGCTGACAATCTAATTTCCTCACCATGTATTATCACTGCGTTCCTCAGATGGAGCTGACAATCTAATGCCCCACATAGTCATATCAATGACTATCCTCGAGGACGCTGACAATCGAATGTTCCCCAAAATAGTCATATCATCTGACTGTCCCAGAGGAAGCTGCACCATCTAATGTCCCCACCATAGTTATATCACTGGACTGTCCTCAGGGAGGCTGGACAATCTTAATGTCCCCACCCCTAGTCATATCACTGACTGTCCTCAGAGGAGCTGAACACTCTAATGTCCCCACATAGTCATATCACTGACTGTCTCAGAGGAGCTGACATCAAATTGTCCCCCACCATAGTAATATCAATGACTGTCCTCAGAGGATGCTGACAATCTATGTCCCCACCTAGTCATATCACTGACTGTCCTAGGGAGCTGACAATCTAATGTCCCACCAGAGTCATATCACTGGACTGTCCTCCGAGGGAGCTGACGCTAATTGTCCCCATCCTAGTCATATCACTGACTGCTCCTAAGAGGAGGGACAATCTAATGTCGTCACAATAGTCATATCACTGACTGTTCCTCAGAGGAGCTGACAATTAATGTGCCCCACCATAGGTCATATCACGGACTGTCTCAGAGGAGGAGCTGACATTAATGTCGTCCATAGTATATCAATCAATGTCCTCAAGAGGAGCCTGACAATCTAATGTCCCACCATAGTCATCACTAATGTCCTCGAGGGCTGACCAATTATATGTCCCCACCATAGTCATAATCACTCTCACGTACTCAGAGGATGCTGGACAATCTAATGTCCTCACCATAAGTCATATCATGACTGTCCTCGAGGAGTGGACAATCTAATGCCCACCATAGTCATATCAGGACTGTCCTCAGAGAGCTGACAATCTAACGACCCCTCATCTGTGGAGGTTGTTTATTCCAGTATTTTAGGGGTTAAAAGCTGCAGTAGGTTAACGAATGTGCAACACAGAGAGGCGCCAAATGCATGGCTTTAAATGGGAGGAAGAAAACAATTAAGGACATGTTGTACAGTACACCAGGGTATAATTGCATTGCACGAAAAGAACCTGTCAAACCTTTCCCCTTTGGCGGGAAAGTCCCGTTTTTATGTGGTTTCCCGGGCAAATCCCCAATTTTAAGACATCCAGGTTTTTTTTTCAGAGATACTTGAATCACTTGATCTAGAAGACAAAAGGAAGTTTTTCTACTGCTAATGTTCCCACCCCCGCACATTACCAGCACAGCGGGGGGTGGGACATTAGCAGGGAGAGAACACCCTCTCCCCTGATAGATCAGACGAGAAAGTCCACCTGTGCAGGAAGGATGTCACCTCACCGTAGGGGGAACGCAGAAGAAGACCAAGATCAGTATACCGAAGTGACGTCAACTTCCTGTGCGCTCCCCATCTCCACTTTGTTTTAGTCAAACTTGAAAGCTATGTGCGCTTAACGGGGCGGTAAATGACTGATTTCAATGTCTGCGTTAAAAACAAAGCGGTAGGTTTGTTAAGGCGAAAGTGACGCCTGGGGGTCGCGTTCACTTGAATGGAGTCAACGTGCTGGAAATGGAAAAATGGGCGCAGTGATAACAGGGTCTCCAGGGCAGACCAAACACTCATGAAAATAGTTTCATTTGAATATCGGCACTTGTTACATGTGAATATCGGGAATGCAATGCAGGTATGGTCTCAGATTCTCCAATGTTCCAGATGTCAAAGAGTTATAGCGCTGTTTTCCAGATCTTGCCAAAATTCCCAATATAAATTACAATTGAATATGCGTTCTCACACAAACCGTAAGATTTTAGGATATGGATCCTTTGGAACCACGACTCCCCTGCTGTAAATCCTCAAGTATGTGGGCTCTGCCTCATGGTACAGTTTCTTAGCGGGTAGGGCTCTTTCAAACTACGGTACACGCTCAGGCATTGCCACAACACAGATTTCCCTCCAACAGAGCAGGAATTAAGATTTGAACTAGCGCATCTGTTATAACACGGACATGAAAATCGAGGCGGACGCCCACCTTGTGCACACAATGAGATGACAGATATCATTTACAGTAAACAATACAATTCCTCGCTGTTTATGAAGTTGAAAGGTCAGCGGCGGTACGACTGCATTTTACCGCAGCACCGCTGTCACTGACACCATCTTTTGTGGGGCCCAGTACCCAAATCCACTGTTTCCGTTCTCAGGTTCGGTAGAGGATTGCGGAGGTGGTTAGTTTCGTTTAACCCCCGCTTAAGGCTTACCCTACAGTCTAGCAGCATCAATACTAACTGAACCCCATGCAAACCTTAACCTAAACCCCCAAGAGCTAACCCATCGGTCACGCAGCACCTCACCTAACCTTAAACCATGACAACTTGTAACCTTAACCCCCAAAGCGCCAACTCAAATAGTCCAAGACAACCCTTAACCCAACAAAGCTAACCCTAGGGTCAAGCTGCAGTGCCCCTAACCTTAAGGCCACACAACACCACACCACCTTAAACCCCACTCCCCCTTAAGCTCACAGTACAGTAAAGCCACCCACTCCTTAACCCCAAAGCCACTCCTACAGTCAAGCAAGCACCCTAACCTTTAACCCATTGCAAACCTCATCACTCATTTGAAGCTCCCCCTAGGGTCAAGCAGCGCTCCCCTAGCTTAACCCACGCAAAAACCCCCTATACTAAACCCCCCACCCCTAAAGGCTCATTGACCCCCCAGATCTCATACCTCAGTAGTGTGACCCCCCAGATCTCATACCTCAGTATTGCAACCCGGACTACCTGCAGTCCAAATGTCAACCTTTCAGTCACATTCCAGCTGTCACACAGTGCTTTTCTCGTCAGATTTTACCTTTACATAAGCCTACTCTGACTCATCCCCCGATCGCCAACATCCTTAGAAGTCCAATATTTTTTTGGGATTATTGATTTACATTCCCAATTTCACCCCCCTAACTGCAACTTTTCAAAGTTATTCATGTTTCAATGCAGTTATCCAACTGATAAATGATAAGTTAACAAAAACTTTTACAGTAGTATATACATGATAAAGTGAAGTTGTTAGAGTTTAAATAACATCTCAAACTCAATAGCTGCACAATCTGCCATATCAACTTTAACCACAAGATGTCTCTAGTGTACACCTGCCGTCACTATACAGAACATGTCTACAGCACCTGCTACTTTCACACACAAGAGCTAAACCACATATTAGAAATAATCACCACTTAAGTTTCATCGGATAACGGCGTTACCTCTTCTTGAAGTCTAAACTCTGAAGGTTCTGCAGCGATGGCCATGAAGTAGAGGAGACGTCTGAACTCCTCCCGACTGTGGGAATCCAGAAGCTTCAAACACAACTGTGTGGCCTCCAGTGCTTGCTCTGTCTTCCCATTAACTAAAAAAAAAAAAAAAAAAAAAAAAAAGGTAAAACGTCAGAGGCCACACGAGTATGTTCAGTGAAGAATAATTAAAAGCAGAGCAAACTGCAGGAGCCTTGGACACCATCCTCATTATAGAGCCAACTGTATGGCCAACCTGGAATAAGCATTTTACTCTTTACCCAGCACTACATAGCAGTGATATATACCTTCCTTCCAATCACTATGTATTCTATCAGGGAGGACCCAGCACTACATAGCAGTGATATATGCCTTCCAATCCCTATGTATTCTATCAGGGAGGACCCAGCACTACATAGCAGTGATATATACCTTCCAATCACTATGTATTCTATCAGAGAGGACCCGGCACTACATAGCAGTGATATATCCCTTCCAATCACTATGTATTCTATCAGGGAGGTCCCAGCACTACATAGCAGTGATATATCCCTTCCAATCACTATGTATTCTATTAGGGAGGACCCAGCACAGAATGTACAGAGTGATTGAAAGTTTGTTGGGTGAGGGGGCTTTAGCCTTTCCAAAGAAAAGATCGGTAATCTGAAGCCTTAGAGGGTCAATAGACCTACTTTACGACGCGTGAATGTCAGCTCCTGGGGTGTTTTTGACTTGAAAATGCATTTGTTAACATTCCACAATAACTTTACAGAAAACTTCACACGGCCGACATGATGCAACAAGATTAGTCCATCATTCATGTGAAGCTGGCCGAGCTATCAGCTCTGTGTTCAACCTTCAGATTCACCATCCATGGTCCATGCTTGAGGACCTGCAGCAGCAGAACTACTCTAGACCACTAGCAAAGATCAGGAAGGGCAGTAGGGTTTCTCCACTAAGAGACGAGAGGTCTACTACATCCTGGTCTGAATTTTTATGAGTCATAGTAATGAGGAACTTTTAGGACTTGTTTTAGTCAATTCTTCTGGCCTTATACAATAGGAGGGTGTTCTGTAGACTTCAGGCTTGCACTCTAGACTAGCAGGGCTGTTTAACCAAGACCAGCACAGATACCTATATGGAGAAAAGTTTCCACACCACAAAGTAGGCCAAGAAACCTTCCCAGTGTACCACCAAGAGATGCTGCATGGCATTTAACATCCAAAAAGTAAGGCGTACTGATAGAAAAGAAAAAGTTTGAGGAAGTTGAACTGTTCATGTTCGGGGGAGTCGACCCATCTCTGGCATCACTGATCACTTCTTTATCAGGATGACCACTCCCTTTCACCACAACTACCATGTTGGCATTCAAAAACAGTAACTTTTCCTCAGCTGTCCTGATCCCCGTTCGATATTTTACCCCCTCCCCTATTTGATTAAACTGGTTCTATTCCCAGTTAGACCAGTAGCGCCCAGTTTAGTTCCTTTGAGAAATGTCCTTCAGCATTTAGGATCACCAAAGCCATGAACGGTTTGCACAACACCTGTACCAGACTGGGGTGGGGGGGGGGGGGGGGGGGGGGGGGGGGGGGTGAAGCACTTTATCTCAGCATACTTTGCTCTTATCTCTTGAACTTGTTTAAACAGCTTGTCACTTGTAATTAAATAGTTTGGTTACCACATTAGGAATAATGTACTTTAAACTTTACAACATCTCTGGCAGTCCAGGCCAGCGGTTTCTTTAAAGGGAATTTAGTAAAAGGTTTCAGGTGACTCAAAAAGGGGTCATTTACATATAATTACAGGCAATCCAACCCCCCCACCCCCAGGGCGTTATCAGTTTATTCTTCCTGCCGAGCACAATGAGCTCCTAAACCAAAGGATCCAAGGAAAGCCTAATCAGCAAGGTGTTTGGCTGAGTGTCAAGTATTAAGGTAGCCACACACAGGCCAATTCTGGCGTGTATGTGTATGGAGAGAGTCCATTATATAGAGTTCTGACATCACTAAAGCTAGCCACACACGGTTCGATTTTGGTTCAATCGATGCTCGATTAGATGAATTTTTTCATCGATTGAACGAAAATCGAGAAATGCCCACATGGTACGATCGACGATAATTGTTCGATAAAGGCAGAAAATCGAATCGAATTTTGATCGGACATGTTGGAAAATCATCGTCGATTGTGCCAAAATCGTTTTATAATCGTCAATGTTTGTGGTGTTTCTCCTGGATCGATTAGATTAGATATACATAACATAGACCACTTCAATCTAGAATTCAAACGTTTCAATACCAAAATCGACGATTTTAGTAATATTTTGGAATCGAAATCTCACCACAATCGCAAACTCAATGTGGGGTGTATGTTGATGCGATTAAGATCGATTTTCAATTAGACAATTGAATTCCTCGATCTAATCGAGCATCGATTGAACCAAAATTGAACCATGTGTGGCTAGCTTTAGTTTAGCCGCTCTACTTCACATCCTTTAGTGACACGTTTACGCCTCACAATTAAGTATATACCCTTAAACTCTATATAATGGACGATCTCCATACACTCCCAAGTAAACTTACAAAATCTTTTCCCATTACTCTTAACTAGGCAGATCACTCCATCTATGCCCTATATACCACCCACCCACCCCCTGAGGAAGTTCTATATGAATGAAACGTGCGTTGGGGTCTTCTAATCATCTTCTGGTTTATGGTATACTTGGGCTATTGTTTGAGGCCTTCCAGCAGTGGACGATCTGAACGTGCATCGTATGTAAACGCCTATGACCTGAAATACGAGGATGTATATATAATTTTTCTGGATACATGATTAACTATATGGACTATTAAGTCTTATTTTCTAAATACACTTCTTTGACCTTGTTTCTACATATGCGTTATACATTGTGATATGGTGTGGTTGGTCTTTAAAGTCCCCCAGCCTCTGTAGTTACAGAGGACATCTCCAGCTGTAGAGAGCATCTAATCAACCCCCTCTTCAGCCCCCTTTTTGCATATTGTACTTTGGGATGATGGCCATCCACCCTAGGAGCTAGAGATAAAAAAAATGTTCTTTGCAAATGTTCCCAAATAGAAAAGGGGGGCGCTGCTCTAAAGCAAAGTTAACTGACACCCCACCATGAATGAGAATGAAAAACTTATAGTCACAAATCAAACTTACTTACCTCTTACCAACAGGTTCCAAAATCCATGTACTTGCCAGTTCTGCTCTCATCTGTGGAAGTCACCATGTGTTGCTTCCACGGGTTAATAGCTACAGCAAACCCTTATGGTCACAGAGGGTGCCAGATACAATGGTCATCATTGGGAGAACACAAAAGTCCTTAGACTTGATAAACTGCACTCCTGATGGTCTTTGCAATCATAGCCTCAGCAGTTTTGCAGGAGATGGGAGAGAAGGGCCAATGGTGGACACATGCAGCACCGTACATCAGGATATTTTAGGTGCGCTTTAAGTCACCTACGGATGTTGAATGGGAAGCCCCTGCTTTGCCATCGGCATTTTATACAAGATATGGGGTGTAGCAACAACTGCCATGCAACTTCATAGTCAAAAAAGTCTTCAAACTGTCCAAGTGCATACAAGTGTCCAGAGCCGTCCATATAGTTTGTAACATTACAGATACTGGCAGCAATATCCATGCAACACACGCCAATTGTTATCAAAGAACTACAGTCTCTCGTCGCTGGGTATCACCATGAGTGCTCATTCCGATCAGTACAAAGCTTAACCCCATTGGCCCCTATGGCTTCAAGTCCTCTATATCAACAGTGCTAAAGCCACTGGATGGCAGGGCAGTGCTGTTACACACATTACATCCATAGAAGTTTTATGCTGCCAGTGGCCTCCAAGACTTACCTAGAAGTTCGGCAATGCCCGTGTGAATGTCGAAGAACGGGTTGGTGACCAGCGGAACCCTATTGTGGCTGTAGTACTTGCTGATGGTCTCAAGCAGCAGCAGTTTCCATGAGCCATCCTTGTCCGGCTGTTCGGGGAGATTCCGGCTTATATCCACCACCACCTGGTCTGGGAGGAACTCCAAGCAGTCCACTGCAGCCGAGACCCATTCATCCGCCCTGCCACAGGAAGAAAATAAGTCAAAAGCCATTATATGACTAAAGCCCCCCCCCCCCCAACACTTTATCCGCAGCCAATTAACCACCGTTAGCAAGGCAATCAATCTGATGCGAATTGAAAGTGTCCTCCTCGGCCCAGAAATCTGAAACATTAGACATGTCCGTAATGTTTAGATTAATCTCCTTTCTTTGGATGAGGACCAGTAAATGCAGGCACACAAAGGGTGTGCGGCCGATTCTTGGCACAACCACCCGTGCACGATGACGTAATCATGCACAGTGGATCTGCGGGGGGGGGAAAAAAAACACAGGAATTCGACTCCTGTATGGGGGCTTTAGCAAGGTGAAGGGCCATAGTTCCACCCATCAGAAGACCCTTCACAGATAACTGGATACAGCGCCTCATTTCTAATATTACTCCGTATATACTGGTGCAAAAGCCAACCCGAATATAAGCCGGGGCATCCAATTTGATGAAAAAAAAAACGGAATGACTCAAGTATAAGCCTGGCACACAAACACAGCAAATGGGATTTTGTTTCGGAAGGTCAGAAACTAGCAGATTTGCGAGTTGCTGTTTTTTCGGCTTCAAAGGTGCTAGGCTGCATAAGACACAGCCATATGGAGCTCCATGCTTCAACCAGCAGAGCAGGAGTTACCATATTTCTGACTGCACTTTCATCACCAAAATTGAGGGGGGTGAAGTACCTGCGTCTTATGGTACTAATGATAGACCCCCCGTGCCAGCTTCCTCGCCCTACTGGCAAGATTAGCCAGGGAGGTGGAGGAGCTGTCAGATGGTAGGTTTGCACAGCCGGAACTCACATCTGTACTGTATTGTTTATATCAGCAGAGCCCTGGTGATATAAGCAATACAGCAGAGATATAGATAAGATACCAGCCAGTAGCTCTTCCATCCATGTGGGCCTGTATGTATGCTCTTCGGCACAGCCTAGAGGGGAGACATGCAGTAGCTTCCCCTCCATTCCCAGTGTGCCAAGATGACAATGTGCCATGAAGTGTGCTTTCTAGTGACACCAATTTAATTGTGGCTGAAGTGAGTACTGCAGGCAGATTTTTTAATTAAAGGCCCCATACATGTCTAGATTTTTCATCCAATCAACTTATGCCTGCCATACACACGCGATGTGTGCAGGCAGACTACCCCCGATGTCGCTCCGGGAGGCTAACGTGATGACGTCATCACGTTAGCCTCCCATTGCATTCTGGGGCCCCACAATCGGCCAGGCACCCTTTGTGTGCTGGCCATAAGCAGCGATGGAGACGCCGTCTTCATTGCTGCTTATGGCAATCGGCTCCCATCGGCTCAGATTTTCCGACATGTCGGATCTCTGGCCGGCCGAGAAGTGGGGCGACAGGCATCTGTCGCCCCATGTGGGGACATGCCGATAAACGGCCGGATTTTAACCTGACCGACGGCGAGAGCGCGCACGCCAGTCGGTCAGATTAAAATCCGGCCGTTTATCGGTATGTGTATGGCCAGCATTAATTCAATCATTTTTTTTGGTTGATTGATTGTCTATGGCAGCCCACATGGTTAGATCAACCTAAAACAATTACAATTGGGAAAAAGTTTACTGAAAAATGATTGGACATACTGGTAAATTTAAATTGGTTGTAATTCATTACACTTTCAGTCGATCCCACACAAGTTGATCAAATATCTGTTACTACAGTTGGCAAACATTACAATCACCAATTTCCCTGATGCCAGGCATACACGCGGCGACCATCGCCGACATCTGCCCCGATTTCTTCCGGGATTGT
>CM070041.1:8024669-8035399 GCA_036250615.1 Ptychadena robeensis
CCTCAGATGAGTACCAGGAGATGGTGTTTGGTACTCACCCCATATGTATGTGGTCTTCCTGACTGTCTCCCTCACTGTCCTCTGCGTCAACCTCCTGCATGGTAGATTCTGCTTCAGATGGATCTACGTGTTTCTGAACCCCCAGATCTCATACCTCAGTAGTACAACCTTGAAGTTTTCTGGCTTAGTAACTAACCGCTGCAGTCCAAATGTCAACCTTTCATAGTCCTATTCCAGCTGTCACACAGTGCTTTTCTCTTGTCAGATTTTACCCTTACATATGTCTACTCTGACTTTCATCCCCCAGATCTCCAACACCCTTAGAAGTCCAATCTTTTTTTTGATTATTAATTTACATGCCCAATGTCACCCACCTAACTGCAACCTTTCATAGTCATTCATGTTTCCCTGCGGTCATCCAAGTGACATAAATTGTATACATGTAACATTTAGCTGCGGCCGCCCAGACACGGAGCGCCTCCAAGTTGTTAGTACACATATGAGCTGTGTAACAATAATGCCGGTACGCAGAGTGAGGTTTTGGCCCCTTCTGAGTACCTGAGTACCGCTTATGTGCACCCCTGATTATATTTATGGCGCCCTCATACATATTACAGGATGTTCTTTCTTTGCAAGTGGGTTGTAGTATATCATGGGGTGGGGGTGTTTGATAACTGACTTCATATGAGAAAGACTGGATATGCAAATATCTGTGTTTTTTTTAAATATATAATTCAGGCCGTGTGTCCACAGCTTCATTTTCCTGCGCCTTTTTCTACGTCCACGGCGGGGAAAAGACGCAGAGACGATACCTCCAATGTGTCAGTGACCGTGTCCAGTCTGCGCTATCTAAGCAGCTCGCCCACGGTTCTGTTTTGAAATCATTGTAAGCCGCGTCTTCATGGTGGTGCCGTCAGATGCATGTCCATTGAAGCAGCGCCCAAACAGCATATTTGTCATGTAAATTAATAGAGCGTGCTCCTGCCAGTGCAGCGGGAACGTACCCGAAGCTGCGGGCAGACTGACGGAAAGTCGCAAGAAATCCGCCCGCAAATTGGTCGTCGTGTCTTTTTGGACATGCGACACATGGCCTAAGCAGTGGACACACGGCCTAAGCAGTGGACACATGGCCTAACGCTGGGTCTACAGTAGACGGCCTCAGAAACTAAGGATGGCGTTATGGACACATTGGGGTGACATGTCTATAGTTGCCGCTGTTTCAGAGAGTTTAGGCCCTAGGTGCCCAACCTGAGGCCCGGGGGCCGCATGCGGCCCTGTGGGAGTTGTTTGGTGGCCCGCCTTGGTCCTTCACATGCGGCCCCCTAAAACCTAACTGTTAATACATACATAGCAACTCACCTGTGAAGTGGCCACACACTGACCCAGCTTTCCTAATCAACTTTGGCGGTCCTGAAAAACAGGTCTACATATGAGCTCTGTACCCAGGGGCAGGAGGGGGGTGCATGCTGTCGGGTTTTGACTGCCTGTTGGGATCTGGTCCACCACCTGCTGAGATATGTCGATAAGGGGAGGGTCTGGATCGATGTTATGTGCGGCCCTTTAGTGATGCCGAGGGCCGCACTTGTGGCCCTCCATATCAACTCAGTTGCCCACCACTGGTTTAGGCCATGGTATTCGCCCTGTTGGCAAAACCACTTTCTATACTTTTTATTAGCAAACCATACATATGCGGTAACATACTGCACCCATTTTTTACCAACGAGCGTAGTAGGTGTCACTGGTGTGTCCATGGGATAGTTAGTGTAACGACGGCTGCTGTGCGCCACTATTCCATTACTAAGGCTAAGTTCCCCTAGCTGCTTTCAGCCCGCAGCAACTTGGGAAACGACAGTGCACTCCCGCAGGCATTCGCAGGTCGTCTACTTTAGGACTCCATGGAGGTCCTATCGGGCTCGAAAACCCATGGGTGGAGGCCCAATGTTGCGTCCGCTGGTCTGTCAGGTTTATGGCTCGTTTTAACTGGTGGTTGAACACTGCCAGTGTAAATAAGCCCTTACCGCTGCAGCCCTGTTGTGCTGGGATCTGGTCACTGCATGCTGTTGGTTTTTGCAGCACTTCCTTAAGGACCAACGCGTGTAACTTCCTGGTTTTTAAAAGATTGGTCATGTGTCCTGGCTGACCAATCGTGGTCCTCCTGCATGTATATAAAAGATCCAGCCCTGCCTACTATGCCTCAGTGTCAAGGCCCTTGTGTTCTGCTAGGCCTGTGATTGCTATCTGTTTCTGTGTTGCTGATTCATGCCTGTGTTCTGAGACTCTGCTACCAGGTTAACCTTTGTCTATCTGGCTTGTCTCTTCTGTTGCCAACCCGGGCTGCCTGACCTGTTCTTGTGCTGCCTGCCCTTATCCTTTGCCTGCCTGACAATGCCATTGCCTCATCCCTTGGTCCCATGCGGTTGCTCCTGGTTACAACCCAGCCTGCTGACGACACCTGTATGTAGGGGTATTGTGAAGAATGAGTGGGTCAACTCCCTGGTAGGACTTGTGGCACAGTGGGTCCGCACCTGCTGGTTTGTGACAGTTGGTTTATAACTACATGGGTCTCACAATGTCTCTATCCTTGTAAGGTCACATTGAGAAGCACTTTTTTGCACCCACACCTATTGGTGTTTTTGGAGTAACTATTCTTTTATTATTTCTACACTTCCCCCATATAAATTTAAATTTTCTTTTTACTTCTCACCTGAAATAGGATGAGATTAGCATCAAGGATATAACTTAATTATAAATTATTTTTATTTCCTGAAAACCAAAGACAAACAAATGGAACAAAATTGCTGCTGTAATTACACAGCAACTCCTGGCTGTCATCCTGGTAGCCGAGTATAGGGGAGCAGCGCGGCAGGAATACACGTTGTATACTTTTTATGGAGCTGTATCATGGCCAGTGTTGTTGGGAGGGGAAACTCTTTAGCCCCCTCATTACCCCCTTCTCAGACACTGATGTAAATATTACACCCGCACCCTCTGTAGAAGACTGAAGTCTGTTTACTTATTATCAGCAGGTTCATGGGTCGGGAAGAGATCCGCAGTGAAACCAGTTTTTGAAAAATGGGTTCCAACTGGTTCTATAGAACAAAGGGTTAGACCTAGGCCCCAATATCCGTTACAACCCCTGTGATTGTCGTGCAGGAGCCGCCCATTGACAGCAATGGGGCTATGACAGGGTTGTCTCCAGAGCATGTCAGAGCCCTGGATCCTCCAGCCCCTGTCTCTGTCAGGTTAATGTCAACGCAGCCCATGCGCGTCCACAGTAACTTGACGGAGGCTTGCGTGGGCGTGGCATTCCTTGACGGGGACCTGACAGACCTGATCCACATTACCTGCCTACAGCACTGGCTGTTCCCACAGCGTTTTGACTATCTGCCATCAGGAAGGTCAACATAGTGCAGTACGTCAACTTCCAGCCGCGGATCGCGGATATAAACAGCTGATGCTGTAGGCAGGTAATGTGGATCGGGTCCATGGACACCCCCCAACCAAGGGGAATGTTTCCACTTCATTGTGTGATCCATTACGACCCCCAAGCTCAGTACTTGGCAGGGGTCCCGACGAGGCACATACACATTACCTGCACTGTGCATGCACTGTACATATGTCCTTCTGCCGAATCACCATTGCAGGGGTTAACTTAGTACAGAGGATACATCGGACAGATAATGTGTATGAGCTCCGTCGGGACCCCCACCAAGCACTGTGCTTAACGCAGGGAGCCCCCACGGATCACACAATGCAGTGGAGGCATAGCCTTATCCATCCCTAACCCATGGGTTGCATTTAATTGGATCCCTTAACACAGCGCACCCTTCAGGCTTCACGCTCCACTGCATGGCGTCTGTTGATCCCCCCTGCGTTAAGCACATTCCTTCACGGAGAGATCAACGGAGCCCTTATATATTACCTGCCTCCCGCACTGACTGATTACACGGCGTGGAGCCAATCCGCAGGCCGGAGGTTGAAGTAATGCCCTGCGTTAACCTCACCACCGGCTCCACACCATCAGTGCAGCAGTCAGCTAATGTGTAGAAATGCGCTTAACACAGGGGGGTCAGCAGAGCCCATAACGTTGTGGAAACATAGCCTAGTAGTGGAGTCAAAGCCTAACAAAAACAAACAGAATTTGCATAAAGCGCCCCCTGCTGGTCTAAAAGAAGAATTCAAAAAAAAATTAAAAAAAAGGAGAATTCAACATATTAGTAAGTAGTATTTCATTTGATACGGAATTAAAATACCGGCAATTACTTTTTTACAGGTGGGAAAGCAAATACAGGAGCTGGATTCTGATCTGATGTCCAGCAGGCGTGTACAGCTCAGAAACATCAGACAAATGGCAGAGGTCCTTATCTCCATCCGTGCTGCAAAGTGCTAAAGACCGAGACCTCAGAGAGGTAAACAATGACAGCCCTGATGTTTCTCCCCTGACAAATTTACTGAATGGATGTGGTAAACTAGAGACAATCAATACATTACATCACCATTGTTTTTGATGCATCCCGTGTGGCTCCAAAAAAGTTACAAATGATTAAAAGATGAATTTATTACTATATACACCAGTGGTTCTCAAACTTTCCTTGCAGGGCCCTCCTTTTCTATTTAGGAACATTATTGAGCCCCTCCCTCCCCATTCAAACACAGGTGAATGAGGGACAGCGCCCCCCAGTTTGGGAACCACTGACATACACCAACCAGTCTCTTAAATCATTGTCGCTGTATTATGTAAAACCCTTTATTATGCCAGCATTCTATTTCTGAGCCTCAGACGCTGCGCACATGTATACTCATACACATAAATCTGTTATGTAGGCTGCAAAAATCTGTTATGTAGGCCGTACAAATCTGCTACGTTTAGCCTTTTGTTCTCAACAATAACAGGGCTCCATCTCCGGTAGACCAAGAATACCAAACCACCATGTTTTTTTTTTTGGCCACTTGTCGAAGTTACACCGGAAATCTTATCTTCCACAAGCTCTCCACCACTGACTTGAATTCCACCATATTGAATTTCAGTCGTGGCAGCTAGGCAAGACTTCTCTTCCCAATCTGGAGTGACTCCCATTCACAAGGGTTCAGAAGACTTGGGAAGCGGGAATAGATAAGGACTTCCTGTAGATCTTGGAGTCTATCTCCGTTCCCGGGTAGGGAGGTGGTGGAACCTCATGTTGAGCATTCATCGCCACGGCTTGTTCATAGGTTGGTGGTCCGTTTTCAGCGGGTGGTGGAGCAAAGGGTTGAAGTGGAAGAAACTCGTCTACTCTGGACCTGATGGAGATGCTTCTGCAGTGACTCGCTTCTTCTGGGCTGTAGTGATGGAGATAAAATAAGAAATGTATTGGTTATATAGGAACATGTACAAAGGAGTGTGTGCAGATATGCTGGGGAAAGTAGATTCACGATTTTTAACCTCTACGGCTGCAATCACGGGCGATCAGCCATGCACGTCCCGCCACCGCCCACGATTCAAAACGCGGTAAGCTGTGATTGTGGATTATGGCCCACATTGCTTCCGCGCCCGATCGCAGGTAGGGAATTGACCCAATTCAAATGAATGGGAGCGATCTACCGCGATCACCGCGGGTGATTTTGACCGATTGCTCAAGTGGAAACAAGCCCATAAAGAACACGTCTGACCTCTGTCATTGCCAACAAAGGGGATATAACAAAGTATTGAGATTAACTTTTCATGGGGACCAAATACTTATTTTCCATTGTTTTGGTGTCACTTACAAGCCGCGGCACGGACCTGCAGGCAGGAAGTGGGGGTTGTGGCAAGATGTCCCACTGGCCCACTTCCTGCCTAAACACCCTCATAGACAGTGAATTAAGAATCCATGGATGGAGATCGTGGATGTGGAGTTGATTCCCATCAGATACATGGGTGTGATCGCTGCTAAATTGGTGTGTGATTGCAGACGATCGCTAAATTGTAAACAAGCCCATTCTGTCTCTCATAGTTGAGGTGAGCTATGATGGACATTACACGCCTCTTATCTGTATAAGTGGGAGAACGTACACAATCGGTGGGGGACTAAATACTTTTTTGCCCCACAAATGAGCCAGGTCCCTTCACTTGCTCATTGCCAGATTATTGTGCTCCTACCAATATATTACTCTTGCTGCTCTTAGGCCAAGGCTTCACTGCGTCCTTTTGGGATCTGCTCCACTATGTTTTGCTGTGCAAATTGTAGTGGCCACTTCTTTTATATGCATCCCATACATTATTGATACACTATGACCACTTAAAAGTCCCCAGGTTGTTTGCCAGGGCTAATCCTGACAAACTGGTGCCGCCATAACGAGCTTGGCCTTAGGTCAACCTCTTTCTTCTAATTATATTTTGGGACTCTGGTCAGACTATTAACCTTCTGAGCGTTTGGCCCGAATTAACTCGGGCTGAGTTTCATGCATCATGCGGTGATGCGAAGGGGGCGGGGGTAGGCGGCGCCATAGACCTCCGTCAAACTGGAGGGGCGTCGCTTTCTTACAGCATAAGTCCGGCGTCTCCAGTGACGCCGGGCTTATGTTAATGACCCTCAGCTGAGCAGGAAATCACGGCGGAGCATATTGTGCTCCGCCACGATTGCCCGTGGCACGGTTATAAAAAAACCGTGCCACGTGGCAAACGCTCAGAGGGTTAATTGGTTCTCGATGTACATTCTGTACATACATTGGTGAAGCCTAGTGGTAGCTGATATTGTATAAGTACAATATTTCCAGGTCCCTGTTGTCTGCATCGTTCTGGTAAAGAAGAACCAGCACGTCTGTTTGCCACTTGCATTAGCCGTGATTGATCTCAGTAGAGAAATGGCTGACCATGAACTTCCAAACAAAGAGGAAACTATTAGATATGCAGCTAGATGTTCCGAGCTCTGTAATTACAGGGGAATAATTGCAAGCTGTGTGTGTTTTGTCAGTCAGGCAAAGCTATTATTCTGCAGTAATTACACAGTCCTGAACTCTCTTACTGCAGGAGATTCAAAACAAGAAGAAAGTGGGATGTGATCACTCCTGCGAGTGGAAAAAGGAGCTAAACATTTCATATTGGTTGGTTGTGTACCAATCTCAGATGGACAATAACTGGATGAATCCACACACGAAAGAGCATCGACAAAAAGTGTCCACTAGAGGCACTATTGAGCTTCCCAAAATGACATGAGCTCATTTCTATTCTAAACTTAAGCCCCCCCCCCCCCCCCCCCCCCCCCCCCCCCCCCCCCCCCCCCCACACACACACACAGGTTGATACCTATCCAGTCGTCGAACGCTTGAGCACATCACGGTGACGTCATTGTAGCATCACCATGCTGCACTCGAGGATTTGCCGATTGTACGACTAATCACACTTATACATACAAAGAAGACATACAGTAACTACAAACGCACACATACATACAAAGAAGACATACAGTAACTACAAACACACACACACACACACACAAAGACATACAGTTACTACAGAAAAACACACATACATACAAAGACATACAGTAACTACAGACACACACATACATACACAGACATACAGAAAACTACAGACACACACATACAAAGAAGACATACAGTTAGTAAACTACAAAACACACACACACATACATACAAAGAAGAAGACATACAGTAAACTACAGACACCACACATACATGCAAAGACAAGACATACAAAAACTACAGACACCACATACATTACAAAGAAGGACATTACCGTAGTAACTACAGACCACACACATACATCACAGCACACAGAAACTACAGAACACAGGAAACTACAGACAACACAGAACATACAGAAACTTACAGAACACACACTACATACAAAGACATTACAGTAACTACAGACACACACTCCATAACAGAAACTACAGACACACACCTACACAGACATACAGAGAAAGCTACATACCACAACATACAAAGAAAGACATACAGTAACTACAAACACACACATCATACGAAAGAAGCCATACAGTAAACTTGACAAACACACACACCACATACATGCAAGAAGGAAGACATACAGTAACTAAAGACACACACATACTGCAAAAGGACATACATAAAATACACACCACACATTACATGCAAAGCAAGACATACAGTAAAACTACAGACACAACACATACATAAACAGGACATAAAGAACTACAGACCACACACAGACATTACAGTGTAACTACAGACACACACAGTACATACAAAGACATACGTAACTTACGACACACACATCAACAGTAAGAACTACACAGGACACACCACATTACCCTACACAGGGGACATACAGAAATACAGACACACAAAGACATAAACCGACATACAGAAACTACAGACACACACCTACATACACCAGACATACAGAAACTACAGACACCAACATACATACACAGAAATACAGAAACTACCAGGGACCACACAGTACATACACAGATGACATGACAGAAACAAACTACAGGACACACACATGACATACAAGACATACAGAAATAAGAAACACACATACAAAGGAATCTTCTGATAACTTCCTGTGTCATTGTGATTGCCCCCTCTGATCCCCCCTGTCCAGAGAGTTACAGTACCCGTATCTTCGGTGGGGGGCCTTATTTTGGGGGGGGGGGGGTGCCTGTGTGCCTGATATTGCTGATGAGGCACAAAAATGTAAGGTTGCCTTATTTTTGTTTTTTTTGGGGATGCGCCTTATTTCTAGGGGGAAACAGGGTACGCGACTTGGGAACGTCCCTAGTGGATCTGACGAACCCAGTTGGTCCGGAGTTTTGTTTGAAGAATCACAAAATGGAGAGAATAGCCTGACCGCCCTACATCCTGGAAAGTGCGGCGATTTGTTATAGAGGATTTCGAGTTGCCAGCGGGACTAGCCAATCATGCCACGGTTGATGCAGAAAGGGCAGGGGGACGGGGGGGGGGGGCATAGAGATACAGTGGAGGGGGTTTTTTTTTTTTGTTGGTTCCCACCGCCCACGTCGCAGGATCATTGATGGCGCCGGCGCGACGTGGACAGAGGCGGCGGTGGGGTGGGGTAATTCGAAGCAGAGTAAATGTTGACGCTAGGGGGGGGCTTAATACTCGTATCTGAGGAGAATAACGACATTGTACAGCCACTGGTAGTAATGTGTACATTGATGTGTGTGCTCCTCATGCAGCAGCCTAGCTGACAATCTGACAGCGGGGTTTGCTGACAGACAGACAGACTGATGCGTAGTACTCACATTTGGCTGCGTCTTGTCGGATGACAGTGGATGGTATACCAATAATACCCAAGAAGTCCGAATATTACCAGAACCGTCCCGGCACATATGAGGCCGGTAAGGAGCCCGACCACATCTATCTTCACCCCTGAGAATAGAAATATCATGTATCAAACACTTCACACATATAAAATGCACACGATGACGCCGCTCTCTGCTTATTATTTCATCGTTAAGTAAACTGTTTTCAATGCAAGCAGAGTTATTTTAGGCTCTTTAAATCCATGTAAAGTAAAGCTCAAACTGGAAGAAGGAAGATGCACTGCTTATAAGTTAAAGTAAGGTATGTTGATAGGCGAGAACAAAGCATCAGCTGCTTCTCATTTTACTGCGCAGTCACGGTGTGGAGGGTTTTAGAAGTGTTTACCCTGGTCCTTGTATCGAATAAAGCCTACCAGGCATGCAGAGATGGAGATGGGTCCCCGTCCAAAGGATCAGGTGACATCAATGACACAGCAGTGCTGCACCTTGATAGCAAGGAAGCTCAAGCGCAGCGACATGAAGTCATCATGCTGCGCTCAACGGTATTCAGTTGCCTGGGTATCTACCTGTGTATGCCCAGCTTTACCCACCCCCTGGCCCTGCTCTGCAGAGCTGTATCTGAGCGGACTGAAGCTGCCTCTCCCCCATACAGAGCTCTGCAGGTGGACGATCGGTCTATGGCTATGTCCCCACTTTGGTAATTTAAATTGCGGTGCAGTGACCGCGCCCGTGCATTTCAATGGGCTCTTCCCCACAGCCGCGATCGACAACAATTGGGCACGTCCCGTGATCTAAAACGCGGCTCATCGCGCTTTTAATCACGGGCTGACCTGTCCAATTGCCCATGATCGCGCTCATAGACATAAATGGAAGCGTTTAAAAATCAATGAATTAAGATGCGATTTTTTTAACGCGTCCCCATTCATTCTCGCAGGCGACCACGCTTATTCATTTGAATGGCCTCATCCCCACTGCCGCAATCGGGCACAATCTGTCCGCGATCTAAAACGATCTAAAAATTGTGTCTCAATGAATTGTGACACGTTCAAAAAACATTTATCATTCATTCTCTATGGGTGCGATCAGGGGCGATGGGGCACGGCTAAAAATTGCGGCCAAAAACGCTCCCGATTGCGGCCACAATTAGAAACGCAGGAGATTGCTCAAGTGGTTATATAGCCATAGATAATGAATGGGGACGCGTTCAAAAATCGTGTCCCAATTCATTGAGAAGCGATTCTTGAACGTGCCCATTCATGTCACCTGCGGTGAGCCGATCGCGGCAGTGGGGATGAGAACATTCAAATGAATGGGTGCCCTTGCTCGTGATTACCGTGGTTGATTGTCTAAGTGGGAACAAGCCCTAATGCTAGCCATACACATGCCGATAAGCGGCCGATTTTGAACCTGACCGACAGGGCGTGCGCGCTCGCGCCGTCGGTCAGGTTAAAAATCGGCCGCTTATCGGCATGTGCC
>CM070041.1:8139607-8154546 GCA_036250615.1 Ptychadena robeensis
AGCAGCTCTCTGTTCTAACTCTCTCCACTCTCTCCATCAGCATGTGAAATGGCGTCCTCTCCTTGCTATGCTATAGAGGGTTGCTGATTGGCTGGATTATGTCTGCTGACTGTGACTCACAGGGTCAAAGTTTAACTAGTGTAAAAACATAGGGGGGCGAACCGAACTCGCCATATGTTCGCGAACATGCGATGCTCACCGCGGATAGTTCGCCAGCGAACAGTTCGGGCCATCACTACTCATATCCTCCCAGCCTCACAATCATTTTAATAGGAGGAGCCTGGAGGTATTATAGACTTTGCAAATTCAGTTTGCAGACATCCATTGTGTGTGTCCCCTGCAGTTTTCTCCTGAGGCTTTTTAATATTGTCCATATCCATATCGGAATTATATTGTATCGACCAAAACTAAGAAATATATCGTGATAAAAAAATTCCTGCCATATCGTCCAGCCCTACGGTGGGCGCCTTAATTAATTAAATCAACCAGTGCCACACCCCTTAACCAATATCTAGAAAACTTCCCAAAGGAGGTCAAATCCCCCGGCTTACCACTAAATGGGGTTTTTAATGCTTAGAACATCATGTATTACGTTAAAAAGTTTTTTTATTGAAATGAACTATGAATCAACACAAAAATACAAAACAAAAAGTAGTTTTTATAACAGCAAAAATCACAATTACAGTGGATAAGATGTCCACAAAAATATATCAACACAATAGGTATAATACCTCCATGATTAAATACATCACTGATACCATACACATTGTGGGGCAATAATTGTTGATGATGCCAGTCACGTGGACAGGGGCGGGTGGGAATTTCAAGCAGAGTACATTGCCCATCCTCTGCCCCTGGCTCAGATGACATGCAGCACCCCTCGAAACGATAGATGGGCAAATCTCTAATCTCGGCTCTGCCATAAAACAAACCACACAAATTTTCCCATAGAAAACTATTATAAACGCCCCCAGTGGCTACTTGCAACATTACACCCTGAGTTTACTCCCAGGAGCCTGGCAAATAAAGATGAAATCTCTCATGATTCAAGGGAACAGGTAAAGGCTCCCACACACGTAGTGAGTTGCGCCCGGTTTTCCTGCCGACCAATGTGCATGCACTCTCGCGCCGATCGTGTGCCGATCTCTGGTGCCCATATGGGGTGACAGATCCCTGGCTCCACAAAGCTCGGTAAGCCAGAGAATGGACTTGTCCGTAAATCTCTGGCTGATGCCGTTATTTGAATGGGAACCAGTGTCCCCATCTAAACTAACGTCCGGGACACAAAGGGTGCCAGCCGATACTCTGAGCGATGGAGTGCAGTGTGATGACATCACGCTGCACTCCACCACTCATCTGTCGGCCCCCGCTCGCTACGCAAATTTTTGTAGGATTGTGGAGCGCTACGCTACCATCATACAAGTTCAGGTAAGTTGTTTTACACATATATTTAGATTTTGAGTATACAGTCGTTTTAAGTACAGGGATACCTAGTTCTCCAAGACCAACAAATTATTTTACTTACTTGAAAAAAAAATTACAACTTTTAGAAAAACAGCCTAGTGAGCGTCCACTCAAAGTTTTACGGGTGACCAGAATAAGAAGCTCATGATGAGTAGCAGACAACTGCTCCTTGACACAGACACATGAGCCTGACCCGGAGTAATTGATGTAATGTGAAGTGATGACAGCCAACACAGCAAAGTAGTGCATGTATGGTGAACCGCAAGCTACTGGATAATGGGAAGAACCCGGAATAAATCACACGTGTCCCTAAATTACCTCTACCTGTCAAATATCAGTATTAAGGAAAAAAGGGCCATCACTAGACCCTGCCGAATACCACAAATTCATATCTAAATACTGGCCACACAAAGTCATCGAAGATGGTACACATTGCAAGAATACTAAAATGTACTCCCCAGATAGGAGGCCGATAGGATCTCCAGAGTTAAGACCCCAGAGAACAAATGAAGCAAAAAAGACTTTTCTATTTTACATCAGTTTCAACAGGGGTAATCCCAGGGCTGTGGAGTCGGAGTCGAGGAGTCGGAGACATTTTTGGGTCCCTGGAGTCGGAGTCGGCATAAAATGGACCGACTCAGACTCCTACTAAATTCAAATGGGAATAAATTTTTTTTTTTTACATTAAAAAAACTATTACTTCAAATGTCGCAATTAACAAACAGTCATAATGAACATAATGACTTCTCTGCTATAAGAATAAATACATGCAGTGTATAACATTACAGCTCCCACTGTGACCCCTCACACACATACCGAGTGGGGGCCGACAGACCAGCTCAGGTGAGCTCTAGAGTACACAGTGATGAGGTCATCACGCTGCTCTCCAGAGCTGACAGCAAGACGCCGGTCTTCATTGAGACTAACAGCATCGGCCAGAGATTATCGGACATGTCCGTTCTCTGGCCGGCCGAGCTGTGGGGCGTCAGCGATCTGTCACCCCATGTGGGCTCCCCCGATCGGCATACACACACTCCCATTGGTCGGCAGCAAAATCGGCCGCTGCTCGGTGCGTGTATGGCAGCCTGGTTACTCTCCCTGATAATGAAGTAAATGTTTGTTGCCGGACTAGAGACGCTTGTATAATGCTTGCCATACACATGCCGATAAGCTTGAATCTCGGTGCATATCGGGACTGGTCTGCAGATCCAGAGGTCTGAAACTGAGGAGTCGGAGTTGGGGAATTTATCGACCGACTCCACAGCCCTGGTTATAGCGTTGGTCTTTGCTTGTTTTAATTTGCTTTTGTTTTTCAGCTTGCTAAACTTCAATATGAAGAGCAAATTAGCAAACTTCTGATGGAAAAGCAGGAACTTGCATGGAAAAATGTTTGTATGAAATATTTATACTTATATTATCTATATAAAGGACATGTCCATCCAGGGAGGAGTGGAAAGGTGATGTTAGCCTCTTACCCCCTCCATATCCTTCAAGAACTGTGGCTCTCAACCTTTTTAGATCCGTGACCCCAGAAGTGGCGCCACAAAGTGTCACTTCCTGTATTTGGAATGCAGAAGTCCCGGAGCGGAGTGTCACTTCTGTGCTCCTAATATGGGAAGTGACGTCGCAGAGTGTTTGGAGCACAGAAGTGACATATCAGGTAAGTGTAATGTCCCCTTCCTTATATTTTCGCTCTCCTCTTTTGCAAATGATGTGCAGGAGGGAGATTAACGCCCCATCCTTTCTATGTTAGGAGGAGAGGAGCGTTGCTCTCCCTCCTACCTTCCCACCCCTCTTGTGAGCATCAGTGCTGCTGCTGGTCACCAGTAGCTTTGATGCTTTCAGTGAACTCGGCGACCCCTGTGAAATGGTCCTATGACCCTTAAGGGGCTCCCGACCCGCACTGTCCTAACAGAACATACTTAGGTCCAGGCTACGTTTTTATTAAGAGTCATCAACCCAATGAGTGGGTTGATGACGCATGCACGTTGTGCCTTGGTTTAGGTTGTGTTAACCTTCTTAGTGTTCATGGCGAGCCCATCTCGGCTCTGCGGCTTGACTGATCATGTCGCGGTGACGCGGAAGGGGGTGAGGGTAAGCAGTGCCATAGACCTCCATGTTAATGGAGGGGCTTCTGCTCTCCAGACCTCATGAATGACACTGGCTGTGTGGAGAGGGGAAGGGGGAGGGAGGAAATGGCAGGCAGTGTACCTCGTACACTGCTGCCATTGCCTGTACCACACTGTTAAAAACGGTGCGGTACAGGCGGTGCGCTAGGGAGGTTAATCGCTGCGGTATTGTAACCCAGCTATAACGTGTCCACTTTAACCTCCCTGGCAGTACAATACAAGCATGTACATGGCATGTGCACCCACCTCACCTGTGTCATCGCTGACGTTGGAGGGGTGGAAGGATCCAGGAAGGGGAACTTTAGAAATGTAACAAATGCCAATAGTCACCACTGCAATAAGTATCAAATCCAACAGGAAGGCTAAATTCACACAGAAGTTTCCCAAAAATTACCAAGGAAGCAACTTTCTGTGAGCCCCTGCAAACCTGTGCAGGCGCTCGCAGGTCATCTAGAAAAAGACACTATGGCATTTTTTGGCTAATGTTGCGCCCGCCAGTCACTTGCGATTATTGCTCGTTTACTGGGCAGTTAAAAAACGCCAGTGTAAATGAGCCCTAAAGGTACATTGCATAATACTTTCACTGTGTTACAATGCAGCAGTGAAACACGCACCAACGGTAACAGACACATTGCAGGATACTAAATTCATATTTGTAACAGATGATTCCTGGTTTCTGCCGAAGTCTCATAGACTGTTAGGAAAGACTGTAAGGGTATGTCTCCATTGCGTTATCGGCTCCCTCGGTTCCCCCTGAGCTAAACGCATTCCTTATTGGGGACCCCACGGAGCTAATCCACATTACCTGTCTCGGCACTGGCTGTTCTTCTCCCTTCCTTCTGCAGATCCGCCGGCCAGAGGTTGATGCACTGCACTACGTTGACTTTCCAGCCAGCGGATCTGCAGAAGGAAATAAGAACAGCCGGTGCCCAAGACAGGTAATGTGGATCGACTTAGCGCAGGGGGACCCGACAGAGCCGATAACGCAGGGGACACCTTCCCTTAACCCTATCAACAATAAAACATTTAACTTCCATTACTCCTGTGCGAGTGACACCTTTGTGTACTAGTTTTTTTGCTATTTCACATCTTGTGAAGATATACATTAATGTATTTATTTGTCTTTGATTAGGAAACGTTATCAAATCAGGAAGAAATTATTGAAAAGAAACACAGAGATGCTTTTTCTGTTTTAAAGAAACAGGTAATCTTTGGTTAGCAATGTCAGTGATAAGCTTTTATTAACTGTATTTTGCAGACTATGGGCTTGTTTCCAGTTACGTTGGGACCCCTCTGCTAAGCATTTGCGTTTGGTGGGGGTCCCGACGTAGCAGATAGACTTACCTGCTCGCCGGAGGATCTGTCTTCACGGCCCGAGCCGCTCCACCGATGTAAGGCTCAACATAGTCGAGTACCTTGAGCCTCTGCATCGGCGGATGTGTAAACAGATTATCCGCCAAGCGGGCAATGCCAATGTGCTATTCTCCCGATGTATAATGGAAACAAAGCCTAATGGAAATCTGGAGGAAAAAGCACCTGCGTCTTATGGTACGAATGCCCGACCATCCATGGCCATTTGTGGTGCACCTTCGCTCCCCGCCAGCTCTCTTGGCAAGATTAGCCGGGTAGGTGGAGGAGCTGTCAGATGGGACATCCGCCCATGGCCAGATTAACCCTGAAATGCCCAAAAACCTAGACTATCTGCACATGCACAGTTGTAAGGGTAGGAAAATATCTCAGAACACCATTCAGGGCTGGAGGCTAGGTTGGAGGCAGCTTCTCGCCTACTTAACTCCCGCTCTGCCAGTTAGGGCATTTCCGGCCAGCAGTATTTTTCAGTCATCCTAAGTGTCCTATACTACAGAGTATTTCATGGTATGAAAAATGCAGTACTTTTTCACTTCACACAGACCTCACTCCATACACAAGGCTATGCAACAGGAATGAGTATCCATGCAAATTGTGCTCACTGGGATGCACTATACACAGACTTCTATGATTTTCTATATTGTGATAAGTGCTTACTATAAGTAAATGCACTAAAACATAACACTACACTTTCGCTGTGTTGATGAAGCCGACATCCCAAATGAAAAAGAAAATTAAGCACCAGGAGTGTTGGAGACAAGGGGACTTTTAAGGCTTCAATAATAGGTTGAGGTAAGTAGCAGTATTGCAAGATCAACAGAGTGAAGAATATTAAAACATCAATTTAATTACCTTTTTTGCTGACCAAAATCGGGGGGAAGTAGTGCCTGCATCTTATGGTCCGAATGCGCGACCCTTGGCTTTGCGCCAGCTCTCCCGAATCAGATGAGAGATGTGGCCACAGCCAGATCCCTCATCTGTACTGTACGGTTTTCTACCAGCAGAGCGCTGCTGATAGAAGCAGTACAGCAGAGAGACACACATGGAAGCTACCAGCCAGCAACTTCCATGTATGTCTACCTGTAACTGCGATCACCATGCAGCTCACCTGGTAAGAAGGGAGACGAACAGTGCAGAATCCCCCGCTCCACTTCTGCCTGAATTGTGCTCTCTAGTGACACCATTGTTGTGGCTGAAGTTAGGTACTGCAGGGGATTTTTTTCCAACTGGAACATTTCAAAAATTTTTCTGTTTTTCCTGCTCTAAAAACTGGGTGCGTCTTATGGTCCGAAAAATACAGTACATTTCTAAAATATTTCATCTAAGACAAGACGTCTTGTATCTGCAATCACCGTCCCAGCCACAAATCCATGTACATGAAAGTATAGTGGTAGGGTATCCACACGACACCTAGGGGTTGAATAAATGTGTTGTGTGGATACCCTACCACTATACTTTCATGTACATGGATATTGTTGTTTTAATATTCTTCACTCGCGAAATGTAGCCCTATTGTAAGTCAATTAAAATCTGTGGATAATCTGTCAACATCCCAACAAATATATAACAACTTACAGATAGGGTTGCACCAGAGCACTCTTTTCAACCCCTATAGGAAGGGGGGAGAAGGACTGTAAGACAGATATGCACAAAATTTTACATTCAAAGAGCAGCTAGAAATACTGTATTTTTCGGACTATAGGATGCACTTTTTTACCTCCAAAATTGGGGGCAAAAAGTGCCTGCATCTTATGGTCCGAATGCGCGGCCGCCGATGGTCGCACCTTGGCTTCCCGCCAGCTCTCCTGGCACGGAAATGAGCTGGAAGAGCTGTCAGATGTGAGATGCCGGCCGGTGTCCATCTCTCCCATCTTAACTGTGTATCTATGCCAGCAGAGCTCAGAGCCTTGCTACCATAGGCAATGGAGAGAGAGATATAGATGAACTGGCATTTATATCTCTCTCCTGTCTGTAGGAACTGCAATCACTCTGCAGCTCCCACGGACACAAGCACAGCAACATCGGTAGAGGAGAGTAGGAGACAGCCCGGCCCCCCCTCCTCCTGCTGATCATTGTGGACTATGATGTGTGCTGAGAGTGTACTGTTGCTAGTGACACCTACTGGCTGAATTGAATATTGCATTCACTGAATTCATTGCATTAACCCAATTGATGTGAAAACATATTAAATCTTATATTTGTGGTTTTCCTGCCCTAAAAACTGGGTGCGTCTTATGGTCCGGTGTGAAAAATAGGAAAGCTGGTACATTTAATAAAGTATAAACAAACAAAGTGTGTATCAGCACAATAATACAGTGGTTGTTCAGCAAGAAATCACATTGTACAGTTGCTTAACAATTCATGCGCTTAAATGGTCAACGCGTTTCGCTTCTAGCTGCTCTTTGAATTTCAAATGTTGTGCATATTTTTAAAGTCCCCCCCCCTCTTCCTATAGGGGTTGAGGAGAGTGCTCTGGTGAAACCCTATCTGTAAGTTGTGTTAATATTGTTATATAATGTTATATAATAACATTTTGTTGATCTTGCAATACTACTACCGTATTTTTTCGGACTATAAGACACACGCAGTTTTTAGGGCAGGAAAACCAGAAAATAAAGATTTAATAAGTTTTCACATCAATTTGGGTTAATGCAATATATTCAGTGAATGCAATATTCAATTCAGCCAATAGATGTCACTAGCAGCAGTACACTCACAGCACAGCGTCATACTTCACACTGATCAGCAGGAAGGGGGGGCCAGGCAGTCTCCTGCTCTCCTCTGCTCTCCCTCTGCCGATGTTGCTGTGCCTGTGTTGATGGGAGCTGCAGAGTGATTGCAGTTCCCATGGACAGGAGAGAGAGATATAGATGCCAGTTCATCTATCTCTCTCTTCTTTGCCCATGGCAGTAGTCTGCTGGCATAGGCAATTACACAGTTCAGATGGGAGAGCCGGACACAGGCTGGCATCTCACAGCTCCCCGGCTAATCTCCGTGCCGGGAGAGCTAGCGGGAAGCCAAGGTGCGACTACCGGTGGCCGCGGGGGCCGCGCATTTGGACCATAAGACGCAGGCACTTTTTGAAAAAGTGCGTCTTATGGTCCGAAAAATACGGTACTTACCTCAACCTATTATTAAAGCCTTAAAAGTCTCCTTGTCCCTGAGATCACAGGGGGAAAACTTGTCCTGGTTGGATAGGTCTACTACCATCCTGGTGCTTAATTTTCCTATAAGTAAATGCAGACAACATGCCTTTATTTCTAAAACCTTCAGCCGCACTCTCTGTCAGGGTCTATTTATGTCTTTGCACAGGTTTCCACTTGCTGAAATACATGTTTTCCTTCTTAATTACAGTTTCATGCAAAGATGTGTGCAGTGGAAGTGGAGAAGGTAAGAGTATCTTTAAACAAAGGACAACCCCTTTATTAGAATTTAAGTGAACCCTTGATAACGCACACTCACATAGTGTACAGCTGGGCCTACACGGCTCGATATTCGAGCCGTTCGAGTAAGCTCCAGCCCACCGCTTTAAGCCCGATATCGAAGGAGCTGGAGGTGCAGCACTGCTGTGTCATCCAGCTCAGCTGATTATTTGGATCTTGAAAAGCAATGGACATTGACCGTGATTTACGGTCATGTCCGATATTCCTGTTTTCAAGCGGGATTGCTTGGTCCCTGCTTAAAAACAGGGATGGCTGCATTTGATATGCGCCAGATCGATGGCCGTGAGCGCACATTGCGCTCGCAGTGACCATCGATCTAGCCCCCAGGTGCCCAACCTGTGGCCCTTTGGGTGTTCTTTGGCGGCCCCCTCAGTCCTCCCCCGAAACCTTACTGTTATTGCATAGGGCATAGGAACTCACCTGTCTGTCAATCCCGGTTGACAGGTCCTCGCCCGGGAACTTCTTAGAGTGTGATAAGGTGACAAACTTACATGATAGGTGTACGTAAAAGCCAATGGGCGACCCAGATGGCACCTGAGCAAGTCCCTCGCCTCTATTGTTGGTGGGGTATCGCCAGACAGGTGAGTGCTTGTGCTCCCACTATTTCTTTAATGAACAGGGGGTGATTGTATAATATATATTGTGGCACATAACCTTTAAAGGCAGTGTAGATTGAAAATGTTATGTGCGGCCCTTTAGTGATGTTGAGGGTCGCACTTGTGGCCCTCCATATCAACTCAGTTGCCCACCACTGATCTAGCCCATATCTATGCGTGTATGCCCAACCTTTACTGTTGAGTCATGGGTAGTTTGGCCCCTGTGGGGGGATGCTGAGGACCCCTGTGGCCATAAGTCCCTTAACATACTGAACTCGGAACCTAGACTTTGACAGGTTTTCTGCTAAGCCACCAAATCCCCTGCTCTAAGTGACACCCATCTACTGTCAGGTCCATAAATATTGGGACATCTACACAATTCTAAAATTTTTGGCTCTATACTCCCCCACAATGGATTTGGAATGAAACAAACACAATGTGCTGCAACTGCAGACTGTCAGCTTTAATTTGAGGGTATTTACATCCAAATCAGGTGAACCGTGTAGGGATTTAAACAGTTTTCATATGTGCCTCCCACTTGTTAAGGGACCATAAGTAATGGGACAATTGGTTCATTCCAAATTCATTGTGGTGTATACAGCCAAAAATGTTAGAATTGTGTCAATGTCCCAATATTTACATGACTGTATCTTAAAGTGTTCTTTTTATTACCCAACTATTTCACACAGATTACAGGGAGTGCAGAATTATTAGGCAAATGAGTATTTTGACCACATCATCCTCTTTATGCATGGTGTCTTACTCCAAGCTGTATAGGCTCGAAAGCCTACTACCAATTAAGCATATTAGGTGATGTGCATCTCTGTAATGAGAAGGGGTGTGGTCTAATGACATCAACACCCTATATTAGGTGTGCATAATTATTAGGCAACTTCCTTTCCTTTGGCAAAATGGGTCAAAAGGACTTGACAGGCTTAGAAAAGTCACACATAGTGAGATATCTTGCAGAGGGATGCAGCACTCTTACAATTGCAAAGCTTCTGAAGCGTGATCATCGAACAATCAAGCGTTTCATTCAAAATAGTCAACAGTGTTGCAAGAAGCATGTGGAACAACAAAGGCGCAAAATAACTGCCCATAAACTGAGGAAAGTCAAGCGTGCAGCTGCCAAGATGCCACTTGCCACCAGTTTGGCCATATAAAGAGCTGCAACATCACTGGAGTGCCCAAAAGCACAAGGTTTTCATACTCATAGACATAACAGGCTGAAAGACGACCACCACTGGACAAGACACAACAAGCTGAACGTCAGACTGGGCCAAGAAATATCTCAGACTGATTTTCTAAGGTTTTTAATGGACTGATGAAATGAGATGATCTTGATGTGCCAGATGGATGGGCCGTGGCTGGATGTGGTAGGGCAGATAGCTCCAGTCCCGATCAGACCGCCAGCAAGGTGGAGGTGGAGTAACTGTGTTTGGGCGGTATCATCAAAGCTGAGCTTTTGCGCTTTTTTCGGTTTTGAGGATGGAGTCCAAGCCACTCCCAGTCCCTACTGCCATTTCTGGAAGACAACCGTTCTTCAAGCAGTGGACGGAAAAGTCCTGCATCCGTCAAGCAAAACATGATTTTTCATCAGGCTGCTCCATCACAACGCTTCCAAGGTACTCTCCACAGCGTGGCTGGCAAGAAAAGATAAAAAGAAAACAATGACATGGCCTCCTTGTTCACCTGATCTGAACCCCATTGAGAACCTGTGTCCAGCAATCCATGTGTGATTTACAGGAGGGAAACAGTACACCTCTCTGAAACAGTTGGTCTGGAGGCTGTGTTTGCTGCTGCACGCAATTTGATGGGGACAGATCAAAACACTGGCAGAATCCATGATGGCAGGCTTTTGAGTGTCCTTGCAAAGAAATGTGGCTATATTGGTCACTAATTTGTTTTATGTTTTGTTTTTGCATGTCAGAATGTATATTTGTGAATGTTGAGATGTTTATTGGTTTTCCCTTGGTCCAAATAATTGTTTAATTGAAATGGTAATTAATTTGTTTTTTTTTAAGTTGCCTAATAATTACACATCAATAGTCAACCTGCCGCACACAGCTATCCCCTAAATGCTAAAACTAAAACAAACTAAAACGCCTTCCAACAATATTCGCGTTTTTGATATTAATGAGTTTTTTTGGGTAGTGAGAAACATGGTTGTTGATTCAATAATAAAATTATTCCTCAAAAATACCACTTGCCTAATAATTCTGCACTCCCTGTATTTTAGAAAGGCTTATAGATAGGTCTCTGTGAGAGTGAATCCAATGTCCACACCGCAGGTACTTTGCTGGAGCATACAATGGCCAAGCTTTTTTCCAGCTTCCTCCCACTCTGCTGGCCAGAGCTCCGTGCTCCGACCGGCAGAGCAGGAGTTAAAGAGGTGGAGAAGCTCATGGCCCTAGCCATGACCGGCAGAGCCATGTGCCAGGTGGGCAGCTTGTGCCCAACTCCCATCTGCACTGTGTGTGAGTTGAGCTCAAGCAGCCCAGCTCACACAGAGCCGGAGGAAAGATCTGCCCACAGGCAGATCTCTCCTATGCAATGTGTTATCAGCCGTCCGTGGGTGGTCGAACCTGCGGAATATAAGACGCAAGCATTGCCCTCCCCCCCCCCCCCCCCCCTCCGTTTTGGGGGTGGGCGTCTTATAGTCTGATAAATACGCTATACAGTCAGATCACTGCCACTGGTTCATATGTAAAGATAGTAGTCCATGTCCCGGCATCCCACAGTGCTCCCAGGTTATAAGTGCAGTTTATCATATAGGTTGAATGCTGAAAGAGTTATTAACCTCTTTAGAAATGTAATCTAGATATAATATGGACCTGCTTTTTTTTGAATTTATGTCTTATGCTTGCATTGGTAAAATCATGTCTTCAAGTAGTTTTGCTGATAATCTGTTGCATTAAGTGTTAAGGAGTCCATCCATGGGACAATACCCATGCAATCGACCCACAATCGATCACAACGGGAATCTGATGTGCACCACTTTGCCCATCGATTCACGTTTGATGGAGACACTGGTCCGGTGTTGTGAGATATTACTACCTCACAACACTGACTAGAATGTGCAGGGAGAGCCTGACATAGGATAACTACGGTGCTAGGCTCCACCCCCTTTTCTCTGCCAGGAGCCTATCACCTGTGTGCTCTGCGGGCAGGGGGGGGGGCTCTCCCATATGCTTGTCCCGGTTCGACCTACCTTCTTCAAGCAGGATCGATCGTTCCCGCTCGAAGAAAGGCAAGAACTGTTGGAATTTTTTATACATTCGAGTGCCGTGAACGCGCACATTGCTCGCTTGTGCTCCAATCTAATAAAACATCGAGCCGCAGATGGACACCTTTACTGTAAAGCAATACATTTTATAAACATTTTGACCAAGATGGCTATTGATTTTACTGTTTATCTTTTTTTATATATATATGAATGCGTTATAAACAAATAGTTGACACTGCTCCTGTTGAAGAAATAATGGTCTAATTCCATTGTCATTGTTTAAGGGAAGGTTTCAGCTAATGTCAGAAACAAAAGAAAGAGAAAACGCTGGGCTAAGAGAAGACATAAAAGTATTGCAGGTGACTTTACAAAGCATTATTCATTCTTAAGGCGGCCATACACATTTAGATTAGCGGGCGATTTCGTTGCAGATCGTCCGCGGTGAGCGAGCATTGCGGTCGATCTGCAGGGGAAGTCGGCTGCTAATCTAAAGCCTAAAGTTGCAATTGCGGCCAGAATTCATCCGGGAAATCGATCTAAAGGTGGCCATACACAGGTCGATTTCCCACACGATTCCTGGCCGATCGATCACCAGGCGCGTGCACGCTGATCGATCGGTTAGGAATCGAGTGCAGCCCACCTTGACGGATCGACTCCGACCGATCGAAATGGCCCCCAAATCGGATCGGCCAGAGAACCAACCTGTTGGTGTTTTCTGATCGATCGGGCGCACATCAAGGGGCGTTGACATTTGTGAATCGATCAACTGGTAACAGAATCGTCCAGGAATCGGTGGCCTAAGGTGGTAGGCACAGACTTGTATGGTCGATCGATCAACGCCTGTGACTTCATCGGAATCGATCGGATGGTTGATCGATGGCTCAGGAATCGACACGTGTATGGCTAGCTTAAGATGGGCTAAGAGAAGACATAAAAGTATTGCAGGTGACTTTACAAAGCATTATTCATTCTTAAGGCGGCCATACACATTTAGATTAGCGGGCGATTTCGTTGCAGATCGTCCGCGGTGAGCGAGCATTGCGGTCGATCTGCAGGGGAAGTCGGCTGCTAATCTAAAGCCTAAAGTTGTAATTGCGGCCAGAATTCGTCCGGGAAATCGATCTAAAGGTAGCCATACACAGGTCGATTTCCCACACGATTCCTGGCCGATCGATCACCAGGCGCGTGCACGCCGATCGATCGGCTAGGAATCGAGTGCAGCCCACCTTGACCGATCGACCCCGCCCGATCGACATGGCCCCCAAATCGGATCGGCCAGAGAACCAACCTGTTGGTGTTTTCTGATCGATTGGGCACACATCAAGGGGCGTTGACATTTGTGAATCGATCGACTGGTAACAGAATCGTCCAGGAATCGGTGGCCTAAGGTGGTAGGCACAGACTTGTATGGTCGATCGATCAACGCCTGTGACTTCATCGGAATCGATCGGATGGTTGATCGATGGCTCGGGAATCGACACGTGTATGGCTAGCTTAAGATTGTTAGATCATTTGGATGGGGACCAGCGACAAGGACAGTAATAATTGGTGTGTATGCTAATTAAAGGTTAATTGTATTTTCAGAGGTACACAGGGCATTTGATTCTTATTAAAATTCTTCCACAAATAGCTTGTTTTCTCTGTCAGCCCAGGCACGCTCAATCATCTTCTTAATGCTTCTTGCATTTTGGAACCAAAATAAACGCGCCCACAAGGATGACCTTCTCCATGAGATCAGCTGGGATTTGTTTTCCCTACATGCCAGGATGGAAGTGATGTATAGTATATCGTACGCTCCATCGCTCCTGATACACAGACACATGAGGAATTGAGTAGCTGCGTCTACGTGTAGTAAATGGTATTCTGACCTGTAGATGTAACACTAATACCGGTCACAAGATATCCCAATATCTATAGCTGAACTTCTATAAAACGAGAATAATACATGTAGGAATCAACAATGAGTTTTCTTTATGTCCATTTTTGCTCGGTAAGAATAACTTTGTGTAATTGGTCTTCTAATCGCTCAAAAGTGCAACATGTAATCTGCCAAAATGTCACATTTTGCTTTTGAGTTTAACTAAGTTTAGTGTGAACCACAGTGGGGGTTAAATACACAATGGGCCAAAGTGAAAACTTTGGACAAAGTTGCGGGCCAATCTTGTTATTTATGTAAAAATATAATTACACTGCAGGCCATTTCTGTATGTACACACAGGGATGGGGCACACATGGACTACACACACTGTACACACAGGGATGGGGGCATACATGGACTACACACACTGTACACACAGGGATGGGGGCACACATGGACTACACACACTGTACACACAGGGATGGGGGCATACATGGACTACACACACTGTACACACATATCTAGAGAGAAGTATTACCACTACTGTCTTATGTGGGGGAGGCCACCATCCCAAATTACATATACAAGAAAGGGGGGTGGAGGGGCAGCGAGTTCCGATAATCAATCAGACCCAGTGTCCTTCCAAAGTTTTTTTCTCTTAGCCCAGGGGCAGAGACGTAGGGACTTTATATGTGGCCAGCCCAACCCTCAGATGCCACCTCAGATTGAGGGTTTGAGATGAAAAACGTAGTGTCAGTATATATCAACACAATCACATAAACATTGACAAAAATTTTTGAATATCACATTAAAAGAGTCTTTGGCATTAATTAGCTACCAGATGTCCGAGGAGCA
>CM070041.1:8235089-8246715 GCA_036250615.1 Ptychadena robeensis
TGCTCCACCCAGCCCACGCTTGCAGGGAGCCATCTGCTGGTGACTGTGGGACCAACCCATCGAAGGGCAATCACAGTGCCACCAGCAGGCGGTGACCGGTACAGCCGGGGTCCTCACAGCTCCATCTTCTCCCCCAGAAAGTTTTTTCATAGCAACTCAGCTAATAATTACGATTATGTTTTCCAATTTGTTGACATTTCTACTAATTGCCAAAACTGTTCTATTTTTTATTTCCTCCGGTATAGTGATGATAGCGACAGGCAATTAAAAATATGAAAAAAAAACGTTTGTAAAACCAAATAAAAAACAAAAAACCCAAATCTTGTGAGCCCAGAAAAACATGAAACCCCATGCTGGTTTTATCAAAGTGAGGAATTGTAGCAGAAAACAATTAAATTCTTGTTTTAGTTCTGCAGACCAAACATTCATCTTTTCAATATAAGCTTGCTGAAGTCTAGCAGGTGTTGCCGGAGAATGAATGCTCTCCGGTGAATGACTTTGGCAGATTCTCATTCTTGCTCTACGCTTGGCCTTGATAAGACTCTCAGTTCTGAATCCAGAAGCAAAATAATTCTCTCACCCCTCCTTTGCCGCGTCCTTCACCTCAGGAATTAAACGTTTAAGAGATTGCAGAGAAATCTAGCACGTGAAGCTAACAGCGTGGGCCACATTTCCGTCTTCAGGCCTTAAAGCTGAACTACCATCAAACAAAAAATAAATATTTTACTAAATAGCGTAAAGCACAATATTCCTTTATTTCTTGAGTGTAACCCTATTGGGCAGTGGCGGTTTTAAAAAGGGGCAATATGGGCCCAGGGTGTAATCTTGGTATCAAAATGCGCGCGGAAGCCCGGGGAGAGAGAAGATTATCTCTAGAGGAGTGCTGCTGAGTCACAGAGTCTGTATGTCACCAGCCCCCCCCTCCCAACGCAAGTGACAAGAGATGCTCATTGGGGGGCAAAGGGGGGACTCGCCCAGGGCCCCGATCTCCCTAGGACCTCCTCTGCTATTGGGTACTCCTCTATTCTGCAACTTATGTTCAGTACTGCCTGTGGACATGTACCACCCATTGAGTCCCAATCTCTTCTAATGAATAAGCTCAATGGATACGCCATAGGTTTGGTTTCCTTTGACTGTAGGGTTGTCTACTGTGATAGTCCAGGACCTGTGCTTTGCAGCTAGAGGTGTCTGGATCACAAAACCGGCTCATTAAACCTACCCAAACTATATCACATACTATATGGGGTAGAACAGTTAATGACTATGTATTTACCTCCTGGGCATGGAGCCCATTTTGCTCTTTTCTTAAGCATGCTATGAGCAATTATAGCAGATTACAATGTATGTAATATAATACAGGTCAATGGTACCACCCCTCCCCCCTCCTTTTCACCGTCACCGCAACGCCAACACAGATGTACGTATTCCCGCCATTATTTATGACACGTATGTCTGTATTGCCCCCCCACTTTCCTAGCACCATTGCTGACGTCAGAGTAAGTAAATTAAGTAAAGCAGGGTACAGACGGCTCGATATTCGAGCCGGGGAGACAGCTCTGCTCAGCCCAGCTCAGCCGGTGCTTTGCCTGGAGACCCACGGCCGTATTAACGGTCATGTCCGATATGGCTGTTTTCGAGCAGGATTGATTTGTCCCGCTCGAAAACACTGATGGGGCAGATTATATGGACCAGATAGATGGCCGTGAGCGGGAACGGCGCTCGAAATGGCCATCTATCTGGTCCATATCTTCATGTCTTTACCGAGCTTAAGGGAATGAGTTAGGATGTCTATGACCTGTAAGAATAGCCTATGATTGGCTGAGCATGCTCATTAGATCCTGTCCTTAGTTTATCAGCACTTCTTGTGTCTTCCTCGTAGCATCGTCAGTGGCCAAAAACCACCAATGTCCAGTATTATGAAAATGTCACCAAATGCCATTTTGTATTACATAATTCTGTAGTTCATAGTTCTGTAGTTGCCGTTTGTTTCTATATTGAGAAGATTTCCTATTGTGGTAACTGAAACAGTAATGAGCTGTAGCCATGATTTTGGGGGGAAAAGGAAAAAATTAAAAACACTTAGAGAAAAACTCATTCACATATAGAGTCTATATACAACATGTTGTAGCAGAGAGTTCACGGCAGGTAGTTTCAGCATTTACTTACATGTCCAATCTCCGAAGAGGCTGCAGGGTGTGCAGGGATGGTACATACTGTATAATGGTTTTAACTAGGAGTAGAGCCACTTCTCAGAGCCCAGAGACTAACTTACAGAGGCTACTTACATATTCACTCGGGAAGAGGTGTGAGTTTCTGGTTGTCACAAGGTAGTCTGTATATGGAATTGCAGTAAATATATTACCTGCTGTGACAGCCAGAGACTCCCGAGTAAACATGTAAAAAGCATGAGCTACCAGTGTAATGTAAGTCTCTGTTAGTTACTCTCTGGGGTCAACTCCTAGTAAATTCCAATCTACAACGTACTGCAACTCTGTACACCCTGCTGGAATAAGCTTTATCAGGAACCTACCATTCCGGGTAGTCCAGCAAACACCCAGTACACTTTTTTTGGCACCAGGTTCATTGATAATGTGTGCATACACATGGAAGGCTGTAATAATTAATGTTTTTTTTTAACCTTCACCCTACAAGAAGCCATTTTACCTGGGGTAAAAAAATGTGTCAAATAGAGTTAAAAAAAAGTTGTAAAATCTGCCCAATGTAAATACAAGCAGAGGCCCTAACTGGTCCCCATCCAATCAAAAAAGTGGTATAATAATATAAATATATTATTAAAACATTTTCAGAAATTTGTCTTTATTTCCCAAACATAGAAAAATCTCCTTAGCCAGGTCACATGACTATCCCAATCACAGCATTTCTGCATCACATAGCTAGCTGCTTTCCTCTCTCCTTCAGAGGAGGAGACTGTTAGGTGACCCTTCAATGACTTGTGACGTTTAAAAATTTTATAAATAGTTGTGAATTCAATGAAGAAGAATTCCACAAAAATAAAACAAAAATAGCATTGCTGCAGTGAATTCCAATTTTTTTTTTTTTTTTTGTGAAGACATTTGTATTTCATTGAGAAAGTTGGAGGACTGGTTTCCTTTGGGATTATTTTTCCCCTTAGCCCTGTTCATGTCAAACAACCAATCACATTGCAGGGGAAAAAAAATCCTCATGACTGTGATGGATTATTAAGCTTAAAATAGATAAAAGCGTCTTTAGTAAATCGAAATGATCGAGAAATGTTTGTCAAATTTCAACTAGCTGAATTTGTGAGTTCATTGCAGAGCCCCTGAACATGGTATCATCACCAACATTGCTGGAGGTGTAGGGAAGGGCAGTGGGAATGTAACAAAAACAAAGTTTGGCTCTAGCCAAAATCATGAAGGCACTGGGAGTAGATCAGGGAGCTTGTCCCATTTTTTCCTCAACTTTATTAACAAGCATTGTGTTGACAATGAAAACTGTATTATCACCATATAATTAAATAACGTCATCAACTGAAATTTTATATTAAATCTAAATTGTTATACTATATAACAGTGTTTCTCAACTCCGGTCCTCAGGGACCCCCAACAGTACATGTTTTGCAGAAGACCACCAAGGTTTAATGAGCTCTGCTGAGACACGAATTACCTCACCTGTGATTGTTTCAGGTTTTCTCCAAAACATGCACTGTTGGGGGTCCCTGAGGACCGGAGTTGAGAAACCCTGCTATATAACATAGTTATTTAACCTCCTTGGCATTATGCCTGAAGCCAGTAAAAGAAAATGTGCCCGTACTGGCATCAGGCACACACGCAGGTGTTTTGCAAGCCTGCACCGATTATGCATTGATGCGGGCTCGCTGATTGCTTCTGGCCCCGCGTGATCGGTGATGCCAAATGGGCAGTGCCATAGACCGCATACCCGGCGTCTCAATGACTGCGGCGTTGTGTAGAGAGGCAGGTGGGTGGGGATCAGAGTGGAGTACAGTGTACTCTACCGCGATCACCCGCACGGGGGCCAGAAAAAATGGTGCGAAAAGCCCATAGCGCCCAGGAGGTTAAATTATATATAAAGGGACATTTCTTTTTTTAAGCTAGCTATGAAAAAAAGCCAACAAAGTGTGGAAACCCCTGCTGGGGCCCATGATGTTTTTTTTACATAAATTAAGTTCGAATTCAAGTTGAAATTGAAAAAAAATCGAAATTTGCATCTTTGTTGTCTTGGCAATGGAATGAATGGCATGGGATGTGTAGGCGCTTTTTTCCCTGTGGACATGGGGAAAAAGACACAGTAGACACAAGCTGATATTCACCCAAAGGATAATATAATATATTCACCCATATGGATAATAGTCAATGAACATAATGGATATCGCTGTTTTGCTACTTGGAACCCCATCACTTATTTTATATAATTTATATAATTATTAAAGAATTAAAACACAAATTGTAAATTAAAAAAATTAATTTGGTTACATTGAATGTTTCATACTGAAGCCAATGTGAAATGGCAATGCCATGGTGCTGATTTACCAAAGGGGGTCATGACTGCAGGTAATATTTTTTTTTAATGTTGGACTGTACCATTCAAACCATATCTTATGCTAGTTAAAAAAACTTAAGGTGCATATCTAAGCTCAAGAATTGAAATATTACTTAATTGTTTTTATTATTTCATTACTTTTCTTTTAATTGGTTGGAAGCTTCACTCCCATTTTTATTGATTGGAAGTTTCACTCCCATTTTTATTGATTGAAAGGTTCACTCCCATTTTTATTGATTGGAAGTTTCACTCCCATTTTTATTGATTGGAAGGTTCACCCCCACTTTTCTTTACAAACATTTTTTTACACTTTCAAAATGCAAATGTCTAAAATGTATTTGAATATTTGAAAATAGATTTTTACCATTCTACCCAATGAACATAATGGACATCTTTGTATTGCTACTTGGTGCCCGTTCACCAAAAACATTCATATAATTAATTAAAGAATTTAAAAACTAATTGTAAAAAAATCTAATATATGGAGAAAAAGAAAAAAAAAACATTTTGGTTACATTAAATGTTTTATACTGAAGCCAATGAAAAATGGCAATGCCATGGTGCTGATTTACCAAAGGGGGTTATGACTGCAGGGAGAGCTCTGTCTTCATGTTGGACTGTACCATTCAAACCATATCATATGCTAGTTAAAAAAAAAAGGCGCATATCTAAGCTCAAGAATTAAAATATAACTTTTTTTTAATTATTTCATTACTTTTCTTTTAATTGATTGGAAGATTTACCTCCATTTTTTACATTACATTTTTAACATTAAAGATGCAAATATATAAAATAAAGGGAATATTTGAAAATAGATTTTACCATTCTACCCAATGAATATCTTTGTATTGCTACTTGGTGCCCGTTCACCAAAAACACTTATAAAAATATCTAATTCATAGAGAAAAAGAAAAAAACATATTTGGTTACATTAAATGTTTCATACTGAAGCCAATGTGAAATGGCAATGCAATGGTGCTGATTTACCAAAGGGGGTTATGGCTGCAGGTAATGTTGGACAGTACCATTCAAACCATATCATATGCTGGGCAGTTAAAAAACAAAAGGAACACATCTAAGTTCAATCATTTCAATACTTATTTTTATTATTATTTCATTACTTTCCTTTTAATTGATTGGAAGTTTCGGCTCCATTTTTTACATTACATTTTTTAACATTAAAGATGCAAATATATAAAATAAATGGAATATTTGAAAATAGATTTTACCCATTCTACCCAATTAACATCTTTGTATTGCTACTTGGTGCCCGTTCACCAAAAACATTCATATAATTAATTAAAGAATTAAAAAAACTAATTGTAAATAAAAAAATCTAATATATAGAGAAAAAGAAAAAAAATTGGTTACATTACATGATTCATACTGAAGCCAATGTGAAATAGCAACGCAATGGTACTGATTTACCAAAGGGGGTTATGACTGCAGGTAGAGCTCTGTCTTAATGTTGGACTGTACCATTCAAACCATATCATATGCTGGGCAGTTCAAAAACAAAAGGAAGCTCAAGAATTTAAATAATACTTAATTTTATTATTATTTCATTACTTTTCTTTTAATTGATTGGAAGTTTATCCTCCATTTTTTTAACATTACATTTTTAAGATGCAAATATATAAAATATATGGAATATTTGAAAATAGATTTTACCATTCTACCCAATGAACATAATAGATATCTTTGTATTGCTACTTGGTGCCCATTCACTAAAAACATTCATAAAATTAAAGAATTATTTGTAAATTAAAGCAAGTTTGGGAAGTTTCACCTCCATTTTTTTAGCATTAGATTTTATTACATTTGCAAAATGCAAATATATAAAATGAATGGAATCTTTGAAAATAGATTTTACCCTTCTACCCAAAAGTAAGATTCAAAATCGACTTCCAAGGCTAAATGGAGTTTGAGTTTGAATAAATAAACTAAAAATAAATAGAAACATTTAAATACTTCTTCGCTGTGTGATTTACGGCCTCTGCCGGCTAAAGCGTACATGTAAAAAAAAAAGAATCATTGGAATTTGTTTTTCTTTTGCTGACTGGTGATTATTTTGAAACATCTGCACAATTCATGTTTAATAAAGAAAGAGGAGAACATTTCTTTGAGCCAAAAACTCACATTGAATGATTCTGTAAAAAAAAAAACAACAAAAACATTACATAAATAAATAAATTATCCTTCTCTATGTTTTTTTTCTATTATAAAATACAATTACAAACGATTGACTCATTCTATTATATTTCTAATAATATGATTCTAATTTTCTTGTAATGTATGCCGGTCTAATAACACCAAATGAGATCAATTCAATTTGAAAATGTATGATAAAAACTTTAGATATAACGCTACAAGTCCTTCATTTTCTAATATATAGTAAACACTTCATGAACTTTATCAAATGTTTCCTTATTATAGACCAAAGAATCATTTGCACTAGGATCAGTCTTGAGATTAAGAAAAAAAATTGGATATCTGTTATTATTTAAATATTAGTTATGTTTAAAATGTATTATACAACCTGTATATATGAGTGTATTGGATTTAATTATGTATTTATAATGCGCCATCCGCCACCTCATCAGGAGCATGCCCAGGCGTTGTAGGGAGGTCATACAGGCACGTGGAGGCCACACACACTACTGAGCCTCATTGTGACTTTATAACTTGTGACTTTTTTTGTAAGGACATTACATCAAGGTTGGATCAGCCTGCAGTGTTTTTTCCACTTTAATGTTGAGTGTGACCCCAAATCCAGACCTCCACGGGGTGACACGTGATCTACAGTAATAATGTTTGTGTGATTTGGTGTCAGCACATTCAGCTATGTAAAGAATATTTCATTCAGTCACATCCAGGATCAGCTCAGATTTCTGTGTTCCCTTTATTTTTTTTTAGAGCAGTGTATATATATATATAATTTCAGATAGAAAAGTACTTTGGTTTAATCAAGTGTATCAACATAAAAGGTATCACATGAACTGCAAACTCTATCTATATTTAAAACCTGAATCTAAAATGGTGTTACATTGGATTTTTAAATTAGAAATAAAAATAAAATCTTTTCTTATTTAAATGGTTTAGAAAAGATATAATGAGATGCTCTTCCTTTAAGGTTTAAGGGCTGTGCATTTAAAATTCTCACTGTATTAAATAATTTCATATCTAAGCCGTAGATATGTAAAAAAAAAATAATATATACAAAATGTCAAAACATTTAAACGGCACAATATTTAAAAATATAAATAAATAAAAACCAATATATATATATATATATACATATATATATATATATATATATATATATATATTATTGAATCAAAACACAACATTGTAATTTAAAAGAAAAAAAAGAAAAGTACTTTTCCAGTACACACACACACACACATATATATATATATATATATATATATATATATATATATATTTATTGATATATATATCTATATATAAATCTTTAATTTATAGAATATTATATTAATTTGTATTGATTTATAAAATATACACATTAATAATTATAAAGGGAAAGGAAATAGAAAAGTACTGTGGTTTCATTAAGTGTATCACGATAAAAAAAATTTGAAATCTATGAAAAATTATAGGAATAAAACAAAACATTATAAGTCAGAATATAAAAAAAATACTTTGGTTACATAAAATTTTCATCAATTTATGTGTATACATATATTAAAAACATACAAAAGATTTATTATAGAATTAAATCACAACATTGTAAAAGTAAAAAAAACAAAACCTAGAAGTACTTTAGTTATCGCAAAATGGTAACGCAGTGGTGCTGATTTACCACAGGGAGTCATGGCTGCAGTAAGAGCTCTGTGTAAACCTAGGACCAAACCATTCATGGTTCTCTGAAAATCCGTATCATCCGCTAAGCAATAAAAAAAAAAAGCACATCTAAGCTAAAGTATAAAAATAATAATACTATCAATATTATTATAGTGAGGGGATGTGTAATGTGTAAACGTTGGACCATACCATTCATGGTTCTTCTCAATAAAAAAAAATACTCTAGTATACTGTGTATAATTATTATTATTAATCTTAATATTATTATAGTCAGGGATCTATTAATCACAATCCTTAATGCAGCTATACAAGTTATACACATCATGTAAAAAACAAACAAACAATGAAATAAGGAAAATACAAAGAAAATAAATAAAAATGTTGTGTGGTTACATTTAATATTTCATACAGAACGCAACGCAATGGTACTGATTTACTAAAAGGCAGTCATGGCTGTAGTAAGAGCTCTATGTAAACATTGGACTGTACCATTCATGGTTCTCTGAAAAATCCAAAGCATATGCCAGACAATTAAAGAAAAATGACTCAAGTAATATATAATTCTAATAATAATAACAACAACAAAAACAATAATAATTATTGTTGTTGTTGTTATTATTATTTTAGTAGGGGATCTTTTTATCACAATCCTCAATGCAGCTACAAGTTATATACACAGTGCTAATTTACCAAAAGGGGTCATGGCTGCAGGAAGAGCTCTGTGTAAACTAAGGACTGTACCATTCATGGTGCTTTTTAATTAAAAAAATATTTCAAGTACTAATATAATAATACTTCATATTATTATAGTAAGGGATCTATTTATAATAATTCTCAGTGGAGCAATACAAGTTATATACACAATGAAGATCATGCTAATTTACCAAAGGGGATCATGGCTGCAGGAAGAGCTCTGTGTAAATTTAGGAGCATACCATTCATGGCGCTTTTGAATAAAAAAAAAAAGCTCAAGTAATAAAATAATTATACTTCATATTATTATTGTTATTATTGTAGTAGGGGATATATTTCACATTCACAATCTTCAATGCAGCAATGCAAGTTATATGCACACTGAAGATCATTCTAATTTACCAAAGGGGATCATGGCTGCAGGAAGAGCTTTGTGTAAACTCTGGGACATAATATTCATGGTGCTTTTGAATAAAAAAAAGCTCAAGTAATAAAATAATTATATATATAATTATATACACAATGAAGATCATGCTAATTTACCAAAGGGGATCATGGCTGCAGGAAGAGCTCTGTGTAAATTTAGGAGCATACCATTCATGGTGCTGTTGAATAATAAAAGAAAAAGCTCAAGTAATAAAATAATTATACTTCATATTATTATTATTATTATTATTGTAGTAGGGGATGTATTTCACATTCACAATCCTCAATGCAATGCAAGTTATAGACACAGTCAAGATCATATTAATTTACCAAAAGGGCATCATGGCTGCAGGAAGAGACCTGTGTAAACTTAGGAGCATACCATTAAAAAGAAAAAGCTTAAGTATTAATAATAATGCAAAAAAAAAGCTTAAGTATTAAAATAATACTAACAGAAATTTTTGGCTTTAAGCTTAGTCAATGTTGCCAACATCCCACATTTTGTAGTTTATACTTTATATTATTATTGTTGTAGTGTATGTATTTCACATCCACAATCCTCAATGCAGCAATGCAAGTTATATACACAGTAAAGATCATGTAGGAAAAAAAAATAAAAGAGGAAAAAGGATAAAAAAGAAAAAAGAAAAAAGAAAAAAAGGAAAAGAAGAAAAAAGAAAAAAAGAAGAAAAAAAAAGGAAAAAAAAGAAAAAAGGAAAAACAAAGAAAAAAAAGAAGTAAAAAAACCCCCAAAGTAAACTTTCTGATCCAGGTGCCATCAGCAGTATGTGAATGATTTCCATCCTGGGAACCTTTCCGTTTTGCCATTAATAAATGATCCCCCCCCCTCCCCCGCCCCCCACGCTGTTTTTGTTGGTCTCCGCTCAGTTTTGATAAATTACAGTAAGAAATCTATGCAATTGTGTTCTCGGGACAGTGCAACCAAATCAAAACAGCGGCTTGTTGTGATGTCCTTTTGGGTCAATGGAATGCATACATCTTCCCTCTCCTAATTATATGAACTCATGTCCTGCGTTCCTGTTACGGCGCGGGCGCAAAAAGAAGTGGCAATGCAGCCGAACGAATGTTTATTTCCTTAAAGTTTCCACCGCTAGACACTAGAAAAACCTAAAAAAAAAAATTTCTCTGGGGTGTCCTTATTTTTTCCTAATATGTAAGGGAGCGTAATAAGTGAGTGACCCCCGGACGTTGTACATGGAAAAACCTAAAAAGAATTTACTCTGGGGTGTCCTTATTTTTTCCTAATAAGTAAGGGAGAGTAAGAAATGAGTGACCCCCGGACGTTGTACATGGATGTGGTACTGGATGATCTCAGTGTACACAAGAAGCACAATATCACGCCTCGCAGACTAACGTTTCTCTTTTTTCTGTTACAAAGTATATGTGGAAAACAAATTCTTGGCCGGGAACATAAAAGGAGAGGTGTGGAATGTTATCTTGAAGAACAAGGTCTTTCCTTAATCACAAAAAAATGGGTTGACTTCCTCTCACTGTTAACCCCTTGTGTTGTGTCTGTTTGGTTCCCATGTTGGATTGGAATGCCGCGTGGTACGTCCTGGTACTTTCATTTCCCCAGAAAGTCCTCCAAGGTGTAGACCAAGGTCGGTGGCCTTCATGCTCGGCGTAATTTACTATGGTTGCTGCTGGATGAAATAACCATAATACGGTTAAAGCAGATGGGAATGTTAAAGCGGATGTATACTGAAAATAAAAAGTCATTATATACATTAAGCTTTCACTAACCTCCGAGCCGGCACAGTGTTGAAGAGGCGACCCGAAATCCTTAAAATAAATATCTATTTGTGTATATTTAGTCTTCCGGGGATTAATAAACTGCAGTGTCGTGAGTGGCCACTAGATGGCGCCGGATAATGTTTGTCAACGGGGGAGACGTATCTCCATAGTTTTGTATACAGAGAATGATTATGTATTAACCCGACTGTCACTTAATTCTAACTGTGGGTTGTCTCCTTCATGTCATTGGAGACGTCACTGCAGGGCCCCCGCCAGGCTGGGACATGGGGGCACTCCTGCCCCAGGCCCGAGCATCTGGGGGGTCCGGCAGTCTATTCCACTATCAGTGCCATGGGTTTTCTGTACTGCGCATCGCTGATGCTGCTGA
>CM070041.1:8264732-8277210 GCA_036250615.1 Ptychadena robeensis
ATTATACACCTATAATAAAAAAAAATGTACACCTTACTCTGGTGACCTGCAGCCCAGCCAACACGTCTATAAAAGGGGTCCACCGAGACTTGAGGGTCCCTTTCCCATTTTAGTGCCATCTCTTCCCTTCTATTGGCAGCTGTATGTGCGGGATTAATGACGACAATCAATGGCGGAGGAACCCTTGCATAACTCTAGAAGCCTCAGCAGTGACATAGTCTTCCCAGGGATCACTGTGATTACTTCTAAAGACTTCTCTAGGGCCGCTCCTACTCTCTGGAACTCTCTCCCTCGCCCCATTAGACTTGCTCCTACCTTTGGCACTTTATAAAAAGTCATGAAACCCACCTCTCCAGTCTCACATACCCATCCTCTCATTCTTAACATCACAACCATGCCAGTCCCATCCCCCCACCTATTGTGTAGGTGTAAGCCCGTCTGGGCAGGGTCCTCTTCTCCTCGTCTCATTAGACCAATAACTCTCTCTCTCACCGCATTAGACTTGCTCTTACCTTCAGCTCTTTTAAAAAAGTCATGAAAACCCACCTCTTCAGTCTCGCCTACCCATCCTCTCACTCCTAACATCACCACCATGCCAGTCCCATCCCCCACCTATTGTATACTATGTTCCCTATCAACCTATTAGACTGTTAAGCTAGCCACACATGGTTCAATTTTGGTTCAATCGATGCTCGATTAGATCGAGGAATTCAATCGTCTAATCGAAAATCGATCTTAATCGCATCAACATACACCCCACATTGAGTTTGCGATTGTGGTGAGATTTCGATTCCAAAATATTACTAAAATCGTCGATTTTGGTCTGGAAACGATTGAATTCCAGATTGAAGTGGTCTATGTTATGTATATCTAATCTAATCGATCCAGGAGGAACACCACAAACATCCACAATTATAAAACGATTTTGGCACAATCGATGATGATTTTCCAACATGTCCGATCAAAATTCGATTTGATTTTCTGCCTTCATCGAACAATTATCATCGATCGTACCATGTGGGCATTTCTCGATTTTCATTCAATCGATGAAAAAATTCATCTAATCGAGCATCGATTGAACCAAAATCGAACCGTGTGTGGCTAGCTTAAGGGCCCCCATACACCTTTAGATTTCTCTGTCAGATTTCCTTTAGTTCTCTTTTTGTTTTACCAAAACCATGTAATATGAGGGACTTTCTAAACAATCAAGTCTACTGTGTTCAATCGCAGAGGACCCGGCACTACATAGTTGTTGGTAGATCTAAAGGATATCTGACAGAGAGATCTAAAGGTGTATGGCCAGCTTAAGCCTGACCAGGCAGGGTCCTCTACTCCTCCTATGTCATAACCTGTACTTGTGTGTTACCTTGTGTCTCAACTCTAATGTATTGTACAGCGCTGCGTAATATGTTGGCGCTATATAAATAAATTGTAATAATTCATAAATCCTGGTGGTGACAGCAACTGTATTAATATTTGAGATCAGCTGCAGCAAAACTTGGATGCCCTTCCTCCAGGAACTAATAAGACCCCACTGTTCTCATATTTGGTATTATATTATACATATAATGAGTATAAAGAAACAAAGGATCACACACAAATGGTATATGCCAGTGATGGTGAAGTTTTTAGAGACCGAGTGCCCAAACTGAAACCCAAACCCCACTTATTTATCTCAAAGTGTACGTATGGCAATATAACCTGAATTACACACACACATCATATACACACACAAAACATGTAAACACACTACTTTCTCAGAATAGGAAAAGGTATGGGGAGCTGTGTGCAATCAGAAGAGAGGGGGAAGAGAACTAACAGCATTGAGAGCCAATAGGCTGCAGTTCTTTTCTCTGTGCTGGCTGAGAGCTCACTTGCCAACAGAGAGGGCTCCGAGTGCCACGTCTGGCACATGTGCCATAGGTTCCCCATCACTGGTATATACTAACTCACACATGACCATACACCAGCAGAATGATACAAACATATTCACATAACACCTACCTACCTCACTGCCTTAAAGTCATGGAGTGTCACACTGACCTGGGAGCAGCAGGGGTCACTAACCCTAAGGTGGGTACTGCAGACACTACACCTGGGCCATGATTGGTGTAAAAAGAGATTCTATATTAACTTTTAATAATATCATTAATATAGCCAGCTTATTATGACACAGGAGGAGAAGAGCCTATTGGGGAGTAAGGAGAGTAGGAGGACCTTAGTTGCCGAGGCAGGGCCAGGAGGTCTCGGGGTAATAACCTATAAAAAGAATGCACCTAAACTTACCTGATGTACTTTGTGGCAGGCAGCCAACCAGGGTACTATGGAGTCTTCCCCTCAGGAGACCTATATAGACTGAACACTTTACCCCATTGACTTTGTTACTCTCAACTACTACTACCTGACTGATGACCTTTACCTTCTACATTGCCTAGCTACATGGTTGCCAATGACAGCCGAGGTCCGTCCTTGAGTTTGGGAGCTCCCCGTTCCACCATCACCTCACGAACCCTGCCGATGCCACCCACATTGGGTAACATCCTTCAAATCAGACTTTTTACCCCCTGATGAAGTTGTTATATCAAACAAAACGTACGTTGGGGTCTAGTCAACCAACTCAGGCTGGCGGATGTCTGTTATGTCTGGGAAATTGATGATAACATTCCATCTGATGATTTGAGCGTTTAGCGAGTGTTTTTCGTATGACTTATCATGGATGTAAAACATGTAACAAACATTTGACTGGATTTTATTTTGTTTATGATTATTAAACTTATTATATTTATTACCCACATCTACGTTTTTTTCGTAAATTGCACCTACACGTAGGCCTTTAAAGTCCCCTAGCCCCTGGAAATTTGGACTGTGGATGGTGATATCTATATCCCACCACAGTCATCCATTTTGTTTTTTGTACTTTGTGTCCCTCTCTGGCACATCCCCTATTATTAGAGAGTTGTGATGAGCCAGGGATCACCTATTCTGGTCCCTGTATAAGTCTATGGACTTTCCTTTTCCCCCCATTGAAAATGTTTGTATGTGGCGCCCCCTGGTGGCCAAACCTGTTACTGCAGAAACTAACACAGGTTGGAAGCAACATAGGAATCAACAAGGTGACTTCCACAGACAAGAGCAGGTAAGTATTTTTTTTTTTTGGAGTGACTTTGAGCCATTGGGACAGCTCAAGTAAAAAATATAATTATATATTAATATACGGTATATAAATCTCATTTTATATATATATATATATATACTGTATATATATATATATATATATATATATATATATATATAAAATGAAATATTTTTTTTTGTTTTTTGAGTTTATGTGCTTTAAGCTTTTTTCATAATTTGGGAATGGATGCTGCAGACCCCTGACACGGGTTGTCTGTTAGCCTTATATTAACTTTTATCAAATGTGTGCAAACTCAAGATGCAAGGCCTCCAAAGGGCAAAGCAGAGTATATGCGAACATGAATAACGTCTCTTATTTACTCCATTCATGTATAAACTTAGTTGATCAATGGCATAACAATGCCTGTGGATCCTGCCAGAAATCTGTTCATTTCCTGTGCTCTCTTCCTGTCCTCTTATCAGTTACAATACTCCCACCTATTCCTGAGCGCTACAACACACCTTCCTCCAGGAATAAAATGAAGATAGCGGTGGACAATCTGCAGTCCGGTTCTGGGGTGACAACTCTTCCATAGATAGAGTACGCATAATGAGCCATAGTGTTGCCACCCCAGGACAGGAACTGTGTTATTGGCAGGACCAACAGGCGGAAATCCTGAAAAAAGAAACAGACACCTAAAGCTAGTAATCTGGTATGTGAAATGTAGAATATTTCTGTTGGGTTTAGCTTTGCTGGTCATACATTGTGTTTTCAGTCCCTGCCTGATGGCTTACGGGGATCGCCAGACACCCAGCTGAGAGTTATTCCACCATTCTCATCCCTTGTAATCGAATCAAACTCAAGCAGTCAAGGTTATAACCTGATAGTTATAAAGGCAACCTGCTTCTATAGGACTACATAGGCAGGAATAGAGCAATATAATTACCTGGTTGTTATACTAGCACAGGGGTGGGCAGACTAAGGCCCGGGGGCCGGATCTGGCCCATTTAGCTTTCTTTTCTGGCCCTCTGTCACCTTGTATATGAAATATTGGCCCTCTGTCACCTTGTTGAAATATTGCTCCTGAAATAATGCTCCCATCCGCTTGTTCTCTGCAATGAGTAAACATAATGCCTAGGGGTCTTCGAACATTGCCTTGGAGACGATGCAGTGGTGTGATCATGACACTGCGGACGCATCCTCATGGTGACAACAGGAAGTCTTTAGGAATTATCTCTGGTCATTTCAATGAAAGAACATTTCCAGGAAATTTAACATGTCGTCTATCACACATCATTAGGGATGCCATGCATTGCCAGTCCGGCCATTTTATAAAATGTTCTGCTCCCCTGACTTCACTGGCTGCATGCTGGTTTTGGGTCAATGATGTAGAAGCTATGGGTGATCAGGAATCTAAAGGTGCCCATACCTTTATAGATGGGCGCTCGATCGATGGCCGTCGTGCACGCTCGTGGCCATCGATCGCGCACTCATCAAAAACAGCCACCCCTGTCTTCAAATGGGATCAATCAAGGCCGGTGGAACAGGTAACGGACAGGTCCTTAATAGACACCTTGATTTCTCTGCGATCAAATTCAATCATTCCCAGCGGTCGAGGAAGCAGTGGTGATTGTTTGTTTTGCAGTTTCTGAGCACACCACCCTGGGAAACCGATTTGGGGTCAGAAGGACAGGAGCTAATCCCAAAAATGGTGTATTCCTCAAAATCGATCGATCAGAATGGCTGCAGCATAGGGAGCTATGAGTCAATCGCACAGCAAGTGATCTCCACCAACATACTTTGATTGACAAACGATCAACCAAAAAAAAGGTTCAATCCAAGTTTTTTTGTTTACATTTTGGAGGTCGATTGTTCAAGATGGCCAGCACTCAATGGCTCCCTTTAATTATGATCGACTCTCATTGAGGGTCCCCATCCAAACCATTGATTGGGAATCACCCCTCCAATAAACGGGCCCTCAGGCGCTGCGCGATGACGTCATTGTGATGTCACTGCGCTGCTCTCAAACGGGTCATCGTTTGTGCGCCCATCTATACGTGTATGGGCACCTTTAAGGGAAGAGTTCAGTAAGGACAGGCTTGGGATATCATATTCATCTGACATGAATAAAAGGAGGACCAGGATGAGGACAGTGTCTGGCAGAGACAGAAGGAAATGTTCTAATTTGGGACCATCCCCTAGTGGTCCCCAGTCCCCCCTCATCTCATATACCGTCCATCTGACCTTGGGATTCCGAACCCCAGGCAGAAAATAGCTCGGCTACAATACACTCCCGTGCCTCTATTTTTGGTCCGGTAACCTTGCGCTGCTTTTGTGAATACGAGGAAACGGAGGTGGGGGGGGGGAGGGGTTCGAGGTGTTTGGCAATTAACAAAGGCTGCCTATAATTTCCAGGCTGCATATTAAATCAATGGAGAGCCTTCCGAATGGCAGGAGCTGCTTAATTGACCAGCAAATTGACTCCGACACAATCTTTTATTACAGCGTTCATTGATTGCTGACCGCAGAGTGCTCGCCGTGCGCTATGCTCATTCACAAAGCCTACTGCGCCAACGCCGCGCTCCGAGCCCGTTCACCTACGCAGCTTCTACGGCGCCAACGTCCGCCCGCGCTTTCTTCCCTTCTTTCTCATCCATAGACATATCATTCCAGGACAGGTGCATATATCAAATCACATATATCGTATTGTTGTTAGGATTTCCATAATGAATTAGATATATATAGAGAAAGAAAGAAAGAAAGAAAGAAAGAAAGAAAGAAAGAAAGAAAGAAAGAAAGAAAGAAAGAAAGAAAGAAAGAAAGAAAGAAAGAAAGAAAGAAAGAAAAGAAAGAAAGAAAGAAAGAAAGAAATTTAATTATATGTAAAGAGAGAGAGAGATTGAACTATAAGTAGGTATGTATATTTATTATACATACCTATATTTTTTTATCTATTTTTAAATATCTATCTATCTACATAACATAACTTCTTATAATATACCACGTAAAAAAAAAAAATTAAATAATAATTCGCTGTCCTACACTTTGCTACACACTATATGTAATAACTCTACTATAGTAAAGTCGGACAATAATTTTAAAGATACAAAAAGTTTATTTGGGTCATAATGAAATGCTACTTTTCATTTATTTTACATCAAATATTAATTGACAATAATGTTACACCTGCTTCATATAATCAAATAGTGAATTTACTGGTGATTTTTTTGGCTTTTATATACGGATCCGAATGTTTGTTATAATAATATAAATATGTCCGAGCTGCACAATAAATTGAATAGAAATATGTCCGGAATGCATTGTCTGTTTTATGAAGCCACTTACAAATATTTCGGAGATACTGATTGTTGGAAATTGTGCAGAGCATTGATTAGGTTCATCTGTCCATAGTACAATAAATATATCTATATATGTCAATAATACAATACAAACAATTATATATGTCCATAGTACAGTACATATATCTATATATATCAACAATACAGTACAAATATCGATATATATCCATAATACAGTACATATCTATATTTGCCCATGATACAGTTCATATATCTAGATATACGTATAATACAGTGCATGTATCTATATACACCAATAATACAAAACATATATCTATATATATCCATAATACAGTACAAATATCTATATAAACCTATAATAAAGTACATATATCCATAATACAGTACATATATCCATAATACAGTACATATATCTATAATACAGTACATGTAACTATATATCCATAATACAGTTCATATATCTATATATATATATATATATATATATATATATATATATATATATATATCCATAATACAGTTCATATGTATATATCTCCATAATACAGTACTTGTATCTATAGACACCCATAATACAGAACATATGTCTATATATATCCCTAATAGAGTACAAATATCTATATATATATCCATAATACAGTAGGTACAAGTATATAAACCCATAATACAGTACATATATCTATATACCCATAATAGAGTACATATCTATAAATACCCATAATACAGTACATATATCTATATACCAATAATACAGTACATATATCTATATACCCATAATACAATACATATATCTATATATACCCATTAGACAATACATATATATATTCCCATAATACAGTAAATATATCTATATACCCATAATACAGTACATATAATCTATATATACCCATAATACAGTACATATATCTATATATACCCATTAGACAATACATATATATATTCCCATAATACAGTACATATATCTATAAATACCCATAATACAGTACATATATCTATATCTGATCGATTTTTGATATCATGATTCAGTATATATATTTATATATACACGCGCACACAAAATAATATAATCCCAAATATGTTTTTTTTGTCAGCATAACGTATTCCATTCTTCATAGAACAAATAAAAATATATTTATCAGCTTTTAACCTAAATTCGCAGTGTTCCAGCTTTCCATTGTTTCAGGATTTCTTTTTACATTTTTGTAATTATTCAAATCGTCAAACAGAAATGTTTCTTATTTCCTTTAAAAAGATTAAAATTAACAGAGATGTGTTAAGAATAACACTAACTTGCAGTTCTAAGAAAATATATTAATGCAGATATGAGGATTGTAACTGTGACAACTAAGTGGAGGGAAAAAACTAAAAATGATTTATTGAGATATTGAGAAAAATGATGAGAGAGAGAGAGAGAGAGAGAGAGAGAGAGAGAGAGAGATGGAATACTTTGTGTATCAATCACGTTTTAAATCATTATATAATCCAGCATCCCCTATAAGAGAGAGATGGAAATCATGATATCAATCACGCTTTATATCATTATATAAATAGATTTGATACACTGCTTAAATGCATATCAGTATACCTGGCCTCCATATGTATTACACATAAAGATCGATAATAATAGATAAGAAGATACTAGATAGATATATTGATAATGTTTCTGTTTTACAAATGACACGGCTCCCCGTGGTGACCTTATCTTAGTACACCCCAGGGGCACACAGTATCTCATTAACCCGTGTTGTTATTTTTCTGTACAATGATTTAGTGACAAACACCCACCCAGGAGAGATGACATAGGTGCAAATATCAGAGACGATCTACCTAAACAAACTGACCGATCAGAACTTCTTGTGCCTCCTCAGGACCGTGTGAAAGTGTTGAAGAGAAATAACAATCCTCAGCGAGGTGACAGGGAGGGGTGAAAGTTCATTATCGTTTAATGTGAATTGAAGGGTTTGCTGGTCTAGGTAATGGATGGCTCCCCTGTAACCGGTGACATCCCCTTATCTCATGGGGGGGGGTTCTAGGATTTGGGCATGCACAAACCATCAGCATCTCATATATCTAAACTACATGGATCCTGACATGGGATTTCAATTAATACTGCTGTCACTGCTACCAGCTTGGTCTGAAAAGTGGGGCAAATTTACTAAAAAAGTTAATTATCAGACAGGTCTCAGGAACCAAAGTGAAGTCCTGTTCTGTCCGATCTGTCCGAGGGAGGGAATAATAAAAACATGAACAAAGAAAACTAAGGTTACATTTCAATTGGCCAACCTCAGTTATATTTTAATAAATCAGTTCTAATGCCTTATGCATGTATATGTATGCATGTATGTAACATACATGTTTCACCAAAGATATGTAGCAAACATACAAGTTTAAATATATATATATATGCTTGTTCAAAGAGCACACAGTGTGGCAGCAGTATTGCTCTCAGTCCATACACAAGAGAAACGAACTTGCAGCTGCACCTCTTGGCTCTCAATGCTTTTAGTTCTCTTCGCTTCCCCCTCTCTTCTGTATTGTCACCGCTCAGCTCCGCCCGCATACCTTTTCCGTATTCTTTGAGACAGTAGTGTGTGTTACATGTTTTGTGTGTTGTATTATGATTGTGGTGTGTGTATATCAGGTGTATTTGCCATACGGTCACACTTTGGAGGTAATGTACTGGGGTTTTGGTTGGCAGTTTGGGCACTGCGGTCTCTAAAACTTCACCATCCTGCACTGGCCTCTCCATTTGTGTTTTGTGCTCCCCTTTGTTTCTTTAGTTATACTCAGTTATATGTATAATATACTACCAAATCTGAAACAGTGGGGTCTTTATTGCTTCCTGGTAGTGAAGGGGTCAATCCAAGTTTTTGGCTGCAAGGCTCTGATTCTCAAAGTATTAATACAGTGTCTGTCACCACCACCCGTGATTTTGAAATTTTACAATTTCTTTTTAATATGCGCCAGACATATTACGCAGCGTCTGTACAATACATTAGACGTTGAGACACCATGGTAAGCAGCACAAGTACAGGTTATGGCATAGTGGAAGGAGTAGGAGACCGCCTGCCTGGTTGCAGCTTAAGTCTGGCCTACGACCCTGTTAGATCGTCTCTCTGCTGGTCAGATATCCTTTAGGATCGTACCAACACTCTGTAGTTTTGCCGGGGTCCTCTGGTCGTATTGAACACAGGTAACTTGATTGTTTTAGAAAGTCCCTCATAGTTACATGGTTATGTGGTAACACAAAAGTATAACTAAATGAATCTGACAGAGAAATCTAAAGGTGTATGGGGCCCTTAGCTAGCCACACACGTGTTCGCATTTTGGGTTCAATTCGATGCTCTGATTAGATGTAATTTTTTTCATCGTTGAATGAAAATCGAGAAATGCCCCCATGTGTACGATCGATGGATAATTTGGTTCGATGAAGGCAGGAAAATCAAATCGATTTTGATCGGACATGTTGGAAATCATCATCGATTGTTGGCCAAAATCGCTTTTATAATTGTGGATGTTTGTGGTTGTTCCCTCGCTGGAAATCTGCATTTAGATGTTAGATATCCATAACATATCCACTGTCACAATCTGGAATTCAATCGTGGTTCCAGTACCAAAATCGTCGGATGTTTTAGTAATATTGTTTTGGAATCGAAATCTCACCACAAGCTCGCAAACCCTCAAGTGTGGGGGTTTGTAGTGGTTTGTGCGAATTAGGCTCGATTTTCGCCTTATGACTATTGAATTCCCTTCCTTCGCTCGATCTAATCGAGGCAATCGGATTGAACCAAAATTGAACCATTTGTGGGGCTAGCTTAACAGTCTAATAGGGTTGATAGGGAACATCGTTATACAATAGTGTGGGGGATGGACTGGCATGGTGGGTTATTGTTGCGGAGTGAGAGGCTGGGTAGGCGAGCTAAGAGGTGGGTTTTTTCATGTACCTTTTTTAAAGAAGCTGAAGGTAAGATGCAGTCTCAATGCGGTGAGAGAGAGAGTTTATTGGTCTATGATGCTACGATGAGAAGAGGACCCTGGCCCGACGTGGCTTTACACCTACACAATAGGTGTGGGGGTGATGGGACTTAGGCATTGGTTGTGAATGTTAGATGAGGAGGCATGGGTATGTGATGCTGGAGATGGTCTGGGTTTCAATGACTTTTTATACAGTGCACAAAGGTATTGGAGCAAGTCTAATGGGGTCGAGGGAGAGAGTTCCAGATGAGTAGTGAGCGGCCCTAGAGAAGTCTTTAGAGAGTAATCACGGAGTGATCCCTGGTGAAGACTATGTCACTGCTGAGGGCTTCGTATAGTGTATGTCAAGTGGTTCCCTCCGCCATTGGATTGTCGTCATGTAATCCCGCACAGACAGTCTGGCCAATAGAATGGAAGAGATGTGCACTCTAAATGGGGAACGGGTACCCTCAGTCTCGGTGTGACTCCCCTTTTATAGACGTGTTTGGCTGGGCTGCAGGTTCACCAAGTAATGTGTTACATTTTTTTTTTTATTATAGGTGTATTTTTTTTTTGTTTTTGTGGCCCCTCGGGTCTCCTCCGCTTTAACAACAGCCAAACACCCCATATAATCATGTGAGTTATAGTCGTGTTTTTTCCACTTGCGCTAAATCGCTTTTTTAACTGCCACTGTTAGGCTTGTCCCCCACTAGGTGTATCCCACATCTCGCCTGGGAAAGCAGGCGTAGTGGGGTGGGTCGAAATCTTGCCCAACCCTGCCTTGATCGCATCCTGATCGCGTCCAAAGAGATGGTAAGTGGACGAGGTAAAAAATGCAATGATTTGAGACCCCTTTTTTATGTTCATGTCCAGCGGTCCCACGGGATTCGCGGGGCCCGCAGCCCCAATCAAAAACACAGTGACCAGTCATTTTAGATTACCAACCTACGCACATGAGCGTCGGGGTTTGCTGAGCCTTCCATCAAATACATGGGCGCGGATGCTTCTGTGATCTCTCGTGCCTTATGATTATATCTCACTGGGCACCGCAGTATATTGATTGCTTAAAAGTGAGCACAAGCCCTAATAAAGGAGCAAACATTAAAAAACAAGTGGCTGGTGGATTCGGTAAACAAGCTCAACTGGCCCGCCCCCTTCCCGCCCTTTTCACCCCAGACCCCCCTTGGTGCTTTTCACTAGGTTGTGGTGTTCCACCTGGTGTGCCATGATAATAGTATAAACGTCTTGGTGCTTGACTGCCTCCCTTGCCCGCCCTGCTGAGCATGGTTATATATAACTGTGTTGTGTTGGCGTACACACAGCAGGGTCAGGGGGGGCCAGTCACTTACTAAGGGGGGTGGGGGGGGGGGGGGGGGGGGGGGGGGGGGGGGGGGCATGATGCTGAGGTTTTTTCTCTTGTGACTAAAGCCCGCACCAGTGGCTGGTAGAAAGGAGCTACTTGGATGAGCTTGAGTTTTTAATGGCGGGGTCGGGGAATGCTGTCAGAGGACTAAGATCTTCCCTGCCCGCCTGCTAGGTGGTTCAAGTTCAAACTCTCCACCTGTGGCTGGGGAAGGCTGGTCCAGAGTGAGAGATCCGCCCGACAGGCTTGGTGGTTCTCTTCGCCTCTGCCTCTCCATTCCTCTTGTGATATCTGACTTTAATAGTACTAAATGTTCGTACCTGTTAAGGTCCTATCCATGGCTTCACCCTGATTGAGGGTGAACACCAGGCTGGAGCAGTGAGGTTGGAGCGCGGAGAGGCGTAGTATTGTGCAATAACAGGCAAGATTCGAAGTGGGGCGGCAAGCAAGAGTCGTGAGACAGTCCCCGGTGTCCGCGTTGGTAGTTGTTCAGATAATACGTAGAGACGGTCAGAAGAAAGGTGGTGGTATGGCAATTCATGGTCGGTCAGCGAGAGTTCGGTAGTAGTAGAGTCAGGCATGCAGGATTGAATGAGCGTAGATTAGAGCTTCAAGAGCACAATAATCCAGCATGGGACCCCTGGTGTGCAGGATGCCGTGGATTAAATAGAGTAAGTAGTCTCAGGTGCATGGAGATCATGGCAATTAGCAGGTAATGCTGGAAGC
>CM070041.1:8379681-8393738 GCA_036250615.1 Ptychadena robeensis
TTTTGGGGGGATGCCTTATATTTCAGCGTGAGGCAAAAATGTAAGGGTGCCTTATTTTCGAGGAAACGGGGTCCAAAGTCCAAATTTAAACTTTTTCAACGAAAATGCAAATTTCAATTTTTCTTCTCAAACATAAAAAAATTACCAAAAATTTGGAATAAAAAAAATATATATTTTCTCCTGTTGGCGGGACGTCAGCCCACTAGTGTTACTGACACGCAGCCAGCCAGGAAAGGAAAATTGCCGCAAGTATGAAACAATTTTCCGGTAACAGTGTTGATCGCGAATATCATCATTATACCGGATTTGGTGAAGTGCCGATATTCGCAATAACAAGAAAAGTCCAAAATTAACAATCGAATCGAAATTTAAGCCAAAACAGATTTTTTTTATAAAGAATCGATAAGATGTAGAGACTTACTAGAGACTTCATTTACACTGGTAGCGCACCTTGGAACATGCTACAGAGGACCCTGACTTACGATCTTAATTGGCTCCCAAGGGGTTGATTGTAAGTGAAGTTGGTTGTAAGTCAAGACAATTCTTCACATGAGAAATAATGAAAATCCCCATAATGTGTTCTGAACCCCCCGCAGCCCCCCTTACCTCACCTTCTCATAATAATAAAGTGTTGTATAAACAGGGGCGCACATAAGTAGTCCGCCAGTACGCAAATGGGGTCAGAACCTAGTTATGCGGACCTATATTGTTGCATACCAAGGAGTCTCACTGTCATGGACAAAGCTTCCCACCTTCCTCTCTCCCTCCTCCATGTGTGAGAAGAAGCCGAGTGATGGCAAGTGCTCACTAGCGACACTCTAGCTGAAATTGGTAGTGCAGCTCCACTGTATCACGTATACACTACTTTAAAAATGTAATTAGGATTACCGTATTTTCCGGCGTATAAGACGACTTTTGAACACAGGAACATGTGTGCAAAATTCGGGGGTCGTCTTATATGCCGGGTGCCGCAGGCAGGGGGTGCAGGCGACCATCTAGGGGAGCCGGTAGGTCTGTTCCCTGGATCTATGCTCCATGAGCTGCGTGCTGGCCGACAGAAGCAGAAAGAGAACGACATTGGGAAGAAAGAGATCTCTCCACTCCTTCGCAGCAGTGTTACCATGGCTACGGGATGCTTCTCCATCATCCCAGCCCAAAAAAACAGGGGACACACCCTCTCCACTGTGCTGTAGAAACAAAACCAACACCTGTGTGGCACTGTAAATTTGAACATTCGTAGCACGAAAACCGTTATTAGTATAATCATGAAACTTTCAGGGTCAGTAATGCTCACCTACTACTACTTACACCCCAAGTTTCACCACTCTAGCTACAACACTTATAAGTTACATTTCAGCTAAAGTCCAGCCATCAGATAATGCTCCTTCATCGCCAGAGTGCTACACTCCTATATGCAACATTTCACTTGCCTACATTGAACACATATATCTTTGCAACACTGCTTGGTAGGACCTTGACATTTTGTGATTTACTAGTTAATCCCTGAGACTACATCCATGCAAATTTTCAAGTCCCTGAGCACAATCCTTCCATAACATTTTATTATTTGGTGTGCGTTGGAAGAGGTGAAGTCTTATACGGCGAGAATATACCAAACTCTATATTTTAACTGGAAAAATTGGGGGGCATCTTATACGCCGGAAAATACGGTAAGATAAAATAAAATTTTTAGATTGCCAAAATTCTTTCAGTTCTATTGTTAATGTATACAATTTATGTCACTTGGATAACCGCAGGGAAACATTAATAACTATGAAAGGTTGCAGTTAGGGGGGTGACACTGGGAATGTAAATGACTAAAAAAAGATTGGACTTTTAAGGTTGTTGGAGATCTGGGGGTTAAAAGTAAAAGTAGGCATATGTAAGGCCATGTGTCCACTGCTGTTTCCCTGCGCTGGGCGGAAAAAGATGCGCGGCGGATCATTTTCTGGAGGATTTCCTGTGACTTGCAGGCAGTTTGCACATGGCTTAGGGCCCTATTAATTTAGCTAAAAACAGCACCCGAACAGCACAAAGGCGCCTTGGAGAAACGCCAGCTGTTGATCTGTAGATGGAGACAACTAATCGGAGGCTCAATCAGGAACAGGGAGGTTCATCTGCAGCAAAATCTACCATGCAGGAGGCTGACGCAGAGGACAGTAAGGGAGACCACTCTACATATGGGGTGAGTACCAACCACTAGTGTTGAGCTCGAATATTCGAACTTCGAATATATTCAGCGAATATCGGCTATTCGAGAATTCGCAAATTTCGCGAATATGGCGGCGGACATTCGCAATTTCGAATATTCGCATTGGGATGCTTATGGACATGGATTGCGTATATAGATTCGCAATGGCAAAGGTAATTACGATGCGAATCTAGATATTCGCGAATGTGGTATAGAATATTAGTAGAATTATTCGTGAAATATCGCGAATTCGAATATTGCCTATACCGCTTATCACTACCAACCACCTTCTCCTGGTACTCATCTGAGGAGCTCACTAAAAAAGTTATGTGTATAATTAGTGATGAGCGACTAGGCAATATTCGAATTCGCGTAATTTCGCGAATATCCGCCATAATATTCGATTCCATATTCGTAATCTCGAATATCCGCACTTACGACATGAATTGCGATCTAACAATCGCAATTGCGACCCAATATGCGCAATGCATGCAAGTCAATGGAGAATGGCGGAATTCGAAATCGCCATTATCTGAGAAAGCGCAATGCGACCACATATGCGCAATACATTGAAGTCAATGGAGAATGGCGAAATCCGAAATTGCGATTATCCGAGAAAGCGCAATGCGACCAAATATGCGCAATGCATGCAAGTCAATGGAACTCGGATATTCGACATTTCCATTTTAAAAAATCGCATTGCGATTATATAATTGCGATCCCATTCATGGCAATTATAAAAGCGCAATAAATCGCGAAAAATCGCGATCGCGTCGGATATCCGATGATATATTCGCGAATATTAGCGAAATGGCGAAATAGCCATATTCGAGCTAAATATTCGAAAATCGAATATTCGAGCTCAACACTATGTATAATGTGTCATGCAAGAAAAACGTCTCGAGCTACGTAACTAAACTCAAGCAGGGGGTGACTAGTGATGAGCAGCATAAGCAATGTTCGAATTTGTGATATTTCACAAATAATAATACCGATATTCGATTGCATACAAATATTCGCAGTATGACCATGCGTTGCGAACATATCAATATCGCAATTGCAAAAATGATATTCGCATTGCGAGATCACCTAGGACCTATATCAATCTTTATGAACACTAGCGTTTTTCTTTCCCACTCTGTCGCCATTCCCTTCGCAAAGAAAATTGGAGAATGAGGTTCTTTTGGAGTTTATTTGATTTCGATGATAAAGAAATGTTAGATGTACAAGGCTTGTACAAGGCTTGTCCCCTTCTCTATTCCTCTGTTTGATGCAACCAAACTATGTTACTTACAGTGGGGAACAAAGTATTTAGCCCCCCACCAATTGTGCGTGTTCTCCCACTTATAAAGATGAGAGAGGCGTGTGATCCCAGGTCACCTCAACTATGAGAGACTGAATGGGGGAAAGAATCCAGGAAATCACATTGTCTGATCTGTAAAGAATTTATCTGCAAATGATGGTGGAAATAAGTATTTGATCCCTATGAAAAGTTCATCTCAGTACTTTGTTATATCCCCTTTGTTGGCGATGACAGAGGTCAGACGTTCTCTGTAAAGCCCCCCATACACCTTGAGATCACTACATACAATTTCCATGAGACCTACCAACAACTATGTAGTATAGTGACCTCCCTGATAGAATGCATAGTGATTGGAAGGTGTAGAAAGGTCCTCCTATTACATGGTTTTGGTAGAAGAAAAGTTGATTGTACAGAAATTTCATGGTAATTGTATGTGGTGTATGGGGGGCTTAGTCTTCACAAGGTTGTCACGCACTGTTGCTGGTATTCAGCCCATTCCTCCGTGCAGATCTCCTCTAGAGCAGTGATGTTTTGGGGCTGTCGCTGGGCAATACGGACATTCAACTCCCTCCAAAGGTTTTCTATGGGGTTGAGATCTGGAGACTGGCTAGGCCGCTTGTTGCCTGTATAAGTTGGAGAACGCGCACAATTGTTGTGGGACTAAATACTTTTTTGCCCCACTGTTTATACTTTCTGTTTCCCTCTGACCTGTAGGGACTTAAGTCATATATACGGAGCACTTTTATCACTTTTTTGCACCCATAGACATGGGCCTTTACTCTTCTAACGGAGCGCAATGGACATGCCTCCCTTCCATATTATAAAACTACATATGCCAGTAGGGGTTGCCCTGAGAAATTTGATAAGATCTGGGGGGCATGGGTTGCAGCCCCATCTTCTGCTTAAATGCTCCTATGGGGGGGGGGGTCCGGATGTGGGGGCTCCTTGGACATTTATCAATGGCAATTTATATTTATTCTGGGGCCATCCATGCCGAGTTCGATAACTCCTTTTATGCTGTTATGGTGGGTGGGGCACTGCGATGGGGTGGTGTGTGATGTGGGGATGATACTGTTGGCTGTCTGTGCGGCCTTTTCTCTGTAAATGAAAATTTTTCAACAAAAAGTTTATTCAAAAAAAAAAAAAAATAAGGAGCGCAATGGACGAAACACATAGAGAGATAACCATGGACGCATGAATACTGAGAGGCCAGATATTCTTGTCATTTGATATGATTTTCTTTATATATATGCACATTTTATCATAATTATATTTTGGAAAAAAAATTAACAGAGATGTAATAATGTAGTAATGTCTTTAAAACAATTTTATATACGATGATTTAAGCCAAGGTTTTGATGATTTAAGCCAATTTTGTTGATGATCATGTTCTGTTGCTTTCGCAACCACCCCTAAGCAGGAATCAGGGGCAAAGCCAAAAGGGTAATCCATAACAGATTATGATCAAGTTGGTTAGATGGCACAATGGTAGTTATCTATCTGCCTTGTTCCAGGCCTAAAGTTTGGTGGAGGTGGTATCATCTTGTTGGGTTTGTGTTCAACACCCATTGACTCAACTATTTGCCATGAAAGTCCCCAAGGCTGGCCATCTCATTTTGTTGGTTTGTTTTGCCAACTTAATAGTTGAGGGCTTTTTTCGATTCCTTTAATCCCTTCTCACCACAACCTTCATGGTTGTTCCTCTATGTTCGGCTTCCAAGCTCCTACTCCACAGAGCCATGATTTCCATGCACTGCACTGATGATGGCCAACAAGCCTAAAGCTAGCCATACACGTGTCGGATTCCATGTCCAATCGATTCATCATCCGATCGATTCCGGCGATTCTGCCGGGAATCGCAGGTGTGATCAATCGGCCAATTAAGAGTATCCATCGCAGCATACCACCTTGTCCGAGCGGATTCCGGCACGATTCCTTGTGCGATTCCACCTCCGATTCCACCTCACAAATGGCAACTCCCCCTGATCCGGGCAGAATCGGATGAGAAAGACCAACATGTTGGTTCTCCGTCGGATCCGATTCTGAGCCCCTGAACGATCGGACCTGATCGATCGGACAAGGTGGGCTGCATGCGATTCCGGCACGATCGTTTCGCGTGCACGCGCCCGGAATCGATCGTGCTGGAATCCAGTGCGAATCCGACACGTGTATGGGGGCCTTAAAACAGCTGTATGCAGTTTGGAATAAATGGCTCTGTACCATAAGGCTACATTGGCACCGTACAGCAGCAGTTCTGGATGTGAATTTGACTGATGGGGCGTAAAGGAATAATTTGCATGGCTCCACCCACTGTCCTAAAGTGAAGATTTTTTTCCCTTAACTTTTTTGATTTGTGATGCATTGGGCCGTGTAAATACCTTCTGTTTTAAGAAGGCTTGGCTGTGCTACCCCCCAATTGAGGGCTTTTCGATTCCTTTAATCCCTTCTCACCATAACCTTAATTGTTGTTCTTCTATGGTCAACTGAAAATTCCCACAACCCTCATTCTGAATCTCTACTTTTGTTATTGATCATGTTTTGTTGCTTCTGCAAACAACCCCTAAGCAGGAATCAGGGGCAAAGGGGAATCCATAACAGATTATGATCAAGTTGGTTGGATGCCACAGTGGTAGTTTCCTATCTGCCTTGTGCCAAGCCTAAAGTTTGATGGAGAGGGTTTGTTTCCAAGGCACAACTATTTGGAGATTATTCATATATACGGTAGGTTTACATTTTTTTTTAAATTCCCCCAAAATCCACCATATTTTACAGAAGGAGAGTCTTTCTATTGCCAGTTTGCCGATTGTTGGTAAGGTTGCTTTAATTGCAAATATGGAGCATTTTCTGAACCCCATGGACATAGAATGATGTAAAGATCGATTAAAGATAGAACAACAATGTATAAGTAAGATATAAGATTGGATATGGATTTGTAACATGAGCAAATAAGATATGTATAAAAGTTATGTGAAAATAGAGTGTTGGAGATAACTTATGCACACCTGATTGTATCATACAACAATTTTGGAGAGTATGACTATTGATATCTTGACGGTCATTTAGGAAACACTCCAAGATCCCTGAGGAAGTCCCGAAATGGGACGAAACGCGTAGGAACCTGATTGGAGCACGACTGGACAGGACTTAATACTCTGGATTGTCTTGATGACGGAAAAGTTCTTTTACTCCATGTATCTAAAAGGCATTTTGCATAGGGGCTGTAAGCTTCTCTCAGTCTAACTTGACCTAATCAATATTTTAGAAATGTTCATTTATTTATAGACAATTTTGTATCGATTGTACTATGTTGTTTCAATAAAAGTATAACGTCATTACCTCGACTGGAACTGCATAATTGACACAACATTCACCTTAAAATTCCACTGGGGTTGGCCACCCATTGGGTCTAGTTCCTCCACCCAAATCTAATACTTAACAAGTTGGATGTGGTGAATTTGGGCTACCGGTAGGTCCCCTCTCAATACTCTTTTCCAAAATTTTCCGAAAACCCCAAACCAGGACTTTGCAATTTGCTCACAAAGTTAGATACTAGTCATATTTCCCCCCAAAACAAATTAACCACCATTTCTTAATACATAACATTGGTAACTTTCTTATGACAACAGTCAATGTATACCAATGACTGTTGTCATAAGAAAGTCATCAATGTTATGTATTACGAAATGATGGTCAATTTGCTTTGGGGGGGAAATATGACTAGTATCTAACTAGAAAAAAATCTACCTCTTTTGACAGAGGGTTGACTTTTAAGCCACTCTACCCAAAACCCAAAAATGGTTTTACAAAGAGATACACTTGGTAATTGGTAATAAAGTCCTAAAAAGTAAACATAAGACCTAGTAAATACTATAATGAGCCACTGTGAGTTCATGGACTCTGATGTTGGGTGGTGGTTGGGAATAAAGATGGAACAGCTTAGCGCAAAAAAAGCCTCACGATAGGCCGAAGGGAAGATGTAGCTCTAAAAGCAGAGTAATGCGTCTCTTCAAGATGGTTCTTGGAAAAAAAAAAGAAGTCTAAGGGGGTAAAAGACAAAAAAGGAAGACGACAATTAAAACGAATCAGTATCATCATTGCGCGCTTATTTACATAAACAAAACACACCCCTAGCGAGTTAATGAATATCATTATGGGAGAACTTTGCCCAAATCATAATATTCATGGACTCATTGTCGGTTTGCTGCCGTTTGTTTTAACCGCCGGGAAAAAGACTATTTTGCTTTTCTCAGTTGAATCTATTTGACAAAAGAGGGTAATTTTTCAAACCGAATGCCAGAATTGCCATTAAAGAACCTAAAAGACTTGGGAGACTGTACCCGGTGTCTCGTTTTTTTTTTCGTTTGTGTTGAAACTTTTGCCTCCCATACTACCAGACTAAAAATTCTGAAACAAAAATAGTGCATTTCAAATTTTTCAACAACAGGGTCTTAAAAATAGTCAAGAAAACATGACATGCCTGTAGTCAAGAGATCTCCATATTGCTCATCCCTTTTTCTTGGTAAAATAGAATTGCGTCAACTTTTTAGGGTTTATTCTTCATATTACAAAACAATTTCTAATAGCAGAAAATATTGGAAGGTCTTGTTGGCTTAATGGTGACTTTTCTTGAAGACCAAGAGTTGGAACCACAATGCACTCCATTTTAACGACTGTATGAAAGGTCGTCATAGGTCAACTTGAGTTGGGAGTGCCACTAGTGGAAAAGTCTTCATGTTTAAAGGGAACTATGAGGAACTCATTAAGTCAGATAAAGTCCACACCTTATAGTATATTATAATGGGTCACAACTGATAATGTAGTCTGAAGAACAAATTTGAAGACAAAGAATTGGATCCACAATCCTTCCCATTCGATCCAATGTATATGAGGTAAGATAGGCTTAAACCCAACCACAGATCAATTTGAGTTTGGCATCCCACATGCGTTCCCTGATGATTAAAGGGAACTGTAAAGAACTTATTTAGTTGCAGTCCTTCACTTAGAGTATAATCATCCTAATATAATTGTTCCCAACTGGTAATGTAGTCTCAAGAACAAGCTTGAAGACGAAGAGTTGGATTCACAATGCAAGCTATTACATCTAATGTATTGGAGGTGAGGAACGCTTAAAACCAACCACAGATCAATTTGAGTTTGCCTCCCTCTAACGGAAAAGTATTCATGCCTAATGGAAACTATGAGGAACTCAATAAGTCAGCTGAAGTCCTTCCTGTAGACTATAATGATCCTAATAGAATTGGTCCCAACTGGTAATATAAAGAGCCATCTTGGAGACCAAAAGTTGGATCCGCAATGCAAAGTTTGCAAAGTTTGAGAGGTAAAGTAGTCTGAAAACCAACCACAGATCCTCTAGAGTTGGGAATTCCACTCATGTAAAGGCCTCATGTTTAAAGGGAACTGTGGAGAACTTTTTTAGTTGCAGGAACTACCTTATAGTGTAATCATCCTAATAGAATTGGTCCCAACGGGTCATTTAGTCTAAACAACTTAAAGACCATAAGTTGGATCCACAATGCATTCAATTCCATCTAAGGTATGGGAGGTAGGCTGAAAACCGACCCCAGATCAACTTGAGTTTGGCATCCCACTTGTACTAAAGCCCCTATGTTTAAAGGAGCCTGCAAAGAACCTATGCAGTTGCAATCCTCCAATTATAGTGTAATCATCCTATTTTCATTGGTACCAACTGGTAATTTAGTCTGAAGAACCAACTTGAAGACCCTAAAGCCGGCCATAGACGTCCCGATCTATTGCCGACATTTAGCAGACTCTTCACAGTGTGGTGACGTCACCACGCTGTGAGCAGTCTGCTACAGAACGGACAGTTCCACTAACACACGGGACTCCTGTCAGATTGTAGCCAATTAACTCGGAGGGGAAGGAGACTCCCCCTCCGAGTTAACAGCCTGCAGTGCAGGAACAGAGGATCGAGCAGAAAAAAAACCAGCAGGACGGATCCGTGTGCGATCCGACCTGTCGGCTTTTTTTCTACAAAACTCAAGGTGGGCTCCCTCATAGTTGCAGCCGACCAACCTTTATGTGCTCGGCGGGAGCGAGCACGCAGGTTGGTCTGCTTCAACTATGGCCGGGAATCGGCCCGTCTATGGGGGGCTTTAGTTGCAATGCAATGAATTAGATATAAGGTATGGGAGGCGAGGCTTAAAACAATCAACAGATCAAGTCCTCATGTTAAAAGGTAATTATGAGGAACTCAATGAGTCAGCTCTAGTGCTCCCATTTGAGTATAATCATCCTAATATAATCAGTCCCAACTGGTAATATAGTCTAAAGAGCCATCTTAAAGACCAAGAGTTGGATCCACAATGTACTCCATTTTACCCAAAGTTTGAGAAGTGAAATAGTCTTAAAACCAACCACATAACAATTTGAGTTTGGAATCCCACTTGTGTAAAGGCCTCATGTTTAAAGGGAGCTCTGAAGAACCTATTTAGTTGTAGTCCTTCCCTAATAGTGTAATTGTCCTAATATAATTGGTCCTAACTGGTAATGTAGTCTAAATAACGCACTTGAAGACCATAAGTTGGATCCACAGTGCAATAATTTGGTGAGGAGTTGGCCTCCCTCTTATGTAAAAGTATTCATGCCTAATGGAAACTATGAGGAACTTAGCTGAATTAATTGCTTCTCTGGGGAATGCTTCGGCGTTCCTTTTACGGCAGACAGAGGTGCTCTGGGGTAACCCGGACATCTTTGGAACCGGCATGGCATGCGGTACGGGGCGGCGCTGACGGTAGATCGGGCTGCTTGCTGACTGCGGCCATGTGGGGTAATTATTGGTGGTTCCGGGAAACCGTGTTCTCCCCGGAGGATGCATGTCAGTACCATCCACCGTGCCTCCTGAGACCAACGGCTCTGCTGCATTTGTGACTGGCCTGGGGTCGAGGTTGAGCCTCGGAGACTTAGTGCCTCTGGTTGGGACCCAGAGGTGCCAAAAAATCACTGGTGGGGGACCACCCTTTTTGGCACATTGACACTGAGTTTCCACAGCACGACTTTTAGAGCAACTACCTCCCGGGGGCGGCCTTTTGGCCTTGATCGGAGGAACTTCTATAGCCGGCTGCTAGGCCTGTCCCATGCTGGCACAGGACACTTATTTATTTATTTATTGACTCCTTCCCCTCACTCCCTTTTGCACGTTTTGTTTGTTCACTAGTACGGGTTGACTAGTCCTTCTGGATTGCCCCGGAACGTGGTGGGGAGAGATTGCTTATGGCTCCGGCCTGGCAGTCTCTCCATGTTCTTGATCCCTGACTACTTGGGAGACTCGGCTTCGGCTGGGTCACCTTGAGGAAAGGGGCTCTCGGACCCTAGTACCTGGTGGACTTGGCTTTCCAGTTGAGGCCCACTGGGAAAAAGGTCACTCCTACGGCTCCTGTCGTACTAGCCACACCCCCCCCCCCTTCCCGGGGAACAGTCCTTTAGCTCCTTTTGGAGCGGGGACAATAGAGCAATGCGTGCTTGCTTGGAGTGTTTGTCACTTTTGTGCACTCACTTTTTTGTTTGCACTGGTTGCCACGAATTTTCGCATGGGTGCTCGCACTCTCCGAGGCTCAATAAAAAATAAATCGGCTGAAGTCCTTCCTGTAGAGTATAATCATCCTAATTGAATTGGTCCCAACTGGTTATATAAAGAGCCATCTTGGAGACCAAGAGTTGGATCCACAATGCACTACATTTCATGTTCCCACAACTCGTTTCTATATCTCCAGCAGAAGCTTTGCAATCAGCTCAGAAACAATCTCTACGCCTGTTCTGTACAATGTCTTCCCTCTGCCCTAGTTAGCTTCTTAATTCCCTAAACTGCCAATGCTATGAAAAGACCAACCAACATCCACACACATCAGCACATGCTCTAAGGAGAGGAGCGCTCCAGTATGACATCACAGATCACATGACCCTGAGTTTTTGTTCCCATCCCCTTCATCCTCTCAGTTTGGCGGGTAGAGCGCAGATCGAACAATACGCGGAGAGAGAGATAGATGAACCGTCCCGAAGAGTATGACAGCTGCTTCACGCTCTTCATCATCATCTGAAACAATCAGTACGCATTAGAGAGTACTTTACAAAGGTGATAATTAGATAACAAGCTCAGATTAAAGTAATTACGATCAGACAGCTGGCATGGCAAAACAGTGATGTTGTAATACTGTTGATACTTCAGCATCTGTTACTAATAACAGCACAAGCTCAGAGATTTTACATTAATTACAGCACATAATTTAATATAAACATATTTAATTACAATTGATGAGTGGTAAAGCGATTTAACCCTTTTAAGCAAATTAGAAACATCGGTAAAGGAGATGATATTTGTCATTCCATACAGGGGAAAAGTGCAGAGGAGGGGCGGAAGTTTAAAACGAGTAGGAAGGTCATGGTGACCAATTAGACAGATCAGGAATAGAGGTGGGGGAAGTAAAAGTTAGGAAATAAGGGAGTTAGAAAATCCCAAAATCAAGTCGTTGGAGCTTCAAAGAGCAGGACATAAAGTGGACTCAGAAATGTTCTACTAAGGAGGGGTTTCCACAACGCTGAGTGATCTGTCGGGACCCCTACAGCTTGGCAAGGATCCAGACGGATCACATGCACATTAGCTGGCCAGTGGATGCTGTGTTCAGACATCCGCCGATTCAGGGGTTTACTGGACTACGTTAACCTCTGCATCAGCGGAACGGCTCAACGCTGATCCGCCGAGCAGGTAAAGTGTATGTGCTCCGTCAGGACTTCCCACCAAGCTCTTAGCGTTGGGCAGTGGTTCTGAAACTGTCCTAATATAATTGGTCCTAGCTGGTAATGTAGTCTAAATAGTTGGATCCACAGTGCAATAATTTGGTGAGGAGTTTGCCTTCCCCCTTTGTAAAAGTATTCATGCCTGATGGAAACTATGAGGAACTCAATAAGTCAGCTCAAGTCCTTCCTGTAGAGTATAATCATCCTAATAGAATCGGTCCCAACTGGTAATATAACGCTGATCCGCAGAGCAGGTAAAGTGTATGTGCTCCGTTGGAACTTCCCGCCAAGCTCTTAGCGTAGGGCAGTGGTTTCCAAACTGGGGTGCGGGCCCACCTAAGGGGGGCGCCAAGATATTCCAGGGGGGCGCGGGCCCTCCTCTACCCTTCTCTACCTCTCCAGCAATTTTGGTGATGATACCATGCTCAGGGGCTTTGCAATCAGCTCACAAAGTCAGCAAGTCGAAAAATTCGACCATCTCTACCAGGGACTAGTCGAGCGGAAGCGCTTTACTTTTCCCTGGTTCGGATAGACTTGTCAAGTAGAGTTTTTTTGTTGATGCGTCATTAATTGTTAAAAATTGTTTCTGATGTCTATTGAAATACATACAATAAGCTTCCAGCTCCGCGTTTCGTGGCCCTCCCACTAATACTTCAGGATGAATAATTATTAGGGTGAAGTAGCATTGATGAGTGGAGAAATAGTCAATGGTTATCCTGGTTCTCACTGAGAATGGCCGACGGGGGGTGGCCAGGAGGGTCGCTTCTCATGGAGTTCTGAAGGTGGAAATAGTTTCTGCTGTCCAAATTGATATTATTATCTGATCCCTATGGTGCAAGAGGGTGCCACCCAACCAATGGGCGACTAAAAGAACAGACTATAAGATTTAAGTTTACCGCACACCATTCAATTTCCTTTAGATCTCCCAATAGTTGAGTTGTGGGCCTCCAAGATTGCATACAGTTATTGGTGTTAAGGTGGCCATACACAGGTCGATTTCCCACACGATTCCTGGCCGATCGATCACCGGGCGCGTGCACACCGTTTGATCGAAGAGGAATCGAGTGCAGCCCACCTTGACCAATCGACCCCACCCGATCGACATGGCCCCCAAATCGGATCGGCCAGAGAACCAACCTGTTGGTGTTTTCTGATTGATTGGGCACACATCAAGGGGCGTTGACATCTGTGAATCGATCGACTGGTAACAGAATCATCCAGGAATCGGTGGCCTAAGGTGGTAGGCACAGACTTGTATGTTCGATCGATGCCTGTGGCTTCACCGGAATCGATCGGAGCGCCGATCGCTCAGGAATCGACACATGTATGGCTAGCTTTAGGTACTTACCCTGCCGACAATCTTGCATTGTCTTCGGCAACTGTAGGGGAGCCTGCACATTTTTACACTATAGCTAAGTCTGAGGGAACCCCCAAGACCATATAGATGTGCTTAGCACAGTACAGTTCAGGCAACCTGTGAGGCAGGACTTGTTCAGTTTAAATTTCAGCTGGCAATTTTAGGAGATTCACCAGGATCCTCAGGACTAGGGCAACTTCGCCCCTAGACATGGAGAAGATGGCATATGTTAAATCTCTGCGGATTCCCAGTCTTCAATTCCACGGACTGGTGGTGTCCATTACCCACGGGGTGTAGTGCCCAGCACTACACTCCAGACCACAACCGATTACTTGCTCAGGCACACATGAAAATCCGCCCATTTAATGAGGATCTTTGCATAAAGAAATTACCACACTTCCCCAGTAGGTATGTGGCCAACATCCCAAAAGACA
>CM070041.1:8393838-8405214 GCA_036250615.1 Ptychadena robeensis
TGGGTGGATAGACTGGGACTTCCAGTCTCTCCACCCATTAACCCCTTTCTTGTTATATTTAATGAGGATCTGTCAAGCCCATTGCCCGTTATACCCTCTGTATAGCAGTGTGCTGGGTCTGCTCCTGTGTTTGGTTTACCTGACCTTCTACAAGTGCCTTTGTTAGGGCTTGTCCCCACAGGCGAAGCTTGCCGGGGCGGCGTGGTCCCAAGAATTCAAGTGATCGTGGCTAGCGGTTTACTACATGTCAATGTAGCTGCTAGTGGCGGGTGCTTGTGTTTCAAATCGCGGCCGTGACCGCTGAGGACAAGCCCACTGAACTGAATGGAAGCGGCTGCCAGTGGCCACCGCCTGCGGCTCAGAATCGCGGCCAACTTCGCCTGTGGGGACAATCCCTTACCAACAGTGGCCCGGCTTGACTTTTGATATTGCTTGAACTCTGCCTGCCCTGACCTTGGATTGTCGCTGACCACGTCTCCCACCCTACTTTATTGGACTGACCTTTTACTGACCCCTGACTTTTTTTTATTGAGCCTCGGCGAGTACAAGCACCGATACGAAAACTCGTGTGCAACCAGTGCAAACAAAAAAGTGAGTGCACCTAAAGTTAAAACACTCCAAGCAAGCACAGATTGCCCGTGATGTCCCCGCTCCAAAAGGGGTTGAAGGACTTGAACCCCTGGGGGGTGGCAAGTGGAACAGCAGTTGAAGCCACACGTCCCTCAAATTACCTTTTCTACAGGGGGCTTAGAGCGGAAAGCCAAGTCCCCCGGGTACTAAGGTCCGGGTGCCCCTTTCCCTAGGTGACCATGGCAGAAGTCTAGTCTCCCGAGTACCTGGGGCTCGAAACATGGAGAGACTGCCGGGCTGGAGCCGTAAGCAGCCTCTCCCCACCACGTTCCGAGGCAATCCAGAAGGACAGGTCAACCCGTACTAGTGAACAGACAAAATGTGCAAGGGAAGTGGGGGGACAGATTCACACCTCCGGTCGTTGCCACCCCGGGAGGTGGTTGCTATAAAAGGATGTTGTTGTTGTAACCGCAGCAAAAGTGTTTCCAATTCACTAGTATAAAAAGTATTAATGCAGTGCATGCAGCGCGTTTGTGGTGTCCACCGTTCACCTTAGCATTAACGCTAACAAGAGCATTGCTGGTATACAACGCAGTGCCTATGGTGTCAAGAAGTCTCCACAAGGTTCAAACAAACCTTCGATACGTGATAAATGCAGGTGCTTTGATTTTTGATAAACATAGAAAAAGTACAAATGGAAGTTTCACAATCCCTTCATTTGAATACGACTTCATTTGAATACGACTTGCTGCATTGGCCAGTGTTAGCGCATCCTAATGCATCCATTGAAAGTGCAAAAATGCATCCTTTAGGCCAAGCTGGTGGGCGCAAAGGTATTCCAGGGGGGCACGGGCCCTCATTCTTAACCTGTGTTTAAATGGGGGGGGGGGGCTCGATCATGTTCCTAAATAGGGGGGCCCTGCAAGGAAAGTTTTGGAACCACTGCTTTAGGCAACTGTATTTTCATTAATTACATCATAAAAAGTGTGACAGACCGGTTGTCAATGTAAAAGGAACCTATCCAGCAGTGAAAGGGTCTGATGGTGTATCCTTGAAGGAGTCCTGGATAGTGTTGGACAGCAACAGGGGGTTGTCCAGTTTTTGTTATGTATTTGGTTGTAGGGTCCTGGATTTTGGAGAGGGAGGGAAGGAACTGGGTGGGCCTTCTTATTCCACCAAGATAGCAAGGTTCAGGAATCAACTAACGACAGGAGCCAAGGATTTATTTGTCTGGGGCAGGTTAAGGGTCTCGTGGTAGCTAGCGTGCCCAGTTTCTACAACTCCATCAGCCTTCCTGCTGAGCTGACTCTGGTGGACAGGCCCTTCCCCTATATACACCGGGAACCCAGGGGGATCATGGTCCGTGGCATTAAAGGGGACAGGACCCTGAAATGAAGATGGCACTACACTACAGATACACCTGCTGGACCCTTATTAGGTAGCCAGGTGTGTCTCCACAAAAGGAGCTGAGACCATTCACTCAGGGCTCCTATGAGGTTGGGAGACTGTTGCTGGAGCAGAAGATACAGAGGGCACACAGGGAGTGTCTGGCCCAGGCCTGTGAGTCAGGCGTTTATACAGACCCTCCTGAGGATAGGGAAATCATTTGAGTTGATGCCAGCAGGCCAGGAGGCTTGGCATTTTTGCGTTTGGATTGTATTGCATTCCTGCCACTAACCCCTGCGAGGGCATTTACTTTGGACTTTTATGTTGCTAATAAACGCGGGCAGGAACGAGAAGCAGATTGTGTGGACTGACGCCATTGCGAGTACTGCCTCTGAGGCTGAATCCCCACAAAATTGACAAAAAACTAAAAAAACTTTTATGATAATGTACCGTATTTTTCAGACTATAAGATGCACTTTTTTACCCCCCAATTTGAGGGGGGGGGGGGTGCCTGTGTCTAATGGTTTGAATGTGGGACCACCCGCAGCCAAAATCACAACTTGGTTTCCCGGCAGATTTGAGATCTGCACACAGCCAGATCTCCCATCTGTATTGGTTATGTTTGCAGAGCCCCGCTGATATCACCAATGCAGAGATTGTGTGGGGGGAAAGCTGCACTCATGCTGGCAGTTTCCTCACACATACAGTGTAGAGAGACACTGAGAACTGAACATGTCTGAACTGAGACATGAATGCAGATTCCCCCTCGCCCCCCCCCCCCTCCCTGTGTATGAGCAAGATGAGATGCTTTCTAGTGACACCATTTTTGTGGCTGAAATTGGGTACTGCGTGGGATGTTTTCCCTTATTCATGAAATTCTGAAAATCTTCTGGAAGACTGAAAAGGGTGCCCGGCCGGACCTGACAAGAATCTTCTGGCCCCCTTTGTGTGCCGGCACTTACTTTGGACGGGGACGCTGGTCCTCATCCAAAGTAATGCAAACAATCTAATAATTACAGACATGTCCGTAATGGCTTAGATCGATTTCGCAGCAGATTTCTGGTCGAATTACAATTTTAAGCTTTTGATTAGCGGCCGATTTCACACCAGACTGAAGGTAAGTGAAAGCCACAAGGTGTTTGTTTTCCATTTTATTTGTGTGGATCAATATTAGAGATAATCGAATTTGAAAAAAGAAATTGACGATTTAGACGATTTCAAGTTAATTGCAAAGCCCCTGAGCATGGCATCATCACCAAACTTGCTGGAGATGTAGAGAAGGGTTGGGGGGTATACTAGAAAAAAGTATGTCTCTAACACAAATAGTTTTTGCATAAATTAAGTTCAAAGTCAAGTCAAAATTTCGATAATCGGAATTTCGACTTTAATTTCGAACTTAATTTATGCAAAAACTCCATGTGCTAGAGCAAAAGTCTTTTTTTTCAAATGTTCCCCCAGCCCTTCTCTACATCTCCAGCAATGTTGGTGATGATACCATTTTCAGAGGGTTCGCAATCAGCTTACAAAGTCAGCAAGCCGAAAAATTCGACCATCTCTAATCGCTATATGGTGAAGGTCCGAATTCCTATCTCCCTCCGCTTTTCCGAACGTTTCCTTGCGAATAGCAGACGCATGAAAGAGTCTGTAATGATGTGACTGCAGTGCGGTGACTTTATGTAAGGGCGATGTAATGAGCAGCCATAAAGAGGAAATACGGGCAGTCATGCTATTAGTTACAGCCGGGGCCAGACGTAGCGCTAAATGGACTCCGCTGATTGCCCAGCGCTTTGTCTCATAAAAATGACTGAATGCCGGATACGCTGGCTGCCCCGTAATTGTGTTAAGTGTGGAGTTCAGTCGTTTTTTTATGTATATGTTGTAGCTGTACATGAACATTTTATTGAGTCGCTATTTGAATGGCATGCGTACAATTACTGGTAAGGCTGCGTGCGGTGGGGAATGTTAAACCTCACCGAGTGCTATCTGTATGGAGAAAATAAGACTATATGCATACATGGGAATCCATTTACCATATTTTTTTTTAGAGGGGGGGGGGTTGGGGCGGGGGGGGCCATTGCATAGGGCACCAAAAAGTCTAGAAATGGCACTGGTCATTTGAGACTTCTGTTTCACTTGGATGTAAACTACAGCCACAACTGCCATGATTTAGCATTTCATTGCCCCCCTTAATCTGCAATCATATATTCCTCTTTCCCTCGAAAACCTCTCGATGTCAGTCCTATTTGCATCCACCTATTCACTTAAATGTATATAGTCAATATACTAGTCAGGATGTTTTAAAAGCAAATTCTTGTCGTCCGGGTAAATCTTTTCATTTCTTTATTCCCCCGGATATAAGTCTATCATTTGAAAAAGATAAACATAAATTTTGCAGTCACCATATTCGATTATATCATAAGACGGAGTGCAGGCCTACAAAAGATGTCGGGCCCTACACCAATACATGAAACAATAGCTAATATTAGGAACAACTTGGGGTGGGGGATGAGGCCAGATGTGCTGGCCTACCACCCACCTAAGTTTTCTTTGCAAGGGAACAACTTGTTCCTCGCAAGGAAACTAGGTGGTTGCGGATAGGCTTCAGCACCATCTTGGCCTTCCCCCACCCCACTGTTGTTCCTAGATTTATTTTGGGAGGGGGCCATCTCCCTTAGGGTATAGGGTGACACAACCTTTTTCTTTAAATAGCTAATATTAATTAACTCATTAAGCCTATTTAAACGTATTAGGCAAGATAGGCTACGTTACCGACCGCCATACTTCAAAAGCTAAAGGCCCCTATACCTCCTTTTTTCCCAGGGGGATTTTTTTGTTCCCCGTCTGAACACAATAGATTTTGATCGGTCTTCCAAAAAGTCGGGCCATATGCCCACATGTTCGGATCGAGTAGTAACTTCTTGATCGAAGTTTTGGGATAATCAGTCGGACTGTGGATCGGACAGGTTGGAAATTTTCTCGATCGAACTAAATTGTATTCAATTGGCTACTTGACTCCACCCAATGTTGTGGTCCGATCCTAGAGCGAATTATCATTACTGTTTCACACCTTCCGTTTCAAACATGTGATTTTGCTTTGTGTGTAGAATCATTGCAGGGTTGTGCTAGGATGTGATATGTTTTACCATTCTCCTGTATTTCTCGTCTTTTTTTTTTATTCATGTGAACTAAACGGAAGGTTGAGGACCGGTTTCCCTATACGTAGCCATCCCCATCCCCAGATTTTTTTCAGGCAGAGAAAAAAATTCTAAAAATAAGCCACCCCCCCCACCCCCGAGAAAAAAGACAACAACGATACCTTGGCCCTGGCAAAACTCCATTCGGGTGGGGTGTACAATTGTGTGCCTCAAGCGGCTGATCCCGGCCATAACCCATTTTCCACTTCCGACCAAACATAAAATCGTACGATTTGTGGAAATGTTCGATCGAAGTAAAGTAGTAAAAATGGGTTGCTTTATTTGGGTATAATGAAATACAGTCAGATCGATCAAAGATCCTCCGATCGGAAAAACAATCGAGAATCCCATCATCCATCCATGGGGAATATCCATTCCCCCATTTTGGCCTCCACCACTGACCATCACAACCAGAGTGTCCTCCACACTGGACCATCACCACCAGTGTCTCCATGACTGACCATCACCACTCAGGTCCTCGTCCAGCGCTGACCATCACCACAGTTGTCCTCACCGACCATCACCACCAGTGTCAGCCATTTTTTACTTGTACCATCACACAGTCCTGCTCACACGAGCCAGTCACACCAGTGTCCTCCACCTGACCATCACCAACAGTGTCCGCCATACTGGACTCTCCACCAGTGTCCTCCACACTGTCCCATCTCCACCAGTGGTCCGCCATTACAGACCATCTCCGCCATTGTGTCCTCCACACGTCCATCCCAACAGTGCCCTCCATAAAAATTTTTAAATCACCTTTAAGCTGTCAGGCAACGTGTGGGAAAGCAGATATTCACAGTTGTTTTCAGTGGAATTCACACATGGCATTTACCAACCATGTTGTTTAGTGCTCTCAGCTCCCCCTCTTATGTTCAATCCCTGACTATCATTGTAGAAATCCTTCCGTGCGGGATTTATGCGTGAAAAAAATTTAAATTCTGGGGCAGGTTTATTTTGCCATGGATCCCCTCTGTCATATCATTGTCCAGGTGTTAGTCCCCTTAAATTAACTTTCATACACTATTGGGGCCAGACCCTTTGTTTTTTAATGTTCGCCTGACCATTGAAGTCTATGGGGTTCGCCGGGTTCGCATACATTTGCGGAGGTTCGCGTTCGCCGTTCACGAACATCAAATTCCGGGTTCGCGCCATCACTATACACCAATACATAAAGCAATAGCTAATAGTAATTCGCCGACAAAGTCCATTTAACTTATTGGGAAAAGATGGGCTACATACCGGCCGGCCATATTTCAAACTTATCAAATCCAGAAGCACAACGAAACTTGCACGGGGGTTTCCCCTTGGGGTCAAGCCTGTAGAACAGGGCGCGCTCTCACAGGGAAACCTTGAAAAAACACTTCAGAGCCTTGGAGCTCTTTGCAGGCAGAAAGTTCACAGACAGGACATCCCAGGACTTTCTGAAATTAACTTCACCACCTCTGAATCCAGGCAGAACTTCACTCTACCAGGAACTTTCCCCAAACACCCAGTGTATTGTAGCATATTCACACAGCCGAATTAAAGAGGCCTATACACCCAATATATTACAGTACCATTGTCAATTAAACACATTGTATACACTCTCATTACACTACATTTGCACTGTACACCAGCACTTCTGGATGTGCATTTGGCTAATGAGGGGGTAAAGGAATGATGTGCGTGGCTCCACCCACTACCCTGAAGTTAGGAATTTTCCCATAACATTTGGAATTTATGATGTAATGAGTCAGGTGACTAACTTTTGTTCCAAGTAGGCTTAACTGTGCCAATGGCCAATATAGAAGATGAAGACATAACTTCTCCAACTTTTTGCCATGCTTTATCACATTGACACCCCTTAAACTGCTATCCTATCATTCCTCTATCCTTCGAACCTCTCAATGTCGATCTTTATTTGCATCAGACTGGCCATACTTCAAACTCTTATCAAATCTGGTATTATGAAGCACAATACAACTTCACTCAGAAGTTTCCCCATGGGAGCAGGCCTGTAGACTAGGGCCCACTCCCACGGGGAAACCTTTCCACTAACATTTGGAATTTCTGATGGAATGAGTCATGTGACTAACTTCTGTTCCAAGTAGGCTAACTGTGCCAATGGCCAATATAGAAGATGAAGACACAACTTCTCCATCTATTTGCCATGATGCCCCTTAAGCTGTAATCCTATTATTCCTCTTTCCCTCGAACCTGTCGATGTCGATCTTTATTTGCATCACCTGCTTAGATGTATATAGCCAATATACAAGAAAGTGCAGATTTAAATTAAAACTGATATTTCATTTCTTGATTACCCTGGATAACAGTCTCTCTTTTAGAAAAAGAAAACAGAATTTGCGCCAACATTATTCGATATATTATAAGACTGAGTGCCTACAAAAGACGTTGGCCTACACCAATACATAAAGCAATAGCTAATATTAATTCGCCGACAAAGTCCATTTAACTTATTGGGAAAAGATGGGCTATGTACCGACCGGCCATATTTCAAACTAACCAAATCCAGAATTTTGAAGCACAATACAACTTGCACTAGGGTTTCCCTGTGGAGGCAGGCCTGTAGAACAGGGCCCGCTCCCACAGGGAAACCTTGAAAAAACACTTCAGAGCCTTGGAGCTCTTTGCAGGCAGAAAGTTTACAGACAGAACATCCCAGGCCCCTCCTGTCGATCTTTATTTGCATCACCTCCTTAGATGTATATAGCCAATAGACAAGAAAGTACAGATTTTAATTAAAACAAATCTTTCATTTCTTGATTACCCTGGATAACAGTCTCTCTTTTAGAAAAAGAAAACATAGAATTTGCACCAACATTATTCGATATATTATAAGACTAAGTGCGGGCCTACAAAAGACGTTGGCCTACACCAATACATAAAGCAATAGCTAATATTAATTCGCCGACAAAGTCCATTTAACTTATTGGGAAAAGATGAGCTATGTATCGACCGGCCATATTTCAAACTAATCAAATCCAGAATTTTGAAGCACAATGCAACTTGCACGGGGGTTTCCCTGTGGGAGCAGGCCTGTAGAACAGGGCCCGCTCCCACAGGGAAACCTTGAAAAAACACTTCAGAGCCTTGGAGCTCTTTGCAGGCAGAAAGTTCACAGACAGGACATCCCAGGCCCCTCCTATCAATCATATTTATACTGTCTGGAATTAACTGCACCATCTCTGTCTCCAAGCAGAACTTTACTGTACAAAGGACTTTCCCCAAACACCCAGTGTATTCTAGCATATTCACACAGCAGAATTAAAGAGGTTTATACACCCAATATATTACAGTACCATTGCCAAATAAACATTATATACAATCTCATTACACTATATTTGCACTGCAGAACTGCATATTTGCAGGCAGAAAGTTCGCAGACAGAACATCCCAGGCCCTTCCTGTCGATCTTTATTTGCATCACCTCCTTAGATGGATATAGCCAATATACAAGAAAGTACAGATTTTAATTAAAACAAATCTTTTTCTTGATTCCCCTGGATAACAGTCTCTCATTTAGAAAAAAAACCCATAAAATCTGCATCAACATTATTCGATATCTCACAAGACTGAGTGCGGGCCTACAAAAGATGTCGGCCTACACCAATACATAAAGCAATAGCTAATATTAATTCACCTACAAAGTCCATTTAACTAATTGGGAAAAGATGGGCTACGTACCGACCGGCCATATTTCAAACTAATCAAATCCAGAATTTTGAAGCACAATACAACTTGCACGGGGGTTTCCCTGTGGGGGCAGGCCTGTAGAACAGGGCCCGCTCCCACAGGGAAACCTTGAAAAAACACTTCAGAGCCTTGGAGCTCTTTGCAGTCAGAAAGTTCACACACAGAACATCCCAGGCCCCTCCTGTCAATCATATTTATACTGTCTGGAATTAACTGCACCATCTCTGTCTCCAGGCAGAACTTTACTGTACAAAGGACTTTCCCCAAACACCCAGTGTATTCTGGCATATTCACACAGCAGAATTAAAGAGGTTTATGCACCCAATATATTACAGTACCATTCCCAATTAAACATTATATAGAATCTCATTACACTATATTTGCACTGTACACCAGGCCTGTAGAACAGGGCCCGCTCCCACAGGGAAACCTTGAAAAAAAACACTTCAGAGCCTTGGAGCTATTTGCAGGCAGAAAGTTTGCAGACAGAACATCCCAGGCCCCTCCTGTCGATCTTTATTTGCATCACCTGCTTAGATGTATATAGCCAATATATAAGAAAGTACAGATTTTAATTAAAACAAATCTTTCATTTCTTGATTCCCCCCGGATAACAGTCTCTCATTTAGAAAAAAGAAAACATAAAATCTGCATCAACATTATTCGATATATCACAAGACTGAGTGCGGGCCTACAAAAGACGTCGGCCTACACCAATACATAAAGCAATAGCTAATATTAATTCGCTAATAGCCGACAAAGTCCATTTAACTTATTAGGCAAAGATAGGCTACGTACCGACCGGCCATACTTCAAACTCTAATCGAATTCGGCATCTTGAAGCACAATCCAACTTGGCGCGGGGAGCACGACATCCACCATTTTCCTAATGCGTAACAAATATATTGCAGTGTCATTTTTTAAGTATATTGTGAGCGTTTGGAGTGCGTTTAACATTCATAGGATTCCGAGAAAGAGATTGGTAATGGGGAGAACCGACTCCGAACGGGACCTCAGAGAGACAAATTAACTCTGTTTATGATGGGCTTCTATGTGACTACGCTGCAAAATTGTAATCCAGAGAAGAGCGATACAAAGTGCTTCCCAAGGCAACACTTAATGAAATGCCATTACCGGGCACTTCTTAATTTAAAGGGGGGAAAAAATGACCTTTGCCGAAATTAATTTTACTGCTTTAATCAAAAGGAGTTTGTGAGAAACATCTTCCCCAAATTGCCTTTGACTAAAATTCATATTATTTTCTGAGTTCGGTGCTGCATCAGCATTCGCACTTCTCCGGGCTCAGCTCTCATAATAAGTCATGTAGTACGGCAAAAGAGTTTCAGATTTTTTTCTATTTAAAGGGAAACAATTACCGTATATACTCGTGTATAACCAGATCTTGTCAGCCCAAAAAATGAAAATGCTCCCCTCGGCTCATACTCGAGTCAGGGGGGGAAATGCGTCAGAGGGGGGAAACGCGTCAGGGGTGAGGACATGTTCCCTGCGTGGAGCTGATGATATATGTATTTCTTCCTTGGAACTATTTGAAAATAAAAGCTAACAATTTTAAGATCAAGAAACAAGTCTGAGTGCGGATTCCTTAAACCTACAGACAAGGATTTGTTCAGGGTCCACGTAATTGATGTCACTTCCGGTATCGGAGGCCTCCCTTACATTAAGTTGTGGGCTGATTTAAGAGGGAGAGGGCGTTACTCTCGCTGCTAATGTCCCTCTATCTCATCCCACTATGACTGTCCAGTCTGTGAACTTTCAGCCCAAAAAATGAAAAAGCTCCCCTCGGCTCATACTCGAGTCAGGGTCCACGTACCTGTCCCAGGTTGCTGAATTGCAGGCACCTCTATGAAGGTCTCTGACACCAGCTGATGTAATGTAAAGAAATGTAATTCTGGTCACTTCCGGTAGCGGGTCACTACTGCCAAAAAAACTGCATCTCCCATTGTTTAAACTAAACTGTCAACATCAGTGTGGCAGGATAAGGGACAAATACAGGAAGTAACGTTCCTGATATCACTTCAGGTATGCGGATCGTGGTTCTTCGGCGTTACAAATGCAGGAAGTAACATAATTGATGTCACTTCCGGTATCGGAGGCCTCCCTTACATGAAGTTGTGGGCTGATTTGAGAGTAGTGATGAGCGACTAGGCAATATTCGAATTCGCGTAATTTCGCGAATATCCGCCATAATATTCGATTCCATATTCGTAATCTTGAATATCCGCACTTACGACATTAATTTTGATCTACGAATCGCAAATGCGATCAACTATGCGCAATGCATGCAAGTCAATGTAGCTCGATATTCGACTGGGAGAATATCCGTCATTTCCGTTTTAAAAAATCACATTGCGATTATATAATCGCAGTTCCATTCATTGCAATGGATCGCGATTATAAAATTGCGATTCTAAAAGCGCAGAAAAATCGCGATCGCGCCGGATATCCGATGGTATATTCGCGAATATTCGCCAAATGGCGAAATAGCGATATTCGAGCTAAATATTCGAAA
>CM070041.1:8578716-8599648 GCA_036250615.1 Ptychadena robeensis
CCCCCCCCCCCCAAAAAAAATAAAAATTAAACGACACAAACCACTGCCGATCGCGATAGCTACACATCAACACACAAGTGTCTGCACATGTGCAGATCTATCTAATATAATAATCAAATAAATTAGATGAAAAAAAAGTCACTCTCTACACAATGCATGCTTAGTAAAGTCTTGCGTCCTAGTTGGAGCAGTTCCTACAAATACCCTAACGCCACAAAGTTGCATGTGTTGCCAATTGTGATGATCGAAGTCGGCGAACTCTGCGCTTGATAATAACGCTGTCTCATTCATTTTTTTTAGGTCTCATTTCCCCTGGAGTGTCAGTCCCAGTACAAGTACCCGGGAATGAACCTGACATGTCTCAGTACTGGCCAAGACTACAGTAAAAACCGTGTTAATTTAACCAATGACTTTATGGAGAACAGTTGGATGTTCAGCAGTATTTTATAAACATTCCAGGATCGGCTTGGAAAAAGAAGAAAAAAAAAAAGAAGAGAAAAAAAAAAAAAATCAACAACAACCACAAAGACTTCTCTGGACAACGACTACGTACCGATAATATTGGAAAAAAAAAAGAACTGCACAACAGACATTTGCACAGTGAAAGCGGTTATCTATATCAGTTGGATCAAACCTTTCATTTTGATATCCAAACTTTTATCCGTGTGATGTAACTCTTTGTAAAACTGACTCTGTTATGTGATATTAAAAACAGAACAACGCAGGCGGGTAGCCCGGATCTGCTCTCTCTGTTGATCATTATTTTTTATTTTCATTTTTTTTTTATCGGAAGCCATGATCAAGCCACGAATTTAAAGAGTTTTTTTATCGAGATATATATCGTCCCTTGTCCAATTTTTTTCCTGAATTTTTTTGTATCAACTTCCCTTGAGCTAGTTGGCGAAAAAAAAAATAGATAAATAAATCCTCACCCCCCTCCCAGTTTCCTCTGTTTGGTACCCCCCAAAAAAGGTTGATGTTTAAAGTCCCTTCAAATAAAAAAAATGAAAAAAAACGGAAAAAAGAAAAACCGAAGAGAGACGTTTGGTAGATGAAAAGGTAGATGATATCTTCGATATAATTCAATTTGTTTTATGTCGAAATGTATGTTTTTGTCTTCCCTAGAAATCTCCCGGAATGATTTCTATAATAAAGTTCATTTCATTTATATTTGATGAGGATACTGTATAGATGTTTTATACACATTTTTTCATGCATCATCAGTTCTTTTTTTTTTTGGAAAAGCAGGTCATCTCATTGTTCCTAGATAGAGTGTACAAAAAAAAAATGTTCACAGTCCAAACCTCCTTGTGCATATAGACCATTCCTTATACCGATTAAAAAAAAAAGTGCTTGCGAGATTTTTTCAATTTAAGTGTTTTTTCGAGTTGTTCACGAATACATATCAGAATTAACCATTGTTGATTGTACAAAACCATACCAAAGCCTTTGTATTTCCTTTGTTATACTATTTCATTTAAACCTTTTAGCGTGGTGTTGCAAAAAATTCTTTTTGTTAACAGTCTTGGACGTCGAGTCCTTTTCCTTTCTTTTTTTTTGTTTCGATTGTAATTTATTTTTAAATAAATTAGGGCAACTGAAAATGACTGTGCCGTGCGGATGTCAACTAACAGGCTTAAAATTTTTTTTTCAAATGACTTATCGGTAAAAGGGAGACTTTCTATGAGTATTTGTCAGTTTAAATTTACCATGTAAATCACGGTCTATTATTACGTAGTGTCAAGGGAAAAAGATTAAGCCTATCGGTAAAAGGGCAAATGTCTGTATTATGTGTTAATTCAAACATACCATAAAAGACCAGTCTATTACTACATAGTGTCAAGGAAAAAAGATTCAGCCTATCGGGAAATGGGCAACTTTCTACATAGCGTCAAGGGCAACTTTCTATGGGTATTTGTCAGTATAAATATACCATGTAAATCACGGTCTGTTACTACGTAGGGTCAAGGGAAAAAGATTCAGCCTATCGGTAAATGGGCAACTTTCTATGGGTATTTGTCGGTATAAATATACCATGTAAATGACGGTCTTTTACTACATAGTGTCAAGGAAAAAATATTCAACCGATCAGTAAATGGGCAACTTTCTATGGGTATTTGTCGGTATAAATATACCATGTAAATGACCGTCTATTACTACAAAGCGTCAAGGTAAAAAAATTCCGCCTACCAGTAAAAGGGCATCTTTCTATATAGCGTCAAGGAAAAAAAAGATTAAGCCTATCGGTAAATGGGCAACGTTCTATGGGTATTTGTTTATTTAAATATACCATATAAATACCTACCTAGGGTCAAGGAAAAAAAGACTAAGTCTATAAGTAAATGGCCAACTTTCTACATAGCAACTTTCGATGAGCATTTGTTAGTTTAAATATACAATGTAAATGATGGTCTATTACTACATAGCATCAAGGAAAAAATATTTAGCCTATCGGTAAATGGGTGGCTTTCTACATAGTTTCAAGGAAAAAAAGATTAAGCCTATTGGTAAAAGGGCAACTTTGAATGGGTATTTGTTTCTTTAAATATACCATATAAGTAATGGTCTGTTACTATATAGCATCAAGGAAAAAAGATTAAGCCTATTGGTAAATGGCCAATTTATACATAGTGTCAAGGAAAAATTCAGCCTATCGGTAAAAGGGCAACTTTCGCTGAGTATTTGTTTTTTTTAAATATACCATGTAAATGCCGGCCTATTACTACATAAAGCCAAGGAAAATTTTTTAGCCTAGAAGGGCAACTTTATATATTGTTTGCAAATTTAAATATACCATATAAATAACAGTCAAATACTTCAGCATCAAGGAAAAAAGATTCAACCTATTGGTAAAATGGCAACTCTTTATGGGTATTTGTTTATTTAAATATACCATATAAATACCGGTCTATTACAACATAGTGTCAAGGAAAAAGATTCAGCCTATCGGTAAATGGCCAACTTTCTTCTAAAATCAGCCTATTAATAAAAGGATGACATTCTATGGGTATTTGTTTTTGAAAATATACCATATAAATACTGGTCTATTACTACACAGTGTCAAGGGCAAAAAATTCAGCCTATCGGTAAAAGGGCATCTTTCTATGGGTATTCATTTTTTAAAATATACCATGTAAATTCAGGTCTATTACTACGTAGCGTCAAGGAAAAAAGATACACCCTATTAGTAAAAGGGCGACTTTCTATGGGTATTTGTCTATTTAAATATACCATATAAATACCGATCTATTACTACAAAGCATTAAGGAAAAAAATATTCAGCCTATTGGTAAAAGGACGACTTTCTATGGGTATTCGTTTATTTAAACATACCAGAAAAATAACGGTCTATTACATAGCATCAAGGAAAAAAGATTAAGCAGATTGGTAAAAGGGCATATTTGTATATTATTAGTTAATAAAATATGCCATATAAATACCGGTCTATTACAACATAGTGTCAAGGGAAAAAGATTCAGCCTATCGGTAAAAGGGCAACTCTTTATGGGTATTTGTTAATGTTAAATATACCATATACAAAACAGCCAATTAAACCACGTAGTGTCAAGAACAAAAAAATATTCAGCTTAAAGTAATTTAAAAAAATGAACGAGTTAACTGCAAATAATTTTTCTTCTTGATGATGAAAAGTGGCGTCTGCACCACAAAAATGAAGCTCATGTACCAAGGTCCCCTCCACCACCTGTGTAATAGGCTGTACCTGTGTGTTTAATTTAAATGTGCAGGGCTCCATGATATATTTGTGCTTTATAAAAAAATATATAAATATAATAATGATCATAAGGTACGCAAGTCAATGCATGCACTGGATCGCTTTAGGTTTCCTATCAATGGCGACATCCAGTTGAAGGGCGTAAATGTCTTCATTTATAAATGGCAGGTTAAAGTATACAATCCCTAAATGGGTATCATGATTTTAATGGGTTACGGTAAACTTTTTAAATTCATTTTAAAAATAAAGGGAAATTGCCTGAAATTAATATAAACAATTAAAAGAGCTTCCTCAAATTTATTTAACAATTTAAGAAAATACTCATTCAAAATATTAAGTTAACTTGCTCAAATTAATTTAAAAATTTAAGTAACTTGCTCAAATTCATTTTTAAAATGAAGTTAAACTGATCAATTTCAACTTTAATGATTAAAAAAGAATTTCATTTTAAAAACACATTTCATTTTAAAAAAAGTTAAATTAATTAATGAAATGATGGGAAATTGCTCAAATCAATTTAACAAATGATGGAAAATTGTAAAAATTAAGGTAAATAATGTGTAAATCCTAAATCTACAATTTGTTTTAGAGATTTAATAAAGAAATAAGTAAAACCAAAAATAATTAGTTGAACCTATACAAAATAAGAAGATAGGATCTCTGATTTGAAACCCATGATGATAAAAATTGTATAACTTATTTGACTCTTGAACTAAATATTTCAAATCAAAGCTACAGTTCTGATACTGTAACCGGGTAATGACTTTGTGACCGCTGTTCAGCATCCGTCTCGCTTTGAGATCCTGTCATTTATGCTCAATGTGTTCAGATCATGCTCACTGCCTTGGCAGGATCCTAGGGACAGCTGTGTCTATGGAATGCTTGTCTAAATATTTATTTGCAAGGTTTTACTTTCATTATGCCATCCAGACTTTTCAGCACTGAACCTGTTTGGATGTGGAGATTGGCTTTAATATTGATTGTTAGGGTTTGCTCAATATTTTGCCGATAGCGGATGACCTTATTCTTGGTTATATAAGATTGCCTATATTGCTGGGTCCCATATGCTATAATTATTTAACAATTCATCAGATAGAATCTTAAAATTCCATTTAAGAATTGTAGGTTGCTACAGCTCAACAAAACTGAGGCTGTCTATAAAAATTGGAAATGTGTGAGTCCTTGGTGAAAGTTGCCTATAAATAGACTCAATAATTAACATTGACATTGACGGTACACAAGATCAATTGGCTACCAAAATCATCCACACAGATGATTTACTAAAGGAGTCATTCATTTTCACTTAGCTAGGTTGCTTTATAGCCAATCAGATCAAATGTATAAAGTGGAATTTCCAATGATTGGGTACCTTAAGTGAATCTTCTATTTATGCTTAATCATCTCTTTATATATGATTTTTTTTTCAATGATGCAGTATTATTTTTATTCATTAAGTGCTGTAGGAAGAAATATAACAGTAACTGACCCTAGAGGTGTTAGAACCAATAAGGATTCAGCTATGTATTAAAAAAAAGTCCTATGGGGAAGGCTGAAATTTAGCTATCCCTTTTTACAATGGAGGATGGCCTATTTTTTTTATTTTTGGATCACATTATTCACATAGAGCAGTGGTGGGCAACTGAGTTGACATGGAGGGCCACAAGTGGGGCCCTCAGCATCACTCAAGGGCCGCACATAACATTTTTAATTTATACTGGCTTGTGTAAGCATTTTATGAAAAAAAATTACAGCAGTTATTTTTAAATAACACAACTTGTTTTAAATGATACTTCAAGCATTAGGGAACACTGTAGTATGGTGATGCACATTTTGTGTCATGTATATCATCAAAGGTTATGTGCCTCATAGTGATATTTTGAACCAAAGGTTATGTGGAGTGGACTGTGAAGGACTGAGGAGGACTGCTGAAGAACACCCAAAGGGCCGCATGAGGGCCCCGGACCCTGGGACATAGAACCTATTTATTATTCAAATAATTTTCTTCAGGAATTTACCATATGGGATGACCAATCATTTATAGAATGCTTCGGTCAACTATTTTGTATTGGTTCAGCCGAGAAAATAACTGCTGATTATAAATGGAAGCAGCAGATACACAAATGATAATATTCCAGATTTTTATGAAACATTTGAAAAAAATAAATAAAAGCTTGTGATAGAGAAGCCCCTGCACGGTAACTAATATAGGTCACAATACATTGAGATGCCTAGGGCTGTCCAACTGGTGGCACTTGGGCCAGATGCTGCCTTTACAATCTGTTTGTGGCTCAGAGCGTCGCCGACAAGATTAACACATTCTGAGATTTTTTCAATTTACAATAAGTGATAGTTACATTATATTATTCAATGTATTGAATATTATTATATATATAAATATATATATTTAATATGAAATATTCGTTAATAAATGCTTAAATTATAAATAGAATGACAATTATTTAATTAAATTGAAAAACATCCTAAATTATTAAAAGTAGTTGGGTTTGTGTGTACAAAGCAGCATTATGTTGTCCTTTAGATACTTGGTTTTGTGAATTTTTTAAGTAAAAAAAAAATGTTGAATTAGAAGAATAGGTTTAGAAGAGAATTATTTAGAATACATTTTTAAGAAAGAAAGAAGTTCCCCTCTGGTGGGACTTTAATTGGAATGCTTTGATTTCAATTTAACTCCACTAATAGTATAAGTCAAATTAGCTTTTTTCAAATATAAGTAATTTGGCAACAAAATAATATTTACAAACCCCCAGCTGTGGGTTAGGTAATCCTATAGACCCAGACAGGTAAGTATTTACAATAAAAATAATTAACAATACACAGTATTATATCAATCTGGTACATAACATATAAAACCAACAACAGAAACCCCAAGAGACTCCAAAAAATATAGTGGACTCCAAATAACTGTCACAATGTTAGGGACTTGCGTGACATGTTTCGCCTACTGGCTTCCTCAGGCTGTGTACCAGTTTAATAACTACGTGAACCCCAGATGTACGTGGGTTGTATTGGAGGGAGAAGGCAAACAGACAAATTCAGACGTGCTGAACTGGAGCCAGAGCGGGTCTGTCCGATAGGGACCTCCCTATATGGTGAGACCCTCCAAGGTGATGAGAGGTCAAATACCAGTATGGATACTAGGCATATTTAGTCAATAGTTATTTGGAGTCCACTATATTTTTTGGAGTCTCTTGGGGTTTCTGTTGTTGGTTTTATATGTTATGTACCAGATCGATATAATACTGTGTATTGTTAATTATTTTTATTGTAAATACTTACCTGTCTGGGTCTATAGGATAACCTAACCCACAGCAGGGGGTTTGTAAATATTATTTTGTTGCCAAATTACTTATATGAATAAAGCTTATTTTACTTAAGCCTGCCATACACACTCCGGCGGGTGCAGACAGACCAGCTCCGATATGCACCGGAATGCAAACGTGATGACGTCATCACGTTTGTACCCTGGTGCATTATGGGGCCCCTTCAGTCGGCCGGCACCGTTTGTGTGCCGGCCATTAGCTTCAATGAAGACGCCGGTCTTCATTGAAGCTAATGCTATCAGCTTCCATCGGCCAGAGATTATCGGACATGTCCGTTCTCTGGCCGGCTGAGCTGTGGGGCGACAGGGATCTGTCGTCCCATGTGGGCACATAACGATAAGGCGAGCGCGCACGCCCGACGGTCAGGTGAAAAATCGGCCGCTTATCGGCATGTGTATGCCAGAAATCAAAGCATTCCAATTAAAGTCCCACCAGAGGGGAACTTCTTTCTTTCTTAAGACTTTGCAGGGATGGGAATGTTTTGAGTACAGGTTCAAATCTACAATTCTCTACACATAGAATACATTTTTGTTGAAGTGCCGTTTTCCTAATTAAAAAAAAATGTGAATTCGCAAAAAAATGTACGAAAAAAACGTTGCTGACAAATCCGCTTCATTTAATAAAAAAAAAAATCAGTAATTATGTTATAAAATAAATTATATGTTAAAACGAATGGCCCCTGACTTCCATCACAGAGTACGTTTTAAAGATTCAAATACGGAAAATTTTTCTCTCAAATTCTATTTAAATTTGTATTAAAAAATGTATTGTACGGCAGATTTTTTTAAAATTTAATTATTTACTGTATATATTTATTTACTTGTGTAGTTCAATTTCTGTCTCAAATATGAATCTGAAATGACAAAAATTGAACGGCAGAGATAATTTTTCATACATGTACAAACAAATTTTTTTTTCAGATGCTAATTAAAATAGATTCTGGTAATACCATTTATTAAATATTATAAAGGCAATTAATGAAATGCCATTTATAGACAAAGCATGCACTGTACATATTTGCCGGTATCGTGTAGACTTAATACTAGTTCCATTGAACCTCTAAACAGAGGTTTCTTTATTGGTCATATAAAGTAGCAGGGTCCTGGCAAGAGGGAAAAAATTTTTTTAAATGGTTGGGTTCGAAAATAATTACCTTCACAAAAAAATGAAAACAAAAAAAAACCCCAAATATGGCAGCTGCTATTGCTGAATTTTTTTGTTTGCAGGATCTATTGCTGTCATCCATAGTCTTCTACAATGGAGATGAGTTATGAGATTATTTGCAAATCATTCAAAGTCCTGGGGGGTTTGCCCATGGTATGCTTCTGCCATCTTTTGAACCCCGAACACATCCTCTGTGTCACCCTGTGCTGCAAAAAAGCATTACATGGAGGTCAATGGTGCCGCCTACCCCCTGCTGTCATATATAATTATATATGTCATATATAATGTCATTGGGCCAGACCCAGAAAGGTCCTTAATCTCATCCATCTACCTTGTAAGCTAATGACCCAGTTCTGGGTCATTATTTAGGTCAGGAGATATTTTCCTACCTATGAGATTTTACACCCTTACATCGGCACATCGCAGATAGCCCTACTTTTATGGTGTTACAGGATTAAGCTTATTGGTTACGGATGTTAAAGGTAAGGGGTTTCATGGGGGTTAAGGTTAGGGATGGGGGTTGGAGGGTTTAAGTTAGGTAATTGGGGAAGTTAGCTTAATTTTAACCCTAACCCCTAAAGCTCACCCCTACAGTTAAGCACTGCTCTCTCCGTAAACCCCCCAGAACTTTAATACCCAAAACCTGTAAGATTAACCCTGTAACTCAGGAAAATTAGGGCTATCTGCACATGCGCAGTTGTAAGGGTAGAAAAATCTCTCAGGGTAGAAAAATATCTTAGAACACAGGTAGGTTTCTTGCATCCCTAGCTTGGTTCTGATGGAAGGAGTAGGAAGTAGATCTGGGAATGCTCCTAAGTTGGATTTGCATAGATGAAGCAGTATCACCGCTCTTGTTAAGCTAGTCTTAGGAATGGCTTGGTCTATTTGGGCTTCTTGAAAGAAATCTAGGCAATTTACATCAACAAGAGCACCATATGAAGGATCTAAAGTATGAAAGTATTATTCAGCCTAAATGGTTAAAACTTTGCCTAAATTGTTTGCACATTTGACTAATATTCTTTAGAATAGGGTAAAAATGGAATAGCGTGACCTTAGGTGCTGATTTGCCACATCCCAACTAAGAAATTGTTTTCCCTCTCCGTTTGAATACGGATGAGGGACTTGGGGACTTTAAAGGCAGTATCAGACTTTTCATTACAATCAAACGTATTTTTAATGTGTCATTTCGCACAGTATACAATTTTTGGAAAAATGTAACAACATAACATCACAGTGCATATAGTTACATCACCAAAGTCATATATGTCTTTATTCTCAACATGTTTCGCTGGGTAGCATCATCAGGAGGTGTCAGAAATATATATATATCGCACTTTTCAGGTCTCTATGAAAGAAACAACGCATGATTGAGTGTAATCCACATTAGTGAGAATTGAAGGAGAACTTGTTCATGTTCTACTTACTCGTAAATGATGTCATAGGGTTAGCAATTAGGTTACCAAATAAAAATCCATGTATATCCCTTAGTACTGGGTTCCACAGTTCCCGCTGGGTTGCGCCAAACGACCGGCAGTCAGGGGCACAGGGGGTGTATCAGTTCTTATATCACTGTATCACAGCTATAGTATCGAATTTTAGCCTATTGGTATATTCCTAGTCAAAAGTTATAGTCAGTATAAGTCATTCTGTATATAATATTCTTGGGTTCTTACTTGGCAGGGAGTGAAACCAATATTCTTCTTTTTTTTTTTAAACCTGTGGATTCCTTAGTAAAGCAACATTTTAAGCCATGAGGAAGAGGGAATTAGCCCAAAACGTGTTTACTTACCAAGATTATATGCTCAATTAACGCTACAACCTTTGACGTGGTGCTTTTGTTTACTTACGTTTCCTACGAATTAGATAATGGCACCTAAAGCAATACTGGGATTCATGGAAACTGGGTGGTGGGGTCAAAACCCTATAGTGTAGATCTTAACATTTAACCCCAATAGTGGTCAGCCCGTACCGCACACAGTACTCTGCTTGTGTTCCCCACTCTCTCACCTCCCCTGCACACGTTGTCGGCATCATCGTTGACACCGATGATGTGTGCTGGGAAACCAACGCCCCTCAATTAACGTGGAGATCCATGGACTCGACCCCTGCCACGAAGGGGAAATTCTGTAGCGATTCTCTATGCTCTACAGTTTTACAAATCAAACTCGGGACGGACTGGGCTCGTCTCACCCCCTAGGGAGGTGAAAATACTTGGGGAAAGGCAGCTTTTAGACTTTGTTGGGATTCTTAGTGTGTATTGTAAAGAAGATAAAGAAATCCAAAGCACCAACCCACAGTGCTAGAGTCCGGTCCAAGGTTTTAATAATGTGTAAATGAAGAAATACCCACCACGTTTCGGGGCTCAGCAGTCCTTCCTCAGGGCTTTGCACAGCAGAACTAGAGGCTCCTCAATGACAATATAACTGGACTTTTGTGATGATTAAAGTTCCATCTTGGATTTGTGGTCTGTTCTGTAGAAATCTTTTTCTTTGTTACAAACAAAGGTACCAAATAAAGCTATACTGAAATTCACGACTTTATCAGATAACAAACAGCGGCGTAGGTTCTCTTTTACCGTTCTCTTTCTTTTAAATGGTTAACAACCTTGCAGATATTTCCTCCTATATTAACAGAAAGCCTGTGCACATGCCATTCCTAACACGTATTGCTGCTTTAACTCAACTAAACTCAGCTAAACCCCTATAATTGGTGTGAGTAAAGATAGAACTTAAAGACCCTATTTTACTCTATGTCAGTCAGGTGTTGTTTGTATGAAAAAATAAATAAATATATATGTTAACCATATTCTGTATCTGAGAAGTGTAATGGAGGTGAAAACCTGGAGGCTGAAATACAAATTACCTGACAGGTACCGAAGGAAAACTATTTCTACAAAGTCTAGGAATAAACATTTTATACTTCCTAATGTAGAGTTACAATAACTGTATAGGGGGGAAGGAGTTGTTATTACACCATAATTGGGGTTAGTAGTGTTACCTGGAATCTAGATGGAGAATTTGGTATATACAACAGAACCATTCAAAAATATGTTGGAAAGAACAGAATGAGATGATTTGCAAATCCTTTAACCCCCCGGGCAGCTCACCCATGGCGTGATTTTTTTCTGCCCTTCTTTGGACTACGGACACATCCTTGGCGTCACCATTGATGCTGGAGATGTGCTGTAAAAAAGTGTTGCAACCTCTATTACATGGAGGTCAATGGTGCCAACCCCCCCCCCCCCCCCCCCCCCCCCCCCCCCGCCATCATATATGGCGTCATCGGGGCGGACCCAGAAAAGGTCCCCCGATACAGGGGATCGCCACAGGATTTTACCGGACAGGTGAGTAAGCTGCCAGTTAGCTCGGGTTAGTTAAATCAGCAAAAGCCCAAATTTGATCAATGACTATTAACCCTCTGAGCATTATGCCCGTGGCTTCCTTTTTAAAAAAAAAATCTTTTGCGATACTCTGCCCTCCATTCCACCCCCTTCACATCCCTGTCATCATCTGTGATGCTGGAGATATGCTGAAAAAAGTTGGTGCCATCTCTCCATCTAACATGGAGGTCAATGGTGCCGTCCCACCTCTAGCCTCTTCGCTGTCATCAATGAGGTGGACCTGGAAGAAATCGGCAGGTCAGCCAGTACTCCAGATAGCAACGTACTCAGGGGATAGGTAAGTATCCCAGACAGTAACAAGTTAAGTCATGGTAACTGCTCAGGAGGTTAGAAAGGTCCTTATCGAAAATAAAGTTTGAACCATTCTTACATAACAACATCACATTAAAAATACACATCATACCAAATTAGATAACATTAAAGTTTGTTTTCTCATCTCAGTTGATGTTTCACACATTAGGTGACAAGAATCAGATTGTGTAATTGTGGTTAAAAGTTGGTAATGTTATGGATCTTACATTATAGTTCAACGCGTTTTGCCTACCTTCTGGGCTTCCTCAGGAAGTAATGCTAAATAAAAAATATGTTAAATAAAATGTTACCTTTTAATGACATTATTCATACATTCAACATTCAGTAGTCAACATTCTACCACTGACAAAGACACCATACGTTACTTTGTTTTGCGTTTCATATTCTGGCCCCTAAACTTTAACCACTCAGAAAACTCCTGAAGTCAACAGTTTCCCACAATGGTTGTTATACTGTTCCACACAAAGTGTTGGGATTACAAAGATGGAGCCCACTTCAGTGAGAAATGGTTGGCACCTCAGAACACCTCTGAACGTATAGGGTAAATTTGGGGAAAGAGTGTCCTCATACACAGAGTTACAGCACAAGGAAGAGAGGATGCAAGTGCACATCAGCCGATGAACATAATCATAAAACTAATCAACGTGTTAAATGTGAGGGTGTCAGAGGGATCACCAGTCTCAATCCAGCTTCAATTTGAGTTCAGACACATCGGATAGTTAAAAAGTCATTACATTTTATTTACCGACCATCATAAAAAGCAGCCTATGAAAATAATCACAGGAAGTCAGAGCAAAAACATATTGAACTGCAAGATTTTTTTCATACAACCAGCATAGAGTGTGCAAATTGCGATAAATACACAGTATATTTGATTCTTTAGCTCTACACGTTTTGCCCACATAAGGGGCTTCCTCAGGAGCTTACACCAGAATTTTTAGATCTCAAAGTCAATATGTTTTGTGTATCTTTCTAAACGAAGGTATGCAGCGTTGGTAGACTACCATCTAGAAAACAGAATGACACTCACGCCCATCGGAAGAGACCTCTCCAAAGGCTGTCTGAGAGTAATGCTCGATGGACACCCAAGTGAGGTTCACAGACAGTCAGACAGTTTCCAAGTGGCCCAAACATACTGTCCATGGTCCGTCCGTCAGTGGTATAGGGTGTACAGTTAGTCGTCCGTCCGTTATAGCCTTCTCAGTTCAGGAGACATGATAAGTCGACCTGACTTCAGTTGCCCCCAGGACTGATGAAACCCTCCAAGGGCTCGGGCTTGTTCAGGAGAGTAAAGGTCCGTGAAAGTCCCCAAGGCTGGCCACCTCTTTTAGTTGGTTTGGCTTGCCAACTCAACATTTGGAAGCCCTTGTTCCTATCAACATGTGTCTTAGAAGCTCCATAGCAAGCTACCGTGCCCTATATGTTCACGCACCTTCTTCTTATAACTCACATTGGATTTTCAACCATTTGATATACAATAGTTAATCTTTGGGTTTCAACCAGATGGGCTTGCCTTCGCAGCGCCTCACTGAGCCTTAAGAATGTTCATTGTTTGTCTTCTATTAGATCACTGTAGGTATATACTAAACTATTAATAAAACCCCTACTTATGGTTCAACACAATATTGTTCCCTGATTAATGTTGTCTTTCCAATATCCACAAAATTAAATATGGGAAATGGTAATTTTTTTTTTGCTGAGCCAAGGGGACCACCAGTTTAAGAGCAAACCCCCACGACACGCCAACTGTTTCAAAATATGTTTTTGTGAACAAAAATCCATGTTTCACCCCCCCCCCCCCTCAATGAATGGTTTCCGCTCTGCTAGAAACCTTTAAAATATAGAGAACAAAGCTAGTAAAGAGTAATAATTTTCTGTGTGGGATTGTGAAATACTGATAAATGAAAGTTAAGAAGCCTATATTTGTGACCCATATGATTAACTCTGCAGGATTTACCATCAAATGCCAAGTTTTATGTATTATTAAGAAACCGAGAACTGACATTTATTACGATTCACTTTGTATGATGTTTTTCTCAGCAAGAACCTTGTTCCACTGTAAATGGTTCACTTACTTTAAAATGGTACGCGGCAAAATTTTCCTCTTTTTTTTTTCTGAGGATTCCTGAGAAGAAAAATAGCGAGGACGACTCTTAAGCGGATTTCCATAACAGTTTGATTCTGGGTGGCTGGACAAAAAATAGATTGATCAGAAGACCTACAGCCGGGTAGAGCTAGGAGGATATTTACTTAAGCCTACCATACACGCACCGAGCGGCGGCCGATTTTGCCGCTGACCGACGGGCGTGCTCGCGGCCGTCGGCAAAATCGGCCGCCGATCGGGGGTGCCCACATGGGGCAACAGATCCCTGTCGCCCCATAGCTCGGCCGGCCAGGGAATGGACATGTCCGATATTCTCTGGCCGATGCCCCCAGGACTGAAGCTAATGGGACTGCAGCCTGACTCTGATCGGACCTGCTCTGTCGGCCCCCACTCGGTACGTGTGTGGGTGCATTTAGTGATGTGACTTTTAGCAGTGCAGGGGTTAACACAGGGGTGGAAAAACTTTTTGACTCAAGGGCCAGACCTTGAGAGAGGCCAGACCAAGAGCCTGTATTGGACCTCAGGGTAAAAGTGTCCTAATTCCATTATCAATGATGTCAGGGACATACCTGTTAAGTTTTACATTATTAATTTGGGGACAAATACAGGAAGTGATGTTCCATGCGATACCTGTCACTTCGGATATCGGGAGTACCTCCCCTCTTTACAATTTAGTAGCTGGCTTACTTTGGAGGGAGGGAGTGTTGCTCTCCCTCCCATCTTCCCACCCAATACAGCATCTGCACAAGCGGGGAGGGAACTTAAAAGGGAATGTAACGCTCTCTCCCTCCTTAGTGACCCTGATTTTAATGATGTCCGTGACATCACTTCCGGTATTTAGAACAGGGGAGTTCCGTGCGATTGCCTGTCACTTCGGATATCAGGAAGTTTACCTCCCCTCCTTCAAATTTAGTAGCTGGCTAACTTTGGAGGAAGGGGGTGTTACTCTCCCTCCCAGCTTCCCACCCCACACATCATCTGCACAAGCGGGGAGGGAACTTAGGAGGGAATGTAACGCCCCCTCCTAAGTTATCCTGATTTTAGTGATGTCCGTGACATCACTTCTAGTATTTGGATCAGGGGACCTCCGCACGATACCCGCCACTTCGGTTATAGTGAGCATTACCTCCCCTTCGTCCAACTTGGCTAACTTTGGAGGGAGGGGGGCGCTTCCCCTCCTATCTTTCCACCCGCCCATCATCTGCACAAGCGGGGAGGGAATTTAGGAGAGAGCGCAACGCCCCTCCTAAGTAACCCTAAATTAAAAATCCCAGGAAAAATCCAGGATATATTGGCCCGGGGACAACAGGCCCCTGGGCAGTAATTTGCCCATGCCTGGGTGAACATTTAAAGCAACAACAACCAATGAACTTTTATAGGAAGGACAAAAGTTTTTGTAAAGGCGAACAAGGTGAATAGGGAGAGCTAAATATTGTATCTTATAATACATTAGATCCCAAATCTACTGCAGGTCAAAAATATCAGGTCTGCAGGCCAAATTTTGAGCTTGACCTATGCACTAAGACAAGGAAAAATGGGGTTGAAGCCATATTGGGCATTGGGATTGACACACCTAAAAATTGGATGTTGGATGGTGAAGAATACTACTTCAAGAGAATAAAGTTAACTCTCAAGCAGGGTACAGGCGGCTGGATATTTGAGCCGTCCGATGTACCCTGCAGCAGCGTGATTATATCATCACGCTGCTGTCAGATATCGGCAGAGCCGGGGAGACAGCATTGCTTTCCCCATCTCAGCCGAAGCTTTGCAAAGCATCGGACATCGGCCGTATTAGCGGTCATGTCCGATATGGCTATTTTCGAGTGGGATTGATTTGTCCAGCTCAAAAACAGCGATGGCCGCATATGATTTGGGCCAGGTAGATGGCCGTGAGCGCGCACGGCGTCCGAAGCTGCCATTGATCTGGCCCATATTTGCACGTCTGTACCCTGCTTTAGGGCCCCCATACACCTTTAGATTTTTCTGTCAGATTTCCTTTAGATCTCCTTTTGTTTTACCAAAACCATGTAATATGAGGGACTTTCTAAACCATCAAGTCTACCTGTGTTCAATCGCAGAGGACCCGGCACTACATAGTTGTTGGTAGATCTAAAGTATATCTGACAGAGAGATCTAAAGACGTATGGCCAGCTTTAGAAGAAGGAAACAAGACGACTGTGCAAGGCAGACCTGGGAAAACTATAGTCCGGGGGAAAATCTGTCCCATTTAGTTATTTAATCTGTCCTGTCGGCTCCTTGGTAACGCAATGCTTTGGCTCCCTGTCACTTATTGACTGCCACCAAGGCCTCTGACATGGTAGGTGAGCCTATTTTTAGAAATGTTTTCTTCGTTCATAAATTACGATCAAATCTGATGGGTATGGGGGCCTTTACTCTATTGGCCGTAGGCACTCTGACATCATCACATACAATATGCATTGAAAATGAGGTCCTCCATATCCACATTTGACTAGAGATGGTCTGTCAGGATCCCGGGCCGTCAGGGCTTATGCAGTCTGCCCCACCAGCGTTAGCCCCCCCCTGGGTCAGTACCTTCTGCTGTTGGTCCTGTGGTCACCTCCACGGTTGATCCTGGGGTCACTAGGGGTCCATCTGGGGCCTCTCCCGCTACTCCCATGGTGGAGCCGCCCGGGCGCCGCGCGTGCCCGTGCGCGCACCATCGCCGTAGTTTTAAGGGCTGGCAGGGGGTGTGTTCCTGAAGTGTCCGTCCCTCCTTCCTGGGCGGACTCAGGAGGATCCTCCCTATATAAGCCTGCCAGCCCTTGCACTCAGTGCTGTAGAATTGCAGTTCCTGTGTAGATGTTTGATAGTGTTCCTCTTGGCTTGATTACCCGGTGTTTGACCCTGCTTTGTACCCGACGATCCCTCGACTTCTGGCTCCCTGACCTTTGCGTGTTCCTGACTATTCTACTTGATTGCCGCCTGCCTCGACTCTCGCCTGTCCCTGGACTATCCGTTGATTTCCGCCTGCCTCGACCATTGCCTGTACTTCGACTATCAGCTGATTGCCGCCTGCCTAGACCCTTGCTTTGGACATTGACCATCCTACACAACTCCTGTGTATCAACTAGTTTGTTCACACGGACTTCCCCCCTGAAGGGGACTACCTCTGGGACGCACACCTGCACCCTCCTGGGGGGGTTCACCAGGGAAGCAGGACCTGGCCGCCTGAGTGCGGGAAAGTCCACAGGGTCCCCTCAAGGGATCCCTGCCTATCTCCCACTAGGGGGGCTCTGGGAGAAGACCCTCAGGTGGCTTAGATACCCTGCTCCTGGCACCCCCGCGCCAACCCGGGACCTGCGGGCATAACATGGTCGAATTTTTGGACTTGCTAACTTTGTGAGTTGATTGCAAATCCCCTGAAAATTGCATCATCACCAAAATTGCAGGATATGTAGAGAAGGGTTGTGGGAACATTTTTTTTTTTTTTGCAGAAAAAAACATTTTGCTCTAGCCCATGTAGTTTTTGCATAAATTAAGTTCAAAGTTAAAGTCGAAATTCCGATTTTTGAAATTTTGACTTCACATTGAACTTAATTTGCGAAAAAACTATTTGTGTGAGAGACATACTTTCTTTTTTGAAGTATATACCCAACCCTTCTCTACATCTCCAGCAAGTTTGGTGATGATACCATGTTCAGGGGCTTTGCAATTAACTCGAAACCGTCGAAATGGTCGAATTTTTGAAAAAAAATTCGACCATCTCTGCATTTGACCTTATTAATATATAAAGAGGCCTAAGGGTCTAGGACTGCCTGGAGGTGGGCCAAGGCCCAGATCCACTGTCCACGGCCAAAGGCTGAAAGAATCTCCCCTACCTAGGTGGGGGACTTTTACGGTCAGCAAGTGTGGGTCATGCAAGTAAACAAGGTATACGGATCAGCAGCACACAAATAAAAGGTAATAAATAAATCAATTGATATGTAAGTCCTTGGATTAAAATATATGTATTCTTTCACAATGGGTACTGTGGGGGATCACACTCAAACGGCGTCTCCAAACAGCATTAATCCAATAAACTATTTAGCATTTAAGGGCTCCTGCCCACGTTTATTGTCCAAAACTCAGTCCAAACACAAAGTTTCACCCTCACAGGGGTTAACATCCAAAGAAACAAAAAGTGCTTGAAAATGCCAAGCCTCCTGGCTTGGCACCGATGGACATAAATAGGTGTCATACCCTCAGCTACTCAGCAGCCACAGGCCTGGGCCCCACACTCCCTGTGTGCTCCCCTGTACTAACTGCTCCAGCAGGCCTGGGCCCCAACACTTCTTGTGTGCCCCGTCTCCCACCCAATTCCATCCTCTCTATCTCAGAGTCCGGGAACTCTTTAAGAAAACAAAACTAAAACAAAACACATTCAGCAACCTATAGTTGCTGGCCAATAATTATTCCCGGACTCCTTCCAGGAACCACCAAACTAATAACTCACGGTCTAATTTCCCAGTGACAGATGACCAGTCTGTCACAGTACCCATTACAGATTTGAAGTTGAGCTGTTCTTGTCACTCGGTGATGGGTTATGGGCGGGCACAGGATGGAATCCAAGTAGATGGTGTGTGGGAACATATGTTTCGATTATTCCTTCCTCAGGAGGTCAACCTTGCTATTTTTGGTGCCTGTGGATAAGTGTATCATATTAGTATTAACGTTCAGGGGATTTGACCTTATCAAGTAAAATTGCCCCGGAGCCCCCCTTAAGCTTGATTTCGGTCACATCCCCAGAGAACAGCTTTAAATACAGACAACTCAATAGCGAATCACATAAAAGTAAAGTAGAGGAGAAAAAAATTCCTTTCATGATCAGAATAATAGCTTTTGATAATTAGGTTTAGAACTGTCGCCTGCTAATGGCGCATCATTGATTATATTCTTACCGTGCCAGTTTTGACTTAAAACTTCAATGTATACCGAGAAAAAATAAAGTCTATTTGTAAAAAGCCAATTTTTGAAAAGCAAAAGAGGGGGGGGGGGGGGGGGGTGAAGCTTTAACTAATGAAATAGCTGATGACAAAATAGTAGTCTTTTTTGATTTTAATCACAAAAAAAATAAACTGGTAGTGACAGGTGAAGATGGATAGATTTGACATCTCGGCAAATCACTGTCTTTGATTCAATTATTGTAATTCGGAATAAAAAGCTGTATACAGTATGTGTTTATGCCACGCTGAAGTTTGCTCTGTGATTGACAGTCATCAAAATTCATGACTATTAAAAAAAAAAAAAACAACGTGTGCGTATTACAAACCCTTCCGCGGAGAGGGGAAGTCAGGCATGTCTCACATTCAGATATCTTCACAAAGGATATCAGAGAAGGAGCTGGGTGCGCAGGTGGAAACTTCTCGAGAGTTGGAAGACTTGCGTCCTAACGTGATCTTGGGCTCAGTATACAGTTGGGTTCAAAATTATTCAACCCCCACTGAAATGGAGTGTTTTGGCCATTGTGACATTGATTGTGATAATTTCAGTCATCTTGTTTACAATGAAATGAAAGAGACGCTTGTAAGTCAGACAAATATAACATAACATGAATAATGACATCCCCACAAATGTCTTCTCTGTGTCACATCATTATCAGTTTTATTCACCCCCCAAGTGGGGGGATCTCCGCCCATTCTTCATGGGCAAAGCCTCCAGTTCAGTCACATTCTTAGGCTTGCGCGCTGCAACTGCTTTCTTCAAGTCCCACCAGAGATTCTCAATCGGATTGAAGTCTGGTGACTGTGATGGCCGCTCCAAAATGTTCCAGCCTTTACTATGCAACCATGCTCTAGTGGACTTGGAGGTATGCTTGGGATCATTGTCATGGTGAAAGGTCCAACATCTCCCAAGCCTCAGGTTTGGCATCAGATTTCCTTCCAATGTCTCCTGGTACTGAAGAGAATTCATGGTACCTTGCACACGCTGAAGCTTCTGTACCTGCAGAAGCAAAACAGCCCCGAAGCATGATTGACCCCCCCACCAGGCAAGGTGTTCTTTTCTTCATAGACCTTGTTCTTCCTCCTCCAAACATAGCTGTCTCCAAAGAAGTCACCTGCAGTATGCCAAAAGTCATGTGGACAAACCACAAAAGTTTTGGGATAGTGTTCTGTGGACTGATGAAACAAAATCAGATTTGGGCCCATGGATCAACTCTATGTTTGGAGGATTTAAGTCTGGTGAGAGCTGCTGCCGGGAATCTCGAACAGCTGAAATATCGAGCTGTGTGTTCCCTGCTTATCTATATATCATTACACGTCTACATCCATCACTCCATCAGCCTGACGTTCTGGTCCTTCATAGCACATGGTGGCATCACGCCGTGACCGCCATAGTAGAGGGTTTGGGGATCAGTCATGACATGGTGTATACTTGCCGGTGCAAGTAATAACATTATTATCACCTTGTACCTATATGGTGGCAACATACAGACTGACATACAGGGAACTGCGAAAAATTTGAATATCATCCAAAAGTAATTGCGGGGAAGTTGCCTGGGTCCGTCCCCCTGTCGATCAGGGAGGGGGGGGGGTAAAATCACAGGGTAATGCGTGCATCTTATGGTGGGCGGCTCTTCCCTTTGCACTGTATGTGAGTGGGGCTCAAGTTGCCGAAAGCTTTGCCGGTTGGGGCTGGAAGCGGGGAGGTTTAACACCCCCTAGCGGTTGAGACGAGCCCATCTTGTCCAGAGTTTGTTTACAAACCATCCCCGAGCTTGGATCGTCTATACTTACCTATGCTCTGCGTCGTTTCTCTATCGCGGCCAGTCACCGATCTGTTCTGGCCCCACCCCTTCGATGAAGAAGGGGCAGGGGGGCCACGCCATTGATCGCACCGTGCCATCGTCTAAAAGTAATTGAACTCGGGGGGGGGGGGGG
>CM070041.1:8626824-8644445 GCA_036250615.1 Ptychadena robeensis
GGCCCTATCTTACAGCAGACCACTGTGCATTTTCCCACAACCATTCCCCCAATTGACGGCCCCTGCCTCCCATTGGCTACATCCCTCCACACTCCTTTATCTTTTTTTCCTTTTCCCACGCAGAGTGAAATTTCAGTTATGGCGATTAGAACACTGTCCATTTAAATAGTACGTTATCATCACGTAGTGGGGGTTAGTTATTCACAGTATATAAAGTGTTGGTCTTTTATTTTTTTTTTTTTTTAAAATAGGTCCATTATGGGCCATTAACCGTATAATGATCCACAAACTGCCATAATATACCCCTAGCATCAATGTAAAGACATTGTGTGTGTTATTTTCAACATCCGACAATGACTAATTCAGGTGTATGTTTATTGGCCACTGTGCTAAATCCGTTAGGGTAATGTACCCATTCTGGTTCAATTTTATTGAACATTTGGCTTAGATTGGAGTTATAAACCCATGGGTTGGTAGATGATTGATACCCCGCCTTTATACATCTCTACCCATGGGTTGGTAGATGATTGATACCCCGCCTTTATACATCTCTATCCACAGATGGTCGGGACCCGACACTATGTGCCCACCTCTGGTCCCCCGTTACTGCGCGACCCTTCGCTCTTCTTCCCCCTCCTGGGAGGGAGGTGGGGACGGATGTGTGACCTTTGGGATACTTGGGACCTTGCCCCACCATATGGTGGCCTCGGCTCTATTCCTAAACATCCACACCACATTATTGTATGTAAGTATATATACCAAACCTAGACATACACCCCCAGCTGACCAAATACTTTTGTCATCTCTCTTAGATCAATCTCTTGACTTTGTTTGATCTTTCATTTGTAGCATTGGGTAACACTAGCGGAGAAACGCGTCGAGAAGATGTTACCCTATTGTTTATACCCACATGGTCTCTACAATTGCCCATTCTGTGGTTGAACTGTCATATAATTGAAATTGTCTTGATGTAATACGCCTTGTCAATGTATATCCAAATGTTGTGATTTTGTCTATGGTATAATTGCTAGATGAACCATCTGTCATCTTTACAAATAAAAAATATGCTTGACACTTTTACTCTAAATTAAACATGTGTAACATTTGTGCCGTTAAAGTCCCCTTAGGAGCCCCTAGTCTCCACTTTGGGAAATGTAGGCCCCCATGTGTGCCATGCGGACCTCATTGCCCCTAAAGCCCTTTCAAATGTATATATTTATGGGATGAGGCACTAACCTACACCAGGAAACTAGATGTATTGCTATATAAAAAATGAAATTACCACAAGGTTAATGGAAAGCTACTCTCTGCAGACGGGCAGCGGCTTGTTTCATTGACTACAAAGCAATGAACGGGGCTGAGGACAGGCTCCGGAACTGGAAGATTTGTCGCTTTGAATTTCAACAAGTCTTAAGCAGGGTACAGATGTGGAGATATGGGCCAAATCGATGGCCGCTATGAGCGCCGTGCGCGCTCACGGCCATCTATCTGACCCATATAATATGCGCCCATCGCCAAATCAATCCCGCTCTAAAACAGCCTTATCGGACATGACCGTAAATACGGCCGAAGTCGGATGCTTTGCCTAGAGACCGCTGATCTCCATGCAAAGCATTAGCTGAGCCGGGGAGAGCAGAACTGTCTCTGATATCTGACAGCAGTGGGATGACGTCATCACACTGCTGCAGGGAACATCGGACGACTCCAATATCCAGCCGCCTGTACCCTGCCTTAGGGCCCCCATACACCTTTAGATTTCTCTGTCAGATTTCCTTTAGAACTCCTTTTGTTTTACCAAAACCATGTAACATGAGGGACTTTCTAAACCATCAAGTCTCCCTGTGTTGAATCACAGAGGACACGGTACTACATAGTTGTTGGTAGATCTACAGGATATCTGACAGAGAGATCTAAAGGTGTATGGCCAGCTTTAGTTTTCAGTGTAAAGCTAGCCACACACGGTTCAATTTTGGTTCAATCGATGCTCGATTCGATCAAGGAATTCAATCGTCTAATCGAAAATCGATCTTAATCGCATCAACACACACCCCACATTGAGTTTGCGATTGTGGTGAGATTTCGATTCCAAAATATTACTAAAATCGTGGATTTTGGTCTGGAAATGATTGAAGTCCAGATTGAAGTGGTCTATGTTATTATATCGAATCTAATCGATCCAGGAGAAACACCACAAACATCGACGATTATAAAACAATTTTGGCACAATCGATGATGATTTTCCAACATGTCCGATCAAAATTCCATCAATTTTTCTGCCTTCATCGAACAATTATCGTCGATCATACCATGTGGGCATTTCTCGATTTTCGTTCAATCGATGAAAAAATTCCTCTAATCGAGCATCGATTGAACCAAAATTGAACTGTGTGTGGCTAGCTTTAGTAAAGTTGGCCATAGACGGTTAGGATTTGCGGCCAGTTATGGCACAGATCCACTTCCCATACAGAGTGTGTGGTGGGGCCCTGTCATTTCTAGCTACGGCCCTGAATACGGTCTTTATAATTGGCCAACAGTACCTCAGATCACACCCATCACTTCAGTTATATAACAGATATTAATAACTCATTTATAAAGCTGTATCAACTTGTATAAATATTATATGGTTATAACACGTCCCCATTACCCCCAATGATAACCGATCCTCCTCGGTCTCCCCCCATCAACACAACACCGTTAACCTCTATAAAACAAAACAAAATTCAGGGTGCCACAAACCAAGAGGCAGAATGCAAATGTTGTCAGATCCCCGCAAACATGTCTACAGAGGTGTGTGATGGTGGGGGGTTCACATAATTCTATGTATAATTGGTGTAATTAAAGGGAAGAGAGCCATAGGGGGGCACGTATTGGTATGTATATAAATTCATGCTAAAAATAAAGCCATTTTCAAACCCCGAAAGTGCCCACCTACCAGGAATTCCTCTTGAAAAGACCCCTCAGCCTCGGATAGTGACAGTATGTCAGATACCATGTTATTAACTATGAATATGCATGACTGTACTGAGCGGACCAGCCTGGCTGACAGCTCTATAGTAAACGACATAAAGCCGGTTTGGTATACTGTGTACACCCCCCCCCCCCCCTCCCAGAACACAGACAGATCGGTATTGAGAATCCTGTTCTGCACGTGACACCTTCTTTAATCAATTTAACCTCAGATAATGACACCGGTAATGTAGCGTCTGCGAGCGCCACTCACTGATAGACGCAGATTGTGTACAATAGGCTTCCATTTCCAATAATGTCTCCTCTGTGGAGAGACGAATAACAAGTGACAGTCGCTGAAGGAGTGACGGGCGCGCAGACATTGACGATGCTGGTCTGTATAAAGCAGGGTACAGACGGCTCGATGTTAGAGCCGCCCGATGTACCCTGCAGCAGGGTGATGATGTCATCACGCTGCTGTCAGATATCGGCTGGCTGGGAAGAGACGGCTCTGCTCTCTCCCCGCCAGCGGTCTCTAAGCAAAGCATCGGACATCGGCCGTAATTGCGGTCATGTCCGAAAAGGCTGTTTTCGAGCGGGATTAATTTGTCCCGCTCGAAAACAGCGGTGGGCGCAGATTATATGGGTCAGATAGATGGCCATGAGCACGCACGGCGCTCGAAACGGCCAATGATTTGACCCATATCTCCAAGTCTGTACCCTGCTTAAAGCCTGCCATACACATACCGATTTTGCCGCTGACCGACGGGCGTGTGCGCTCATGGCTGCCAATCCGGGGTGTCCACATGGGGCGACAGATCCATGTCGCCCCACAGCTCGGCTGGCCAGAGAACGCACATGTCCGATATTCTCTGGCCGATGCCAGCCGATGCCGTAACTTTCACCGTTACTTTTACCGGCGTCTTCATTGAAGGTAACAGCCGGCACACAAAGGGTGCCCGCCGATGCAGTCAGCTTGGGAATGCAGCGTGATGAGCACCAGCTCTGTCGGCCCCCACTCGGTGTGTGTGTGGGGGCCTTAAGAGTTAAAAAGAGTTGTTTTCAAATAAATAATAAAATGAATGAAAATAATAGCCACATCATGAATTCATAGGAAGTTCCTCTGCAAGATTAGGGCAGAAAAGGACCATTGGCCACTCCAAAGACATACTAGAAGGTTAAGGTTCCCCACACACGTTAGGAGCCGCTGTGTGTTGCCCCATGTGGTCACGTGGCGGATTTTGCCCCACATCAGTCAGTGGCAAAATCGGCCGTGGCTCGTTATGTGTGCGGAGACCCTCAATCTCTGACCAATGCCATTAGTTTCAATGGGGACCGGCGTCCCCGTTAAAACTAACGGCCGGCACACAAAGGGTGCCCGCCAATAGTGATGGAGAGCAAATAACTTTTTGACAAGTCTAGAAGAGGCAATAATTCAAAACCAAGAGAATCACCATGGAATTAAAGCAGCCAAGGAATACATGGAAATCTCAGGAGACCTATAAGATAATTTAGCAGACGGTGGATGGTGATTATTGCATATGGATGGTTATCATTGGTTATGGATGGTCATCATTGGTTTTGGATGGTCTTCATTGGTTATGGATGGTCATCATTGGTTTTGGATGGTCTTCATTGGTTGTGGATGGTCATCATTGGATCATGGTCATCATTTGATATGGATGGTCATCATCGGATGGATGGTCATTATTGGGAATTACATCATAACCTAAGACTGATCCAAGGTCTTCAAATCCCGAGATTCAAGAACAAAGCTTCAGACATGGAGGTCTACAGCTTGTTTGACAAGGAACTTTTTGACAAGCCTAGAAGAGGCAAGAATTTTGTATAATGGGAATTCAAAACCAAGAGAATCACCAATGGTATTAAAGCAGCCAAGGAATACATGGAAATCTCAGGAGACCTATAAGATAATGTAGGAGACGGTGGATGGTCATCATTGGATGGATGGTCATCATTGGATGGATGGTCATCATTGGATGTCATAATTGGGTTGTGCATGGTCATCATTGTTTGTGGATGGTCACAATTGGAAGCAGTCAGCATTTCCTATGGGAAGGTCCTCATCGGATGGATGGTCATTATTAGATCTCATAACCTAAAGCTGGGCCATACACGCTTCAGATTTTCCTGGTCAGATTTTCCTTCAGATCAGAATCGATCTAACCAACAACCTGTAGTAGAGTTCCTCCCTTATAGAATACATATATTGGAAGGTGTAGAAGGTCCTCATATTAAATGTTGGTAAACAAAATCTGATCTGAAGTAAATCCCGACAGAGAAATCTGGAGGTGTATGGCCAGCTTAAAGCAGCCCATACACAGGGTCATTTTCAATCATCAACCTTAAAACAATAATTTTTAAGTCTGTATAAAATTTGTATGTCGATTGTATCATGCCCATAATTTAGTAACAAGATTTTTGATTCGATTTTTGATCGATTTTTTTAAAACTTCACTCACATAATAATCGATCCAAAATAGTCGATTGAAAATTTCAATCAGAAGTGAGGTAGAATAGGTATAAAAAAAATCGATCAAAATTGTTTGAACCACACTTTTTTTCAATCCATTTTCAATCGACCGTCAAAATTTACCCATCCAGTCCGTCAAAAACGACTGAATTTTTCACTCAATTTTGATCGGATTAAGTCAATTTCCCAGGTGGGCAAAACTCAATTCTCAATCAATCGATTAAAAAATTGATTCGTTTTAAGTCGATTGATTGAAAATCTGACCTGTGTATGGGCTGCTTAAGACTGATCCAAGGTCTTCAAATGCCGAGATTCAAGAACAAAGTGAAGACATCTACAGCTTGACAAGGAACTTTTTGACAAGCCTAGAAGAGGCAAGGATGTTTCAAAACCAAGAGAATTCCCAATGTTTTTAGAGCAGCCAAGGAATACATGGAAATCTCAGAAGACCTTAAAGATAATGTATGAGACGGTGGTCATCATTGGATAGATGGTCATCATTGGTTATGAAGGGTCATCATTGATTATGGATGATCATCATTGGTTGTGGATGGTCATCATTGGATGGATTGTCGTCATTGGTTATGGATGGTCATCATCTAATGGATGGTCATCATTGGGAATCACTTGATAAGACTAATCCAAGGTCTTCAAATCTCGAGATTCAAGAACAAAGCTTCAGACGAGGAAGTCTATAGCTTGTTTGACAAGGAACTTTTTGAGAAGCCTAGAAGAGGCAAGAATGTTTGTATAATGGAAATTCAAAACCAAGAGAATCACCAGTGGAATTAAAGCAGCCAAGAAATACATGGAATTCTCAGGAGACCTATTAATTAATTTAGCAGACGGCGGATGGTCATCATTGTTATGGATAGTCATCATTGGGAGCATGGTCATCATTTGATATGGATGGTCATCATTGGTTATGGATGGTCATCATTGGATGCATGGTAATCATTTGATATGGATGGTCATCATTGGATGCATGGTAATCATTTGATATGGATGGTCATCATTGGATGCATGGTAATCATTTGAAATGGATGGTCATCATTGGATGCATGGTCATCATTTGATATGGATGGTCATCATTGGATGCATGGTCATCATTTGATATGGATGGTCATCATTGGATGCATGGTCTTTATTAGATATGGATGGTCATCATTGGATGCATGGTCATCATTTGATATGGATGGTCATCATTGGGAATAACTTCATAACCTAAGACTGATCCAAGGTCTTCAAATCCCGACATTCAAGAACAAAGCTTCAGACGAGGAAGTCTATAGCTTGTTTGAGAAGGAACTTTTTGAGAAGCCTAGAAGAGGCAAGAATGTTTGTATAATGGAAATTTAAAACCAAGAGAATCACCAGTGGAATTAAAGCAGCCAAGGAATACATGGAAATCTCGGGAGACCTATAAGATAATTTAGCAGACGGTGCGTTGGGAGGGTATTGGGAGCGATGAGGAAAGAAAAGCCTCCGTTGCTTGGCTTGTCCGAGCATGCTTCAATTAATCTTCAAGGATTTACAAGCACTTGACATCAACACCTTTACACAATATCATTGTGTGTACACTGCCTAGCAGTAATGTCAAGCTTTAAATCGCATTACACACATGCCAAAATGTACTACTGCTTCTGGGTGAATATTTGACGACAGATTTTAGGATAACGGTGCACGGGAAGCTGTATAAACTATGCTAGAGGATAAAAAACAAAAACACAGCAAGAACAAAAAGTTGAACGAAAATATACAATATAGCAAACACTATGTAACATAACAAATCCTACTACATTGAAGTAAACACTATGCACACCTATGGCTTTACCACCAACGGTAAGGCATGTAGACACGTGTGCCATTGTTTTAATAGAAATAAATTCAATCTGTACATTAAATACAGATATATATTTTGCGGTCCCATGTCTTTGACCTGCATGCAAATAAGGAACTTTGGGTCCTCATTAGGAACCTTGGGTCCTCACAAGGGGGGCATAAGGTAAACAGTAAAGGTAAACAGGCAAGAGGTTAAGTGTTATATACTAGGTACTTAAAGTATTGGAGCAGGTATGACTAAGGGGGGGGTGTTAGGGCAGGGTAGGAGTGGACAACAACCTAATCCAGGGTGGTGGGGGTGGGCGGTTTGGTGGTATGTGTCTGGCTGCGATGGGATTTGGGGTGGGTTTTGGAGTTTCACTGGGTTTACTGTGTTTCGCTTCTTGTTGTTGCCGGACCTTGTCGGGGGCCTAGCTCTCTGTCGCTACGTCCTTCGCCCACCTCTTCGTATTGGGTTGTTTTCGTACAGGGTGCTAGGGTGGTAATCAAACATGCACGCAGAAGAAAGCAAATTATTGAAAAGAAAGCAAGAGTTAAGAGGGAAGAGTAAACGATACTCAAAACCATACCCATCAAAAACTACCTCCTTTCAGATCTTAGCAGGGTCTATAGGATGTGGTCCTCAACAGAAATCTGGTTAAGGGAAAGGTATGACTATAAGGAGGGGGTTAAAGAGGGCAACATGGGAGAAGAGCAATGTTAACCAAAGTTAGGAGTGGAGAAAGAGGTAATAAAAGTCAAGATCATACCAAACTCATCAAAACCTACATCTTGGAAGATCCAAGATGTGCCTTTAGGATGTGGTCCTCAACAGAAATCGGAAGGTATGACTAGAAAGGAAGAGGGGGGTAGATAGAGGCAACATGGTAGAAGAGGGCAATGATAACCAAAGTTTACGAGTGGAGAACGAGGTATAAAAGTCCAAGACATACCAAACCCATCCAAAAACTACCTCTTGGAAGATCCAAGATGTGCCTTTATGGATGTGGTCCGCAACGAAAATCTTGTTAGGTAGGTGTACTATAGGAGGTGGGGGTGGGTGGATCAGGACAATAAGGTAGAAGAGCAAATGGAGAAGAGGTCCACAAAGGCAAGATCATACCAACCCCTCAGTGCGACCACGAGCGAAACAGCTGCGTTCGTCGTGCGTAGCACGCCACATCATCCAAGATGGGTGCCTTTTTCTTAACGTAGTGGCACACGGTGGCAGGGCCGGGAGTCAACACGGAAACTGCTACTCTTGGCAGGACTGTGGGGTGTATGGAGGGGGATGAGGTATGGCAGGGAGGCTATAAGGAGTGGGTGTGGGGTGGCTAATGACATAAGGTAAGAAGATCAAGTGGAGAAGAGGTCACGAAAGTCAAGATCCTACAAACCCTCAAATATCAACTCTTGAAGATCCACAAGATGTGCCTTTAGGATGAGGTCCCTCAACAGGAAATCTGGATAAGGGAAGGTATTACTATAAGGATGGGGTAGATAAGGGCACAGGGTAACAGATCAATGTTTTTACCAAAACTATGAGTTGGGAAAGAGGTCCTAAAAGTCAAGATCATACCAAACCCTTAAAAAACAACAAGGGGTAGATAGCAGGCAAGTGGAGAATAGAGGTCATGAAAGTCAAGATCCATACCACCCATCAAAAACTGCTCTTGAGAAGATCCAGATGTGTCCTTTAGGATGTGGTCCTCAACAGAAATCTGTTAAGGGAGGGAGAAGCTCTTGTTCCCAAACAGTTTTTAGGGTCTTTAGGGTCAATACAAAGACAATGTCTGCACCCAATACCAAAAACAGTTCAATGCTTGATTATTGAAGTCCATTATTTTAGATGGGTTCTCACATTGAATACAATTAGAATGCACACTTGGAACCTACAGTTAGCTAAGTACTGTCATGCATCACTAATACTACCACACGACATACCACCGCCCCGAAAAGGCAATATTGTCAACATAGCTTCCTGGTTAGTTAAGTGGTAGATGCCCCTGCCACCCCGACCTTGGTTCTCTTTTTCTTTCAAGACGATACCTATTGTAGAATCCAATAATCTTTTCCCAAAAAAGGCCGTAAAGTACCAGCAACGTTCAATGCATAGGTGGGCAGAAAAACAAGGGCGCAAAGCCAGAACCCCACTTGAACCTTCATTGGTATCTAGATCTTTATTTTCTCATTTGGTGCTGTATCATGTTAAGAGCCCCTCAGATCATTCTTCACTTCTTCTGTATAAGTAAAGGCCCCCCATACACCTCCAATTCTTACCATACCAATTTGCTGTACAATCAACTTTTGTTCTTCACAAAACCATGTTATATGAGGAGCTTTCTCATCCTTCATCCTTTTTCTTTCAAACCCCCTCATCCTATGTATTCTTCTTTCAGGGAGCCCGGCCTACTCTTTTCCTTCCATCCTTTTTTCGTCACCCCCCTCCTACTATTTCCCTTACCCCTTCCATCCTTGTTATTCTATCAGGTGAGGTACCCGCGTCACTACATAGCCGTGATATTACCTTTCTTCAAGTCACTATGTATTCTATCAGGGATAGACCCGGCACTACATAGCAGTGATATATACCTTTCCAATCCACTATGTATTCTATCAGGGAGGACCCGCGCCACTTACATAGCAGTGATATATTTCTTCCTCCTGTTTCTTCAGAGGGCCGCCTCATCGGTATTTCCTTCCACTCTAGTATTCTTCAGGGCGGATCCCGCACTACCTATGCACTCCCGTGTATATACCTTCCCATCACTATTTATTCTATCAGGGAGGACCCGGCCCTGCCGTTTGTTTCTCTTCCGTATCACTATTTTTTTCGGGAGGGCCCGGCCTCCTGCAGTGATATATCCTTCCAATCACTATGTCTTCTATCAGGTAGGACCCAGCACTACATAGCAGTGAGTATATGCCTTCCATCACACTGGATGTTTTCTATCACGGACGGACCCGGCACTACATAGCAGTATATATATCCCTTCCAATCACTATGCATTCTATCAGGGAGGACCCGGCAGCCTACATAGTCAGTGATATATACCTTCCGATCACCTAGGTTTATTCTATCAGGGGAGGACCCGGGGCACTACGACTAGCAGTGAGTATATCTTTTCCAGATTCCTTATGTATTCTATCAGGGAGGACCCGGCACTACTAGCAGTGTATTTATCCCCTTCCAATCCACTATGTATTCTATCAGGGAGGACCCCGGCTGACTACATAGCAGTGTATATACTTTCCAATCACTATGTATTCTCTCAGGGAGGTGTACCCCCGGCACTACATAGCCGTGTATATACTTTCCAATCATCATGTATTTCATCAGGGAGTAGACCCGGTACTACACAGTTGTTGGTAGATCTAATGGAAATTGTAGGGTTTGATCTTATGGTGTATTAGGTGCGCTTAAGGCCCAGTGGCTTCCTCATTCCTTCAGATCCAGCTAGTTCAGTTACATCACTCTTCAACAAACGCAAAGAGATTACGGACCTTAATGACCAAGTACTCCTCTACTTAGCTCTTATTACTAAGTTGCCCGAAACAATGTTCTTTCAATTCAGGTGGCCCTGAAGGCACAAGAACTTGTCTTTTTTGAAGATTATCCATCCCGTTATTCAAGGTATTTGTAATGCTTCCCTCTTGTCTTAATCTACAAATCTCCTCAGGGAACCTGCTGGGAAAAGGTGTTCACATTCTGGCTACAGTGACTGCTGGTATTTTTGCGACTAACCGAGCATGTAGTAAATAAAGAGAATCGCTAACAAGGAATGGCGGACGTGTTTTACTTTCTCGATGGCATGCAAAGTACAATCAACAGGGTTCAGACTTGTGCTGGAATACCATTAAGGCTGAAGTGATACTGATACCAGGCCAAAGCTGACCATACAGCTCTTTTTTTTTTCATTGAATCTCAAGAACACAAAAATGAAGTCCGCAATACCCAGTGCCGAAAAAGTGCACACAGTAGTGAACAAGCCACACAAAACTAACCCAAAAGGGGCTAAGAACTCGTTCTCCAAAAAGGGGTGACTAGTGGGTCAGGCAACCAAAGCCAACTGACCCTTGCGTGTCCCGTTCCCCAGGTGACCTTGATCGGAGCCAGGTCTCCAGAGTACTAGGGACCGGGGTGGGCGCCCCTCTGAAGAGGGACCCGAGCTTGGGGAGACTGCCGTAAGCAGTCCCTCCCCACCACTTTCCGGGGTTAAAGTCCCAGGAGGACTAACACCCATACTTGTGAACGAATACAAACGTGCAGAGGTAGTGGGGGGACAGACTACATCAAAAATAAATGAAATAGATAAGTGCTCTGTGCATAACACACAGGGCAGGCCTAGTGGCGGCTATAAAAATTCTTCCGGTTGGGCTAAAAGGCCGCCCCAGAAAGCCGGTGCTCTAAAAATTGTGCCATAGATGAACAGTGTCTATATAAATGGTGGTCCCCCAACCAGGGGCACTGAATGCCGAGGTTCAACCTCGACCCTGCAACCAGTCACAAATGCAGCAGATCTGCCCTACCAGGAGGCATGGTGGCCGTTACTGACATACATCCTCAACCCGGGAAATGAGCCAAATCAAAGACCGGGGGTGACATGGCTTCCCAACACCATCTACTGATGACTTCTTATGGCGGTGAACTAAGACGTGTTGATATGGCTCAACCCCCGCCCCGTTCACAGGCCAAGCTGGATGCGGGAATGCAGGAGTTGCCCCCATATATTCCCTTCACTAAATGGAGTAACCTGGAACCCAATCCCATAGCAAAGGATTATACAAGGAGACTCCATAGGGAACTGATAAGAACCGATACTACACTTCATCTGAGCTTTAAGGCTGAGAAGCGACCATACAGCACACATTGTGAGGCTGAACCCCCACACTTGCGATGTTTAACCACTTGGGTATTTACCTCGAGTAAACTCGGCATGAGTTTGTTTACTAACAAAACTCAACAGGAGCCAACATTGGGCATACATACCTGTCCGGTGAAAGCCCCCGGCGATCCTCTGTATTTGACGGACTTACTGACATTTCCGAGTAAGGGCTTGTTTCTACTAATGCGGATTTATGCAGATGTATGCGGTTCTATCCGTGGGGCTATGGCCGCTACGACCGCTACTATCTTCACTTGTGTGGCCTTGTGCGGATGCGGTCGGCATCCGAGTGCTGAAATCCATGTCCATAGTGAATATGGCCATGGATTTTGACAGCATCCATTCATTTTCTATGCTTAATCGCATGCTTAACCTCATGGGTTGCGGTCGGTAGCGGCTACGCAGATATGACCGCATCCATCCGCATACAACCGCATTAGTGGAAACAAGCCCTAATACAGAGGATTTGACATTGGCCTCCATGTAATGGAGGTGGCGTAGCTTTTTTATTACAGCATATCCTCAGTGTCAAAGATGACCTAAGGGATGTGCACGGGGGGCCAAAGGAGGACACAAAATCGATTGCCGGTGGCGCTGTTTTCAGAAGAGTGTGCCATAGGCGTACCGTCGAGGAGGTTAAAGCAGTCGGAATGCATTCCCAGTCAAGGCCATTGATTACCATGGCTGGTTGGAGCCTCCATCATCCAATGCCTATGGGAACCTTCGGACGCAAGTTTTACTACGACTACCGCATGTCCTAACATAACGCAGCATAATACTTCATATTATGTTCTCTTATTAGACATTAACTCGCCCACACACTTACTTTTCCAGTCTCCGGACAATCAAACCCCATCAGTGGCAAATTTGCGCTGGCATCCTTTTTATTTGTCTAGCCCAAAATTTCTTATTAGCGCATTTCTACCGCGGTTTAATTGTGGTCAAAGGTTCCATTCATCATTTCGCAATAATAATAAAGAGGGAGGAAAATCATTTTCGAAAAAAACTTATTAAAATACGGGCCGGCAATAAAATAATAAACTATTAATGACAGGAAATGTTAATTAATTTCCAATTCTCTTTGCTATTCTTTGGATTTCGGGAAGGTTGATTGGACTTGATCCATCACTTTATGGGAAATTAATGATTTCCAATCGGGCCCGCGCCACCTTTCTGATTTACATTGAGGGAAAATGCAGCAGAAGTAATTGAGGCAGAAGCGGATACTGGCATGGGCTGAACTCAATTTTCATTCCAAATTCCGGCGGAATCCCAAGGCACAACAATATCAGATGCAAGGGGGGAAAACAAACAAAAGGCATGTGAAAAGGCAACACGGAGAGGGAATATTACAAGAGCGGCAGAACAAAAGGCCCGCAAAACTGTTTTCCTGCCGTAGACGAGCATTGAGGGCTGCATTCAAGCAAGGTGAAATAAGATATCATATGGCATCCTGACAACTGATGTCTTCATTTAAATGTAAGAATTTACATTCTAATTAGAAAGAATTTACATCTTAATCAGAGGCAGCTGTATTATCTTGTTACTGACTTCTTTTTTTTTCTTCTTCTTCTCCAAAGATAATGAACTAAAAAAACCGCTGTGCTTCCTCAACCAGAAATTAAACAGCCAGCATGCGGCAAGAATTTATAGCTTACCTGCGGTAATAGCGGTTATTAGTGTAGGCAAAGATTAACTGTTGTTTTTGGGTATTTAGGGAGGGTGGGGGTCTAACACTTTCTTAAAGGTCAGTCCCACCCAACCCCGACATCAATCTCTTGACCCATTCCGGTCTGGTAGAAGTTTTGCTCCATCACTTCTATAGAGAGTGGGCCATACCAAGTCAGTTAGGAGGCGCCCATGAGCAGCCACAGCCCATAATGTCATATCATGGTGCCTTTGATGGATGGGCGGATGGTGGTTCATCCTCTACCAACCCCATTTATTGCCCCTAAAGGATCTTGATGGTAGGAGGTATTACGGCTGGGTCTACTGTAGGCAGCCCCAGTGGCATTATATGTCCATAGTGGCCACCCACGATGTGTCAAATGTTCGGGCTTAATTTTCTCATAATGACATAATGCACCCATCATTTACCAATGGCCAGGTTACGTGTTTATAGTGCGTCCACAGAACGTCGACAGATCCATAATGCTTCCATTGCGTATGCCACTCTTCCCTCTAACGCGGGTTATGACTAGCCAGTACAGACTGGCACATAATTTCCCATAGGGGAATACAGGGGGCGGCTGCACTACACAGTGTAGACTCAGACTACACTACCTTGACCCATTCCAGTCTGGTAGAAGTTTTGCTCCATCACTTCTATAGAGAGTGGGCCATACCAAGTCAGTTAGGAGGCGCCCAAGAGCAGCCACAACCCATGTCATGTTATGGTGGCTTTGATGGATGGGCGGATAGTGGTTCTCCTCTACCAACCCCATTTATCGCCCCTAAAGCAAGGAGATGTTACGGCTGTGTCTACTCTAGGCAGCCACATTGGCATGATATGTCCATAGTGGCAACCCATGGTTTGTCCGCTGTTCGGGCTTATTTTCCGTTAGCAAACCATGCCTGGCGCAGTTTGCACACATCACATAATGTGCCCATCGTTTACCAATGGCCACGTTACGTGTTTATAGTGCGTCCACAGAACGCCGACATATCAATAATGCCTCCATTGCGTGTACCCCCTGACGCGGGTTATGACTCGCCAGTATAGACTGACGCATCATTTTCCATAGGGCAATACAGGGGGCGGCTGCACTACATAGTGTAAACCCAGCCTTAGGCTCCACTGGGGCAGCTTGGTTTGTCGCCAATGGGTTATTCTTCACAGGGGCGCTGTGGCCGCGGCACATTCCGTGGGGATGGCTGAAGTAGGTAATAAAGTGTGGGGCCAGGGTATGTCGTTTCCGGAGACAATATTATTTTAGATTCGTGTACTTTTGTGTGTTCCGTGCACCCTCCCGGACATATCAGCCCACATTGGACCCCCCTTGCTACCCAGTCCAAAGTAGACCTGGGGTGGTGGGCTCGGCGCCTTCCTATGGCCTCTTTTGGTGGATCCCAGAGGACTCCCACCATCGGGAAGATGGCACTCTTCCAGTCAGAGACCTCCACCATTATAAATATATATAGATCTTCATTCTCAACTAAGGTTTGGTCTCCCTGTGTGGTTGGGGTACTTCTGTGGGTACATCCCCCTGCTGGTGTGTCTGCGGAAAATGCTTAATGGCTAATAAGTCACCTGACTCTTGAATGGGCCCCTCCGAAGAGGGTCCCGAGCTTGGAGAGACTCCCTGGCCAGAGCCGTAAGAAGTCTCTCTTCACCACTTTCTGGGGCTAAAGGGAGACTAACACACATACTTGTGAACGAAACAAACGTGCAGGGGTAGTGGGGGGGGGGGGGGGGGGGGGGGGGGGGCGAACTATATGAAACATAAATAAGTGCTCTGTGCATAACACACAGGGCAGACCTAGCGGCCTACTCAACTATGAGAGACAGAATGGGGGAAGAATCCAGGAAACCACATTGTCTGATCTGTAAAGAATTTATCTGCAAATGATGGAGGAAATAAGTATTTGCTCCCTATGAAAAGTTCATGTCAAAATCTCACCCCGTGGGGTCACAATGATCACAAGAACGGTGACAAAAATCCCAGAACTACACGGGGGACCTAGTGACCTGCAGAGAGCTGGGACCAAAGTAACGAAGGCGACCATCAGTAACACACTACACCGCCAGGGACTCAAACCCTGCAGTGCCAGGAGTGTCCCCCTGCTTAAGCCAGTACATGTCCGGGCCCGTCTGAAGTTTGCTAAAGAGCATTTGGATGATCCAGACGAAGATTGGGAGAATGTCATATGGTCAGATAAAACCAAAGTAGGAAACTCAACTCGTCGTGTTTGGAGGAGAAAGAATGCTGAGTTCCATACAAAGAACACCATACCTACTGTGAAGCATGGGGGTGGAAACATCATCCTTTGGGGCTCTTTTTCTGCAAAGGGAACAGGATGACTTATCTGTGTAAAGGAAAGAATGAATGCGGCCATGCATTGTGAGATTTTAAGTGAAAACCTCCTTCCATCAGCAAGGGCATTAAAGATGAAAAGTGTCTGGGTCTTTCAGCATGACAATGATCCCAAACACACCGCCGGGCAATAAAGGAGATTCATAAGAAAATTTCAAGGTTCTGGAGTGGCCTAGCCAGTCTCCAGATCTCAAACCCATAGAAAAGCTTTGAAGTGAGTTGAAAGTCCGTGTTGTCAAGCGACATCCCCAAAACATCATTGTAGAGAAGATCTGCATGGAGGAACGGGCCGAATACCAGCGACATTGTGTGACAACCTTGTGACGACTTACAGAGAACGTCTGACCTCTGTCATTGCCAACAAAGGGGATATAACAAAGTATGAGATTAACTTTTCATAGGGACCAAATACTTATTTCCACCATCATTTGCAGATAAATTCCTTACAGATCAGACAATGTGATTCCTGGATTCTTTCCCCCAGTCTGTCTCTCATAGTTCAGGTGGCCTATGATGGAGATCACACGCCTCGCTCATTTGTATAGGTGGGGGAACCTGCACAATTGGTGGGGGACTAAATACTTTTTCCCCACTGTATAATAAAACTCACAAATGACAGCAACTTGGAATGATCAAAAGGTGAATTAGTTAGCACAATGACTCTCCCAAAAATATTTATCCTACCCTCTAGTCTAAGGGCCCCCATACACCTTTAGATTTCTCTGTCAGATTTCCTTTAGATCTCCGTTTGTTTTACCAAAACCATGTAATATGAGGGACTTTCTAAACCATCAAGTCTCCCTGTGTTCCATCGCAGAGGACCCGGCACTACATAGTTGTTGGTAGATCTGAATGATATCTGACAGAGAGCTCTAAAGGTGTATGGCCAGCTTTAGAATGATTTTTTGTTAAGAAAGGTAGAAGGGTTCTGATATGGAAACCAATTTTGAAGTGATGGGTCCGCTTTAAGATAGTTTTTTTTTTAATACTGTAAGTTTATTGTTTTCTTGCCTCTTTTTTATTCTAGATTATTTTTTTTTGCTAAATAACCAATCCCTTTATTATCTATGTAACACATTGTACTAGCAGAAGTGACAGTTTTAAGAAAAGATAGCCATTGCAATTTCATTAATTATTGTGTGCTGTAGGACTCAAGTTTTGTCTGCTGTAATTTTGCTTGTCAGAATAAAATAAACGCGGAATCTCAAAATAATGTATTCTATCTCGCAGCTGCCATCTTGGGCGACTATGATATTTATCAAACGTCTTCCGGAAAGGGCAAGTTGTGTTGCTTTTGCGGGTTTATTTGCACAGTTCAGGTGATGTAATGCCCCCCATACACCTTTCACTGCTATGTAGTGCCCGGTCCTCCCTGATCATAGACATAGTGATTGGAAGGTATATATCACTGCTATGTAGTGCCGGGTCCTCACTGATAGA
>CM070041.1:8801750-8812373 GCA_036250615.1 Ptychadena robeensis
GTAGAAGAAAAGTTGGTTGTACAGAAATTGCATGGTAATTGTAGGTGGTGTATGGGGGGCTTTAGAAGCCACCATGCATGTCCTTAAATCGGATGTAAGATCTGATAATAAAACAAAAAACAACAAAAGAAAAAGGCCTGATGATACTGATTACAATATATAAAGTTTTTCCATATATCGGATCACGGCAATATCTCCATCAGGGTTTATCTGGTACAAAGACATTAGTCATCCGCTTTGAGTAACATTTTATAAAAAAAAAACAAAAAAACCTGCGACGTCCATATTATGTACAAAACAAACAAGGCTGAGATTCCGGATGGCGGCGGCGGATCGTATCACAGGCCGCTGCTATTCCTGTAGACTTCTACCACCAAGGAGCACGAATCACAGTTCACCAGCAAAGATTCTGCCAGGTCCTCTTCCGTTACTATATATCTCCCTCCGCAGCGACAGGTGAAGTAGTGATATTCCTCATCTGTGCCGCAAGAAGAAGAAATAACTTTTTTAAATTTGCATATACCAAAACTACAGTATTTTTCGGACTATAAGACGCACTTTTTCACCCCAAAATTTGGGGGCAAAAAGTGTCTGCTTCTTATGGTCCGAATGCACGTTTCCCGCCTGCTCTCCCGACACGGAGATTAGCTGGAGGAGCTGCGAGATGCGGCCGGTGTCTGGCTCTCCCATCTGTACTGTATAATTGCCTATGCCTATGAACATATTGGGTTATGCATCCAGTGTGTGAGGGCCATCAAACATTAATGGGGTGGTGGCAGCATACGCCTACTGGATGGGGGTTGGTCTGTGGACATGACTGTCCGGTGTTCTATCGAGATGCGCCTCCCCGTCGAGCTGAGCCCCCTTGGTACTGCGCATGTACTTGGGCCGTGATCTAGGCAACAGAGACATCAGTAGGGAGGTACTCATCAAGATGAGCCCCCTCTCCTCTGAGTTAGAGTTCATTATACTATGGACAGGGGACGCGTCGAGATCAGCATTCCCCCTCCCAGTTACCGACTTGTAGTCTTCATCCAGAGCCAGTGACCCTTAAAGATAAACATACTTACCTTTCTCCTTGCTCGCTCCCATGCTGCAGTGTCCGCTCTCTCTCCCTTCACCAATCCAGATGGGTATCTGCTGATGCTCCGCCCCTTCGGCATCACCGGATTCAGAGGTGGCTGGCTGACGCAAAGGGACTTTGGAGAAGGTAGATGTTACCGGTGACCTCTACGTTCTGAAGTCCCCTTGAGCCCGGCGGAGCAACACTACTAGGAGAGGTGGAGCGTCGCTGGATTTTGACACTTAACCGGGTTAGGCTATATCTCCACTGCGTTGTGTGCTCCGTCGGGACCCCCTACCTGCTGGCTGAATTGAATATTGCATCCATTGAATTAATTGCATTAACCCAATTGATGTGAAAACTAATTAAATCTTTTTTTTCTGGTTTTCCTGCCCTGGTCCGGCGCGTCTTATAGTCCAAAAAAATACAGTAAATGTGGAGGTGGTAGATTTGCCTTAACCTTCTGGGTGGTTAACCAGTTACCTGGGATGATCATCCCCCCTCATAGTGGCTGCACGACTTGTGTCTGGAACTGGGGGGGGGGGCTTTTAGACTTGGCTTTTTAAATTTGGGGGCAGGGGGCCGGACCCGGACCAAGAGCCTGTAATGGCCAACCCACTGTAGCTGTGCCAAGTCCATGGATTGCTAATGATGGCGGAATCGGTCTAGAACCCGGATTCATATACCACCCAAGGATATCCATGACTTCACGAAACAACACCGAATTATATGTGTAAATGTATTGGCTACGTACCGTCTTCCCATTCCATGTCCTCCAGGCTGATCCGATTGTCCACGTGGCACGCTCGGGTTATCTCCCTCTCTAAGAAGAAAACATCACATTTCTCAGTGTGTACAGATCTCAGATCACATATCGAGGCTTCATGATGGATACGTTCATATTACAATACCCTACCCTTACTTCCGACCTTATCCCATTACAAATACCGTATCTTTCGGCATATAAGACACACTTTTTCACCCCTAAAATTTGAGGCAAAAAAGTGCCTGTGCCTTATACGCCGAATGCGCGACCCCCGCGGCCACTCGGCTGCCGGTGGTCGCACCTTGGCTTCCCACCAGCTCTCCCGGCACGGAGGAGCTTTCAGTTCAGATGGGAGAGCCGATGTCCGGCTCTCCCATCTGAACTGTGTAATTGCCTATGCCAGCCCTGAACTGGCATGGGCAATGAAGAGAGAGCTAGATGAACTGGCATCTACAGCTCTCCTGTCCGTGAGAACAGCAATCACTCTGCTGCCCCACGGACACAGAATCAGTGACATCGGGAGAGGAGAGAGAGAGCAGAAGACAGCCCAGTCCCCCTCCCTCCTCCTGCTGTTCAGTGTGAAGTATGAAGTTCTGCTGCTAGTGACACCTTCTGGCTGAATTGAATATTGCATCCATTAAATTCATTGCATTATCCCAATTGATGTGAAAACGTATTAAATCTTTTTTTCTGCCCTAAAAACTGGGTGCGTCTTATGTGCCGGTGCGTCTTATACGGCGAAAAATATGGTACCTACCGGATATTTCCTAAATGAAGGCAGAGGAAACCATTTTAGTTGCCGAACAAGACCACCCTAAAGCTAGTATGCAAGGGGCTTGACTTCAGCAGTGAATAGGAAGCACTCCCTTCACCCAGCTACCCTCAAGTCCCATGGTTGGAAAGCCAGGTGGTTGGCTTGTTACCACTATCGCTATTCCCCAATGGTAGGTATAGATAGATTGGCAATAACCAGTTCAGTCTCTGGTGTTTTTTGGACTGAGCCTCTGTACTTCCAGGATACAGATTTCAAGACAAAGGATTTTACGTTCCTCGTTATAAAGCTCTACAACGTAAAGTTGGCTTTCAGTAACCAGATGCTAAACGAAGGGCTCGTCTCCACTGGGCGGTATGGATGCACCAGCGTGACACATCTATGGCACCCAAGCAGCGGATTGCCCACATTTTAGGGTGCATTACCCTGGCATTCACGTGAATTGGGGGCAAAAAAAAAAACCCACGCCCATTGATCTTCCACTTTGTCGGCATCCCCTTCCAATGACTGGGTTGTGTCCACGTCCTGGTGGTTGATTTAGGTAGAAGGGTCTCCACATTGCCGCCTACCAATGCCGGAACGCAGAGTCTTTTTTCTCCCAATAGAAATAGACACAAGGCGTTACAGCAGCGGCCATCCTGTATTCTAGGATTACTATTCTATCTACCATTCATGCCGACAGGCGGTAAGCTCCAGGAAAGGAAAATGGTGGAACCTGCTCCTTGTATCTAGCAATGGATCCACTGTTTGTGGTTCCCAAACTGAGGAGCGCGGAAGGCAGAGACTGCTGAGGTCACACAACTGCCTATTGGCTTTCCAGTTCTCTTCTCCCTTTGCTGATTACAAACAGTGACCTCACCCTCCCCTACCAGCCAATCAGAAGCCAGGAGGAGGGACAAGCAGGAAGCTGGCCATGGGAAGGGGGACTAGCATCAGCCCTTAATTACAGAGCATGTAATGTGTATGTGTTTGTGAATGATGCCTGTCTTTGCCTGATTGGGGTCTGTGCATCTCTGTAAATGATTCATATCTCTGCATGATTGGTGTGCATGTATGTGTCTCTATATTTATGATTCATATCTCTGCATGATTGGTGTGCATGTATGTGTCTCTATATTTATGATTCAAATCTCTGCATGATTGGTGTGTATGTGTGTGTCTATTTGTTAATGATTCAGATCTCTGCATGATTGGTGGGTATGTGTGTGTCTTTTTTTCAGCACTGCCCTAGACATACTACATCACCTCACCAACCACATCACCATACCACTTTCACATCCACATACACTCATTCACACTACAAGCACAGCATTTTCTGTAATGTCCCCCTCTTTTCCCTTTCCTTCTTTCCTTTTTCTTCTTCCTTGTCTCTCTTTCTCTCCCCCCTGCTACTATCCCACCCCCGTTCTCTACTTCCCTAATCTATTTCTTTTGTTTGTTAATAATAAGTCCCTTCCTGGTATCTCTCTGGTTCTCATCTCCCAGTTGGTCCAAACTAACCTCAGAACCTTTACCTCATATGATTCCATCTTAGGAACCATACACTAAGTGTGACAGATGTGCTCACCGCGCATTGGCTCCCTGCTCCCCATGGGGGAGTGTCCCTCGCATCCCCGCTGCCCTGCTTGATGTAACCCCGCTGGGGGACGGACCCAACCCTAAAAAATCTAGAAATATACCGAGGTATAACACTGCCTCCTTATTTTTGTTGATACATCACACTAATTATTGATGTTTTCCTTTACTAACCTGTCCCCTCGTATCATTTCAATCTAGTGCATTTGTCCTATTTGATACTCCTGAAGAAGTGGCACACCCCACGAAACGCGTCGAGCGAAATAGGATTTCCACTACGTATGCTTCTCGTGGCTAATCTTGCTGTGTAATATGCACTGTTTCCCATGTAATAAAATCGGGGAGACTATATCCCCTTGTACAATTTCATTTACAACTGTTTAATTATTGTGATTTTGTTATTACATTACCATAGCCAGACATAGTCCCATGTATAGTTGTCTATGCTTCCTGGCACATAAGGAGACAGACAATTGGGTGCATCGTGCTATATGTTAAATTTGTATTTTAGGGATGATGGCTTGATATTCTTACACACTTTGTGACTGATTGGGTAATAGATATTTCTCTCTATGTGTGTCTTTATGTTTATGATTTATATCTCTACATGATTGGGTATGTACAGTATGTATCTCTTTGTTAATGATTCATATCTCTGCATGATTGGAGTGTATGTGTCTCTATGTTAATGATTCATATCTCTGTATGATTGGTGTGTATGTCTCTTTGTTAATGATTCATATCTCTGCATGATTGGGGTGTGTGTGTCTCTATGTTAATGATTCATTTCTCTGCATGATTGGTGGGTATGTATGTGTCGCTTTGTTAATGATTCATATCTCTGCATGATTGGGTTGTAGGTGTCTCTTTGTTAAAAATTCATATATCTGCATGATTGGTGTGTATGTGTGTGTCTTTATGTTAACAATTCATATTTCTGCATGACTGGTGTGTATATGTGTATCTTTGTTAATGACTCATATCTCTTTATGATGGGTGTGTATGTGTGTCTTTAGGTTAATGATTCATATGTCTTTATGATGGGTGTATATGTGTGTCTTTAGGTTAATGATTCATATCTCTGCATGATTGGTGTGTATGTGTGTCTTTAGGTTAATGATTCATATCTCTGCATGATTGGCGAGTATGTGTGTTTCTGTATGATGATGATTCATATCTCTGTATGATTGGTGTGTATGTCTCTATGTTAATGATTCATATCTCTACATGATTGGTGTGTATGTGTGTGTGTCTTTGTGTTGATGATTCATATCTCTGCATGATTGAGGTGTATGTCTCTATGTTGATGATCCATATTTCTGCAATATGTCTCTTATGTGTATGTCTCTGTGATGATGATTCATATCGCTGAATGATTGGTGTGTATATGTGTGTATCTATGTTGATGATTCATATCTCTGCACGATTGGTGTATGTCTCGATCTTAACAATTCATATCTCTGCATGATGGGTGTGTGTGACATTACGGCATTGTGCCGTGCTTGTCTCTCCCATACAAGTGTATGGGAGAAGCTTGTCCTGCACCCACAGAAATTCCGGCTGCAGAGAGCTTGCGGCAAAGTATTTACGGTATTGCACATTACGTAACGCAAACACAGGTCCAATGTGAAATGTACTTAGATTTCACCACAGCTGTGTCAAGTGGTCCAATCTGAACCTGCATAGTTTGAATAGAGGGGCGCGGGGGGGGCCTGCAGGTAAAGTTTGTGAACCCCCCGCACTCCAGCAGTGTATAGGGAACATAGTTTGTTATCTATCAGTGTTCCGTCTTTAGTATTTTTGTCGTAAAGAAGTGATGAGAGGAAAAGGCAGCGGCACCCGAATGTACACCTTCCCATAATAATTGGTCATAGCAGGTTGGTGGCCATAACAAGTCAAATAATAGCACTTCACTGTGAATAATAACTATCGGCAAATGAAACAGCTCATTTAACTGCCCTTAAGTACTGGTGAAGAAAATGTAATTAACACTTTAAAAAAGACAATTTTAAGCATGCGATCCATTAATTAGCAACATATTACACCCCTCCGAACGGGACAGATATTTGACGTCGCTTTCTACGCTGCCACTTTTTCAGGGGTCTAAACTATGGATCTCATGGGAGCGAGCCATCGGGTGCGAGTCTGATTAATGTAATTACAAAGATCAGCGAGTTTAGGAAATGACAGGATCAATAGAGGCGTCCTTAATAGATCCTAAACACCTCCAGCACATCGAATATGGAGCGAGTACGGCAGAAGAATGAAGCTGTTCCTACATTATAACAGCTGACTAACTTCGCGGATGAAAGGTGAAATATTAATATGGATTCTCACAAATCTACGCGTGTTTTCCTCGGCGTGAAAACTATATATTACGACGGCAGGAAATCCGAGATGTCGGGGTGGCTGCAGGCAAAGAAAGAAAGGAACGGCTGAAATATGGAGCCGGGGACCAAGGACGAGTCAATCGAAAACCAAAATGCTTGGCATTTGAGAGGTGTATGGTGGTGTTGCTTTGACATGTTTGGCCCCCTAAGGGGCTTCTTCAGGGACTTACAATGGGAACACTCCATAGGGGACACTCAAAAGGCCTAGGGGGTAGTTCACCCCAATTAATACCACCTCGTAGATGTCCCACGCTTAGTTGGGGAGGTGTGGGCCATTCCGGATATGGTAACCATCAGGTCTCGGATACCTGGTTGTGGAATGTTATAATGCCCCTTGGGGGCAAAACGCGTCAGATTATAATGGGATGCTTGTACATAACCCAGTGGGAATGAATCTTAACTATACTTGGTATTTGAGAGGTGTATGGTGTTGTTGCTTTGACACGTTTCGCTCCCGCAAGGGGCTTCCTTACAATGGGAAGAATCCACAGGGAATGTTGGAGACCCTCAAATGGCCTAGGGAGTAGTTCACCCCAATCACTACCACCCCGTAGATGTGCCAGGTAGGTATCCAAGATTACTCCAGGCTTTGAGAATTGGGGTGGAAAGAGGGGCCACCCACCACTTTAGGATCTAGGATATCCATTGCTAACCACAAGCTAAAAACCTTTTCCTACTCAGGGAGAGGATGCTATTGTTTGCCAGGGTCTACCATGGGTCTCCCTGACACCCCAGGCTTAGTTGGGAGTGTGTGGGCCATTAAGGCCCTGTGGTGACCACCAGGTCTCGAATACCTGGTTGTGGAACGTTGGGATTGTGCCCTGCACAACTACTGGGTGGTAGGGATTGGAGTGAACTACCACCTAGACCTTTTGAGGATCTCAAATATCCCCCCGTGGAGTGTTCCTATTGTAGAGTCCCTGAGGAAGACCTTAGGGGGCGAAACACGTCAGATTACAGTGGGACACCTGTGCATAGTGGGCATGGATTTTGCCTATATTTGGTATTGTAGAGGTGTATGGTGGTGGTGTTTTTGTTTATTCAACTTCCCAAAAAAGACTGTCATGTATTTAATAAAGACTTTTCAATCTGTATTACAACATTAACGGATGACTTTGTGTGGTCATTTTGGTGCCCTGGTATAGTTCAGTTTAATTCCAGCCAATGAAGTTGCTCCATTTAGATGCTCTTTTATGCCACGAGTATTACTCCCTCTGAAAGCATCTCCATAGACGTTAATTACATTCCATCTCCGGCCTGGTAAGCCATTCCGCCACGCCGTCTGGTTTTATTGGATTTGCATCTCAGACAGTAAAGCCCCACGATTGCTTCCTTATTAGCGGATAAAGCCGACGGCCGCGCTGGCGTTTGTGGTTTGCACTTCCGAATCTCGGTGATTATTACAAACCACAGCGAACAAAGTTCCCACCGTTTGTTTGGGTGGAATGATGACTCGGGCTGGGAATTATTTATTAGATATGTTGGTTTAGAGATCTGTAATCTTTTAGTTACACTTAAATTTTAGAATATTTAATGGGGGTGTACTAACTTTTTCACAGGAATGTATGTGAATTTTCCTCTCTTCTCCATTTGGCAAAAGCTCGCTAGCCACTGCACGTCCTTGTGTTACCAATTTCTCCAATACCTGTTTCCCGCAAGCCGCACAATGTTTTTTTTTTTTATAAATAAGTGATCAATGGAAATGTTAGCACTGCACCGAATCTTGTGCACAATAAGATGTACCGGAGGATAAGACGCACCCCTGTATACAGCATGCTTCTTTTTTGCTCTCTGCTCTGACCACCCCCTTTTTCCCCTCCTCCTAGGTGTTGTCTATAGACAGAAAGAAGAGCAAAGAGGAGTAACATTCACACAACCCCTGTATACAGGGGTGGATCTTTTCTCCTCTCTGCTCTAAATACTTCCTGTTCCCCTTCCTGAAGATAGACAGCAACTAAGAGGAGGGGAGAGCAGGGAGTGATCAGAGCAGAGAGGAAAAATACACACCCCTGTATACATGAGCTGTATACAGGTGCCCTCTATCAACAGAAGGGAGAGCAGGGAGTTATCAGCGTAGAGGAGTAACACTCATGCAGCCCCTGTATACAGGGGTTGGTCCTTTCTCCTCTCTTCTGTGAATAATCCCTTCTCTCCCTCATAGACGGCACCTAGCTGGAGGAAGAGCAGGTAATGATTAGAGTAGAGAGGAGCAGCACATGCAGTGCATGTATACAGGGGTGGGTCTTTTCTCCTCTGCTCTGATCCTTGCTCTCCTTCCTATCGACCACAAGCAAAAAACATTTTCCTACTCAGGAGGCAGATGCCATTGTTTGTCAGGGTCTACCAAGGGTCACTCTGACACCCCACGCTTAGTTGGGGGGGGGGGGGGGGACATTCTGGTACTGTGGTGACCATGAGGTTTTGGAATGTTAGGATGATGCCCTGCACACCTACTGGGTGGTAGTGATTGGAGTAAACTACCACCTAGACCTTTTGAGGGTCTCCAACCTCCCCCTGTGGAGTGTTTCTATTGTAGAGTCCCTGAGGAAGACCCTTAGGGGGCAAAACACGTCACGACACATGTGAATAGTACATAGGGCATGAATATTACATATACTTGGCATTTAGGAGATGTATGGTGGTGGTGTTTTTTATGATGACTTTGTGTGGTCATTTTGGTGCCCTGGTATAGATTGCATCTAGGAGGAGGAAGAGCAAGGAGTGATCAGAGCAGAGAGGTGAGAATACGCCCACCTGTGTACATGCTGCATACATAGGCTGTGAGAGTGTTAATCCTCTCTGCTTTGATTACTGCCTGCTCTCCCTTTTCACTCCTCCTATGTGCTTTTTATGAGCAGGAGAGAGGAGGAGAGCAGTGAGAGAGCTCAGAGAGGAGACCCACCCCTGTATACAGTGGCTGGCAGCGTTACTCCTCTCTGCTCAGGTTACTCCCTGCCCTTTCTCCTGTCAATAGACGGAACCTAGGAGGAGGGAGAGCAGGGAGTGATTAGAGCAAAATACGCACCCCTGTATGCATAGGTTGCAGGAGTGTATATCCTCTCTGCTCTGATCACTGGCTGCTCTTCCCTCCTCCTTTGCACCGTTTAGTGACACGAGGGAGGGGGGAGCTCAGAGAGGAGAAAAGACCCACCGCTGTATACAGTGGCTGTGTGAGAGTATCTCCTCTCTGCTCTGATTGCTCCTTGCTCTCGCTCCTGTCAATAGATGGAACCTAGGAGGAGGGAGAGCAGGGAGTGACCACAGCAAGATGCGCACCCCTGTATACATTGACTGCATGGGTGTTACTCCTCTCTGCTCTGATCACTCCTCCTATGTGCCTTTTATTGACAGGAGGGAAGGAGAGCAGGGAGTGATGAGATGTATACACAGAGCAGAGAAACACTGTCAGCAGCCAGCGAATGCCTGGGCAGTATACTGTGTGTATATGTATGAGTTGGTTGAGTAGACTTTCCTCCAATAGAGACACAGAAGAAATAAGAATGGCGGTCTAGTTGTTGCCCCTACATGGTTTGTTGGTTTGTTCCTCGTGCACATTCAAAAGAGAAGAGCCGCCATGGAAAGGCTTTTCACTTTACATAGTTATTGCTGATATCTGATTCTTGCCTGAAGTTCTTCTTCAACACCAGGAAGATCTGAGAAGTACAATAGCAGGCGACGCGCGGCAGGTAATACGGCCGTGTACGTAAATATCTCTCGCCCTTAGAACTCTGGAACGAGATTATTCAGAACTGATGAGGAACTAGAGACGCGGCGTGCTAATTATTTCATATTTTGTGCATGAAAACCTCGCATGACGCTCTGTGTCGGGGATACGGATATGATCGTGTTGGTGTTGTTTAGCGATTTGATAAGTTGCAACGCGCCATTTAGTTGGAATGATCCAAAGAAGGGGATTTTAGTCAGAGTGAAAGATGAGTAGAGGTACAAGGCAGCTGGTATTTGTCCTTTATGATGTATGTGCCGGGCATTTCTCCAATGGTCCATATACAGGGAGTGCAGAATTATTAGGCAAGTGGTATTTTTGAGGAATAATTTT